>CM068367.1:1397742440-1398194940 GCA_034769895.1 Magicicada septendecula
TGGTGGTTAGTGACTTAATTAGTGTCTGTAATTTGTTTTCCACTGTACCATACGACGATCAGTGTGACATTCGTAACAATATATTTAACATAAACTGTTGTTTCCTGTCCATAGTAACCAGGACAAGCGTATGAAGCGGTACGAAGAAGTTGAACCCCCCCCCCAACATTACGTGACAAACAAAAGTTTTCTGATAATCGAAAAGGTCTGGACACAGTAATGGATTTTATTAGTCCATACCAGTGTGAAGGAATTACGCGAATGTTGCTGCGTGTTGGATGTCTGGGGGAAGCTGTTACAGAGGAGGCGACATCAGAAATATTTTCAACTCAAAAACGACCAGCTTTTCTTCTACCCAGACAAGGAACACATTAATAAACAAACGTTACGTTAATCCTACATGTTTTTCAAATGATTCTGACAATGTTTAGGCTAATTAATAAGCCGTAGGTTTTGTTTAATACGAACTGCACATTTTCAATATCCTTCGATATATAATACTGCTACGCCAATGAAGTAACGTTCTCGAAAAGTCGGGAGGTACAGTTACGTAAAAGTTGTACAAATTTCACGACTAGCTCAGCGTGCGGCGTCTGTGTCAAGGCCGTCACTCAAGTAGCTTCCAGACTGTTCTAATGCTTGTTAACAAAGCAACTTATGCTGGAACGCCGCTAAAAGATTGGAAAATTATTGTGAAATATCTTTAAGCTGTATATAAGCTACAGTGGCCGGATTAGCTGGTCAGGCTGGCCAGATTGGTACAGTGCGGATCAATTGGTTGTGGAAAGTGATGACCACATATGTGATTACTGTGTCATAATTAGTGCGGAACTCTTAATAGTTTGATATTGTTATTACGTGTGGACAAATGTAGCCTAAATTATTGTATGAGAGTACCTTGTTGATTTCACATTGTTATTTGTGATTAATTAAAGGTGCTAATTGGTGTGACTTCATTGGTGTTGTGTTTGTTTCCACTGTACCATACGACGATCGTGAGACCGTCGTAACAATACTTTGTCAGCTCTTGATTATTTACCAGAAGTTTCTGAATTTCTATATTTAAGTAATGCTTCAAACATTCTAATAGTATAATTATAATTACTTAAAACTTCCGGGCTGAAAGACCGTGGTCGAATGCTTGATGTTGTGTAGCTAGACGTTTCGGCCACACCACCGGCGGCCATCTTCAGTAGCAAAAATGTTCGTAATAGGTGGTATGCCGAACAAGTCGCCCAGTGAACTGGGAACAAGCAACAGTGAGAGAACGGCCACGGCCATTCAGCCCGGAAGTTTTAAGTAATTATAATTATACTGACACCGGCCGTGAAAGCCTACGTACTAAAATTCTAATACTGTTTTTTTTTCCTACAAAATTCCCTTAAAATATTTTCATTTATAATTATCCCGTAACTGAACTAGCGCGGCGAGTTCTCAGCTTTAACTTGACTGTATGGCCGGCGCAAAGGGTTCAAATCTGTTTCAGCAATTTATCTCACTACTAACATGTTTCACGTAACATTGAATATTCAGTTTTTTCTTTCACCGGCTTTCAGCTTTTCGCGTAAACATAAATTTAAAGGCTGAGGAAACCGGATGTATAAACTAGGCAGGTTCCAAACTATACTGTATATGGAATACTGAGAATGGCACTGAAAAGGAAAGCTACAGAAGACACGTGTATCTATTAAAATCTATAAGACAATGACAGTATCAGCACTGCTATATGGGTGCGAGATCTGGACTGTAAGGAAGAAGGACTGGTGGCAATCAGAGGCTGCAGAACTGAGCTATTTGAGATCGGTAAGGAATATTATAAGAAACGAGTATACTAGACGAGAACGTGATTCAGTCTGCCTAAATGAACTTATTCAGAATTATATACATTGGTGGAAACAACGTCTAGACAGAATGGACAATACCCGCTTGCCGAAGTTGGCTTACGAGTATGAGCCGGTTGGAAGAAGATCTGTAGGCAGGCCGGTCACAAGATGGTGGGAGTCATGGAACCGCCGGAACAGACAGGAGAAATCCTACCCATGAAGAGATGATGATGGAAGTAAGTGTTCCCACATTCGCAGTAAAGTACTGCATTTTACAGTAGGTTCTATGCAAATCGCTTTCAACAAATTTTGCTGTATTATTAGAGCAGCGTATTATTAGGGTTTTGGACGCAGTAAACGGATTTTTATAATGCCTCTATACAGTAGATGTGCAGGGGAAAAACAAAATGCTCGTCTTACAAGGACTAATGTATTACAGTCCGTTATACGCGGGTGCGTTTTAATGGGGTTCTACTGTACTTATAAGTAAGGGTAATATAATTCGGGTATATAAAATTAGGTTGTGTTGCCTCATTTAACGTAATTCAAAGTGGCTGATAGGAAAGAGAGTGTTCGACGAAATCAGAACAAAACGGTTTTGCCTTTAATTACATCCTTTGACGCGTTTCACAACCCTAATCTAAATAATTAAAATGCGGCAATTTAACCAAAACAAGCCAGCATTCTGCAACACTTTACCCGACTTCTCTAAATCTTTTCAATTTACTGTCATTTCTCTTGCTTTTATTTTTTTAGCTTTTTAATGTATTCATTTCTTTACGGAATAAAGCAGATAAAGTAGTAAACTCTTCGTTTGAGTTAAAAATGTTGTTCCTTATTGAAGTTTGTGTCTCACATTCAACGCGTCCAAATGAGTATCAACGTAGCGCAAAGTAAATATTCAACCGTTCAACTATGTTTTTAGTATAAGTAAAATTTCCTTGTACATTTAAGGTACAATTTAGTTGGTTAAAAATGCTTCTGCCCGAATCCGGTAGACTGCCCTCAATATCAGATATTTGAGATATCAGTGTGGCTAACTGTAAGTGGGTTATTTGTGTATTTGTATCTAAAAGAGATAGATAGATAGATAGGTAGACAGACAGACAGACAGACAGACAGACAGACAGACAGACAGACAGACAGACAGACAGACAGACAGACAGACAGACAGACAGACAGACAGACAGACAGACAGACAGACAGACAGACAGACAGACAGACAGACAGACAGACAGACAGACAGACAGATAGATAGATAGATAGATAGATAGACAGACAGACAGACAGACAGACAGACAGACAGACAGACAGACAGACAGACAGACAGACAGACAGACAGACAGACAGATAGACAGAGAGACAGACAGATAGACAGACAGACAGACAGACAGATAGACAGAGAGACAGACAGATAAATAGATAAACATCCATACAGATAGATAGACATATAGATAGATAGGCGGATGGATGGATGGATGGATGGATGGATGGATAGATGGTTAGATAGATATATAGATCGACAGATTAATAGATGGATAGATGGTGAGAGAGAGAGAGAAGAGAGAGAGAGAGAGAGAGAGAGAGAGAGAGAGAGAGAGAGAGAGAGAGAGAGAGAGAGAGACGTTTAAAGCTATGGTAGTCAAAGACAGTGGGTGTTAGTACAGGTGGCTACTTATAATGTTGTCTATGCGTGACTCTTCAAGACTAATATCATTATACGGTTTTAACCGTCCACTTTGCAAGTTAACAAGCAGTTTCTTGACTTTAATTCGGAAAAATTAAAGATTTTGTTTTTGAATTTTACATAAAATATTACTAACTTTAACACGAACTATGGGTTACTTACGACGTTTTTTAACAGTCGTAAAACATGCTTAAAATAATGAACAGAGTATTGAACAGATGAAATAGTAAGACATGAAATGGTTCGCGCGAACTGTAGGTGGGAGCATGGAACGCAGTGCAGGAAGTGGGCACTGCCATATGACAGTACATGACAGCACAACCATTTGACACACCGTAGAGAATGACAGATAGGTACAACCATGTAGAGAATTACAGATAGATAGATAGATATATACAAAGAGAGAGAGAGAGAGCGAGAGAGAGCGAGAGAGAGAATGACAGATTATCTTTTTGTATATAATCTCATTCTTTTGCATTTCAAGCTCACATATGCTAAAACGTAATTTTTAACCCAAGCAAAAAACTTGTTATTGTATTCAAGAATTTAGTAGCCATCACATATTTTTATTAACGACACAAAAACCGGCTTTTTCTTTTTCTTCTACTTTTTCTGTTTTTTTTTAATGTTTGTTTTTCTGGCCCGTGATACAAGAGATCCATGACGTTCAGTAGACCAATAGGTATGGCACGTGGTTGTATTAACTTACAGGTCCCGTGTTCATTTCCCATGTGGACTACAAAATCAGGTTCCGTCTGTGTGCTCCTAGGATGATGCAGCCTGTGGAATTTTTTATCTGGAATAACATCCTGGGCAGTATTATTGGGCGGCTGAAGCGATGTGCTGGCCACACTAGGTTGGCTGTATGCTAGACGGCTCACACACGACAGACTGCGTGCCTAACCCCTATAGGCCTATTACTTGAAGTGATTGGATGAAAGAAGGATTTGTTTAGAACTGTTGCCGATGGAGAAGCCGTGTGTTCAGTCGTCTACTACTCCATATACAAACAGGTTCACCACTCTGATCGACGGAATGATTAAGAGGCGCAGACGGTGGAAGAAGGCAGGAGTATGTGGATGAAATACAAGGCGGAAAAAAGTATTCCTACGTCGAGAAGTAAAGAGACCTATGTGGTTCGGGACAGGCGTTGTAGTCGCTTCTAGCGCAGTGTGTCAAGGTCGTACACTGACCTAGATAATTCAATAGAGCTACTCGTCTCGACTCGTTGGCCGGAAAGCGGTCGATTTGTCTGGAATTCTGCGGGCTATATGCAAGAGTCAGCGCCGAGATTAGCAGTTCAGTTATGCCTGGCGATATTAAAAGTGCGAATCGAAATGACTGTTGACGTTCAGTGGAAAGTGATTACACTACTACGCGGGCTGTAAGGACGTGATTTTCATTTTCTTGTTCGTTTCAAAAGGCGTTGACTCGTACAGACGTTTCGGCTTCATCTCTGGAGACCATCTTCAGTCTAAAAAGGACTTAACGCTCTGGTGTCTCGATTATTTACCACAACTTTCTGAGTTTCCATATTTATGTAATTTTTGAAACATCCTAATATTGTTATTTTCTTCATAATTCGCTTAAAATATTTCAATATAAAATTATACCGTGACTGAACGAACGGAGTGAGTTCTCAGTTGTTACTTGATTGCCTGGCTGGCGCCAAGAGTTCAAATCTGTTGCAGCATTAACGTACTTCACTTAACATTAAATATTCGGTCATTTTTTAAGCGGCTTTCAGTTACTCGCGTAAACATAAATATAAAGGCTGAGGAAAGTAAGTGTATAAACTAGGCAGGTTCCAAACTGTATGTGGAATACTGAGAATGCCACTGAAAAGGAAAAAGCTAGACAATAGACGTGTTTATATTAAAATCTATAAGACAATGGCAATACATGGCACTGCTGTATTATAAGGAAGAAGGATTGGTGCCAATTACAGGCTGCAGAACTGAGCTATTTGAAATCGGTAAAGGGATATACGCGACTCGATCTTATAAGAAACGAGTATATTAGACGAGAACTTGATTTAGTCTGTCTAAATGAACTTATTTGGAAGTATTTATAAATTGCTGGAAACAGTATCATGAAAGAACGAACGATACCCGCTTTCCGAAGTTGGCTTATAAGGATGAGCCGGTTGGAAGAAGATCTGTAGGCAGGCCGGTCACAAGATGGCGAGAGTCATGGAACCGCCGGAAAAGGAAAAATCCTATCCATGAAGTGATGATGATGGAAGTAAGTGTTCGCACAGTCGCAGTAAAGTACTGCATTTTACAGTAGGTTCTATGCAAATCGCTTTCAACAAGTTTTGCTGTATTATTAAAACAGCGTATTATTAGGGTTTTGAACGCAGTAAATGGGTTTTTATAATGCCTCTATACAGTAGATGTGCAAGGAAAAACAAAATGCTCGTCTTACACGGACTAATGTATGACAGTAATACGCGGGTGCGTTTTAATGAGGTTCTACTGTACTTATAAGTAAGGATAATATAATACGGGTATCTAAAATTAGGTTGTGTTGCCTCATTTAACGTAATTCAAAGTGGCTGGTAGGAAAGAGAGTGTTCGACGAAATCAGAACAAAACGGTTTTGCCTTTAATTACATCCTTTGACGCGTTTCACAACCCTAATCTAAATAATTAAAATGCGGCAATTTAACCAAAATAAGCCAGCATTCTGCAAACACTTTACCCGACTTCCCTAAATCTTTTCAATTTACTGTCATTTCTCTTCGCTTTTATTTTATTAACTTTATAATATATTCATTCGTTACGGAAGACAGCTGATAAAGTAGTAAACTCTTCGTCCGAATTAAAAATGTTGTTCCTTATTGAAGTTTACGTCTCACATTCAACGCGTCCAAATGTGTATCAATGTAGCGCAAAGTAAATATTCAACCAATCAACTATGTTTAGTATAAGTAAAATTTTCTTGTACATTTAAAGTAGGATTTAGTTGGTCAAAAATGCTTCTGCCCGCAATCCGGTAGACTGCCTGCAATATCGGATACAGTAGAGCATCGATTATCCAAACCTCTCGCGACAAGGGCTCTTTCGGATAATCGATATTTTGGATAATATAATATCGTAAATTGGAGACGTTATTTGTCTTTACAAAAAAAAGGTTTTTTAATACAAAACCATTTCTAACTTACTGTTATATAATTACACCAAACTGTTCTACTGTACTGTAAGTTATTACTAAGCCTAAACATCATTGAATTAAAACTAAGTGTAATTAATAAAAATCAAAATTTAATTTAAACAAAATCAGAGTGTAATGACCAACACTGAACTATAAAATTAATTATAAAACAGACATTTGGTGACAGAGACTTCCGTTGACACAGTTTGTTTATCAACTGTAAATGTGTTTATCGAAGTTTGTTCATGTAAGTGTGTTTATCGATTCTTTGTTTATCGACTGTAAGGCTGTATAGCTACAGCGTTTATTACTGTACAGTACTGTAATAATTTAAAGTATACAATTTTTAATGTTCAATAAATATCCAATACGCCTACACGTGTCCAATACATTAGTGTACAGTACAGTACTACATAATTGTACTTTTCATTGAGTTCGGATAATAGATCGTTCGATTAATGGATGTTCGGATAATCGATGCTGTACTGTATTTGAGACTTCAGTATGGCTAACTGTACGTGTGTTGTTTGTGTAATTGTATCTGAAAGAGATAGATAGATAGATAGAGAGAGAGAGAGAGAGAGAGAGAGAGAGAGAGAGAGAGAGAGAGAGAGAGAGAGAGAGAGAGAGAGAGAGAGAGAGAGAGAGAGTTAAACGTTTAAAGCTATGGTAGTCAAACACAGTGGGTGTTTACTACAGGTGGCAACTGATAAGGTTTTCTATGTGTGACTCTTCAAGACTAATTTCTTAATGTGGTTTGAACCGTCGAATTTGCAAGTTAACTAGCAGATTCTTGACTTTATTTCGGAAAAAGGAAAGATTTTATTTTTCAATTTTAAATAAAAGATTACGAAATCTAACACGAACTATGGGTTACATACAACGTTTTTAACAGTCGCAAAACATGCTTAAAATAATGAACAGAATAGTGTACAGATGAAATAGTAAGACATGAATGGTTCGCGCAAACTGCAGTGGGGAGCAGGGTAGGCAGTGCAGGAAGTGGGGTGTAAGGTGACCAACCATGACAGCAGAACCATATGACACACCGTAGAGAATGGCAGATAGGTACAACCATGTAGACAATTGCAGATAGACAGATAGATGGATAGATAAATACAAAGAGAGAGAGAGAGAGAGAGAGAGAGAAAGAGAGAGAGAGAGAGAGAGAGAGAGAGAGAGAGAGAGAGAGAGAGAGAGAGAGAGAGAGAGAGGGACAGAATATCTTTTTGTATTTAATCTCATCTTTTTCTATATTTTAAAAAGCTCACGTATCCTGAAAACGTAATTTTTAACCCAAACAAAAAACTGTTATTATATTCAATAATTTAGTAGCCATCACATATTTTTACTAACGACGCAAAAACCGGCTTCTTATTTGTCTTCTTCTTCTTTTTCTATTTTTTTTTTAATGTTTGTTTTTCTGGCCCGTGACGCAAGAGATCCATGGCGTACAGTAGACCAATAGGTACGACACGTGGTTGTATTAACTTAGAGGTCCCGTTGTGTAAGAAGAGTTTTCCGGGCTGTTTGGCCGTGGTCTATGGTTTAATGGCAAACCAAACGTTTCAACAGCACCACTGGCTGCCATCATCAGTGGAATTCAAAGAAATCCAAGACCTCCTGAACGTAGGTTGTTATC
This sequence comes from Magicicada septendecula, assembly GCA_034769895.1. Lineage (NCBI taxonomy): Eukaryota > Metazoa > Arthropoda > Insecta > Hemiptera > Cicadidae > Magicicada > Magicicada septendecula. Next base: position 1,397,750,749 of record CM068367.1, read on the forward strand.
GTCAGGCCCACCGTACTGTGGTAAAGGCTCAGCCACAGTACTTTACTTTTCTGGTGTTATCGTCAACCTTTACCACAGGTTCTGCCTGTGGAATTTTTATCCGGCATAACAACCTGGGCGGTAATATTGGGCGGCTGGTGAGGTCCGCACTACGTTGCCTGTAGACGACTCACAAAGTAGACCGGGGGATCCGGCCCGCGAAGCGTCATTGTCCGGCCCGCTGCAAACCGGCCGATGCAGCGTGCGGTTTTTTAATAGATCTTCAAAATACGTCAAATATTATGACATTTTACTAAAAGAAATAAGATCAGTAAAATGTTATAATATTCATAAAAGTTTAAAACATTTACGTGGTTAGTGTGCTTGTTAATCTGGCTGCCTTGAATGAATCACGCTTTTCACTCGCATCAACCTAAAGCAAAGATTCCTGTTCCTCCCGTGCTCTCGGCAAGAGCAATGCTTTCAATGTATGGATGTACCTGTATCTGCGAACAAACGTTTTCAAAAATGAACTTTGTAAAATCAATTATGACATGACTAAATTGTCAGACGAACACTTGAAATCCATTTTAGTGATAAGAGCATCAAAATTTGACCCAAAATGGACAGACATTATACGTCAGAAGCAACTCCACACATCCCAAAAAATAATACATAAGAAATATCTTTGAATGTTATTTTTTCCTTACTTTTATTTACATTATTTTGAATAAATGAATTTGTTTTCTTTGAATAAGTCTGCTTAATTTTTATTTAAATACCTATTTTATTGACTCGATTGTTCCGTAAACTTAAAAAAAAAAGTTTACAATATAACAATATATATATATATATATATATATATTGTGTGTGTGTGTGTGTGTGTGTGTGTGTGTGTGTGTTGTTGGTGGCCCGCCTGACATCTAAGATTTTTCAATTCGGCCCTCAAGTGAATAAGTTTGGAGACCCCTGTACTAGATAACTCACACAAGGTAGACTACCCTGCGTAACTCCTATATTACTTGAAGTGAGTGGGTGAAAGGAGGATTTTGTTTAAAACCGTTGCCGAAGGAGAAACGTATGCTTGGTCGTCTACTATGCCATATACAAAATGGTTCACCACCCTGATCGACGGAATGATTAAGAGGCACAGACGGTGGAAGAAGGCCCAGGCAGGAGTATGAGAATGAAATAGAAGGAGGTACAAAGTATTGCTACGTTGAGAAGTAAAGAGACCTATGTGGTTCGGGACAGGCGTTGTAGTCGCTTCTAGCGCATTCGGTCAGCGCAGTGTGTCAAGGTCGTGGTACTGACTTAGCTAATTCAAGAAAGCTACTCGTCTCGTCTCATCGGCCCGAAGCGATAGAATTCTCTAAAACTTTTGCAGGCTATATGTAAGCGCCAGCGGCCGGATTAGCCGTTCAGTTATGCCTGGCGATATTACAAGTGCGAATCGAAGTGATTGTTGACGTTCAGTAGAAAGTTATTAACACTACTACCCGGGCTGTAAGGCCGTGGTCCGCCATTTTGTTTTTCGTTTCGAAAGGCGTTGACTCGTACAGACGTTTCGGCCACACATCTGGAGGACATCTTCAGTCTAAAAAGGATTTAACGTTCTGGAGTCCGTCAGTACACCACAGTACTGTGGCAATGGCTTATTGGGTTAATCAGTTCAGTAAAGTTATAAGATGATATTTATTGTTATGTTCAGGACAAATTGAACTTGAATTATTGTAGACGAGTTCCTGTGTTGATTTTTAACTGTTGTTTTGTGTCCAAATATCCAAAATAAAGTTTGTCATTAGTCACTTTATTGTTGTCAGTTATTCTGTTTCCACTGTACATCACGACGGTTTATGAGGCCGTTGTAAAATTTGTAATAATTGAGAGACTGCCAAGGGAGTAGCTGGCAAATAAAAGTAATGACAATATAGTTTGGCCGCTTATTTGAATTTTATTTAGTATAATGTTTTATAGTTTCAGAACAACATGTAAAACAGTTTTTTAATATATGAATTGTTGTAATTCATGAAAATTTTGGCCAGTGAGAATATGAATTTTACTAGGTAAGTTCCAAACGATCTGTGGGACAATCAAACGTATTTTGAGAAACGAGGTACGTCAAGACACAGAATTAAAGTTCTACAAAGTTATGGCAGTCTCTGTACTGTCCTATGGGTGGGAATTATGGGAAACAACCAAGATAGAAGACAGTAAAATACAGGGTTCGGATATGGCGTTCTTCAGACGAGTTAAAAGGTGTTCTAAACGTGAGCGTTAAGGAATGAGGCCATAAGAGAAGCGTTACAAGTTTTAACTTAAATGAAAAATTAAAAGAGTACAGTCAGCTGTGGAAAGAACACTTACAAAGAATGTCAGATTCCAGACTGGCCAAACAAGTCTGGAAATACAAATCTATAGGACACAGGTGTGTGGGTAAACGTGGAAGAGATGGCTGGAGGATCTTTAAGGGCGGAACAGGCAGCACATTTCCTACGCTGTGTTGTGAAGGTGATGAATTTTATTACTGCTGCTGCTGATACTACTACTACTACTACTACTACTACAACAACAACTACTACTACTACTACTACTACTACTACTGCTGCTGTTGCTGCTGCTGCTACTACTACTACTACTACTACTACTACTACTACTACTACTACTACTACTACTACTACTACTACTACTACTACTTCTACTACTACTATTATATTAGCAGTCCATATTAATACACACGTTAGTTGCAATAAACTAGTGATAAGAAACAACAATATTGCGCTGCCATGTCGTTAAGAGTCATTCTGCCCTGCCACAGAATGGGGTTGTTAATTTTATTGTCGCAACCAACAATTAGAAAGAAACATTGTTACTATTATTATCGTAGACAACAATGTGGCCGCCGCCATTACGCTGTGAAGTAATTACGCTATTTTAAAAGTTACAGGTTCAGTCTCGTGATGTTAATAACCGTCAAGGGAGTACGAACGCACTACAAGAGGCAATCTACGTCTGATAGTGGGTTGGAATTGTATAATGTGTACGTGTAAGTAATTAAAATACTTATTAACCGTCCTATTTTTCTTTTTATTCTTGTCTTACAGTTTCAGGAATTAGGCACTCACCTATCCTGACTTCAAAGGAAGGTTATCTTTTAGTTTATTCCGAGATCATCCGACACGTCTTCGGCGTATAGGCTTACAAGGAGTAGGCTACAAGAAACGATTGCATTCATTTATTAGTTAACTTTATAATCACGATGCGTAATACGAATTTAAAAACTATAACTCGATGCCATGTTTTTATTATTATTATTACTTTTACATATTGCGGACGTATTACTTTTTTATATTTCAGACATTAGCCATCGTTTTTAGAAACAGTTCTATTCACATTATACTCTAATATCAGGGAAACATTATTTTAATATCAGATTTTTATAGTAAGACAATTCGTAAATTGTAATAATTTAGTAATAGCATTCTTCTTCTTCTTCTTCTTCTTCTTCTTCTTCTTCTTCTTCTTCTTCTTCTTCTTCTTCTTCTTCTTCTTCTTCTTCTTCTTCTTCTTCTTCTTCTTCAGCAACCCACTACTGAGTCAAGGCCTCCTTTAATAGTCTCAGCCAGTTGTCCCGGTCAAGTGCAGACAACTGACTGGCTGAGAAACTGATACGTTTCTGCACATAAAAGAGTTTCACAGATGGGACATGTGAATCTCCGATCCAACCCCCAACCTAGAAGACCAGGAACTTTTGATTTTGGAGTGCTCTGCCCCTAGAGAGTTGCTTCCACTTCAGCTAACGAGCTCTCTCTGTCCGGTCGCAGTAGGCCAACTGATTCAGCCCATGTGTGCGGCCGTTGGGCTACTATAGCCTCCTCCGCCTCCACACTAGCTACACATCCTGCTGCACCATCTGCACCATCCTGCCAGGCCAGGGCCCAGGATACCCCCACACTGCCTTGACAGAACCGCCATTTCTGTTTGCTTACCGATCCACTCCGCCGAAGGGATTGGTTACCACAACCTTGGAGTGGATTGCTCAGGGTAACAGGGTCCACCGACGTGTAGGTGAGAGTTGAGTTGGGGTGGAGAGGCTTGTGCATTTCTCTTCTATGAAAGCATATGTTCGCGTCACACCCCCTTAGTAATAGCATTCAAGTATGTATATTTTCTACAGATGCTTATAGGCCTGTATCTGTTATTTTTAACAAATATACATAACCGATAATGTTATGCAATGTTTTTTTTTTCAAACACAGCATACAAACTTTTGGCTAAAGCTTGCACGGCCGATGTCAATATTTTCAAAATTATTTCTAAATACCGGGGCCGGTTGCTGTGATGTGGATGTTGGTAAATCATAGCAACCGACCACGGCCTTACAGCCCTGTATTTAGAAATAATAATTTTTAAAAAACATAGCAACAAACTTTTTGAATTCGATCCAAAATTTGGGAAGGGACGTCGAGAGGTATTAATTTTGTCAAATTGTTGAAGTTACTTTGGATGTATTGAGTAAGATTCCTCGTACCTTGAAGTCCACATAGACTGCTGCATTTATTTTTAATTTTGTCATACACGTTTGGCTTGTGATACCCTTGCAGTTAAAAATTTTCATTGTAAACACTAAATTCGGTTACTGGTTAAATTCCTTTCATTCCGGTACAAGGGCATGGATTTTTATAATTTCTTGAAATGTTTAATATTTTTTTAGCCCTGATTGCATAAAATCTTCAAATTTCTAAAATGAACACTGCTTTCTGATTTTGATTAAAAATCTCTTTAAACTGATTGTTAATATGGATTGTTACGATTTTACTAAAATTTTGATAAACTTATTAGGCCTCGGGTTTCTAAAACTTGAAGGATTAGGACCTGATGATGCTTTGATTTGACACCCTTTACTAAATTTTTTTTTGATTCTTTTGGGAGGTTCAGTGTTAAAGGCAATGTAAGTCAATGGGGTAAAAGTGTGCACACGCATTCCAAGTATTAGACAAATGTTTTTACGGGTTCAAATGTTATCTTCGACCATACACCAAACATAAAAATAGCCAGTCAGACAGGGAGAATATTATCTAACTGTCGAACTAAAACTGGGAAATCGCCACTCATCTTCAATTACAGCAAGCAACTTCTTTTCGACATTTTTAGTTGCTTTCTTAAGGGATGTCAGTAAGGCATTCTGATCAAAATATTTAATTTTTATTTATTTTTTGTTCCAAAATATTGTATGGGATATCTGCTTTTATTTGATATTAATTTTAAATTAATCTGACAACTAGAACATTTTTTACGATTTTTTTAGGTGATGATATTCGGGGTAAACTCAGTCCAATATTCAAACAGTATACACCAAACATAAAATATCGGTATGGAGAACCATACATGACTTCCATATTCTAAGATTTATATTTAAAATCATTTTCAGCCAAACAGCCAGGGAAGGAATTTTAACAAAAAAATACTTCTTTCTTGCCAATAACGTAGTACACATATAAAAAATATTATCCCCTCCCCCTTCAACTATAATTTTGATTTATAGAAAATTACCCCCAGCCCGTTCAACTAGCCTCTTCATTTATAGATATTTCATCTACGTTTCTACAGTGGATTATTAAGATCTAATCAGGATACTTTATCAAAATTAAGTACTTTACTCATGTTACAACAAAAAATGTTTCAGGTAAACTGCCCTTTCCCCGTAACCGATCTTCACCAAAATCAACAGACATTGAGTTCTCTATAGCTCAGGTACATATGTAAAAAATTATTTGATTCTGTTTGAATTTACGGCAGTTATGGTTCGTCATATAAAAAATTACCCATGTTAAAACATAAAACATGAGATTTATAAAACATATCTAAGATTTGTATTTCAAATCATTTTTGAAATAAAATATTTTCATAGAACCTACTAACGCTGGGGAAATCTGAGGAGCCAATCAGAGTTGGGCCTACCTGTCACTCTGCTGAATTTGGTGGAAAGCCCTGTCACCGTCGTCAAAGTATCAGCCTTGACAGGGTCCTCTTTTTCTGCAAAATGGGAGAGGAGGCTTGAGATGGAGTGAGTGACATGGTCCCCACCTCAATGAAGAACCCATTGTTTTATAAAAATATATTTAAATTTTGAAAACTGAAAATTCTTTTCTTGTTGTAAATATTTATATTTTATAATCAAAATGACTTTATCAAAAAACAAACATTATTTTTTTATAATAAGTACTTACATATGTTTCTTAATATGCTTACTTTTTCTTCAATGTTGATGATCATTTCCAAACATTCTGACAAAATTGTATCTACAGAACAGTTAACATTCCCCAGGTTTCCATTTCTGCTAATTTCTTATTACACCTTCCACTGACGTATTATTAACCATTTCATAAACTATCGTATAATCTTTTCAGATTTTGTGGTACAAAATCTGAAATTTTCAGATTGCCTGGCAACAAAATTATTTTATTTTCAACAATTACCATTGTTTGAAAAAGTTTAAATGAATTTTCAAGTACTTTACTCTTGTTAAAACGTAAAAGGTTGCAGGTAAACTACCCCTTCCCCTTAACTGATCTTCACCAAAATCTAAAGGCCTTGAGTCCTCTACAATTCACTGACGTATGCAAAAAATTATTTGATTCTGTTTGAATTTGCGGCAGTTATCGTTTGCCATAGAAAATACGCTTGATAAAAAACGTTGCAGGTAAACTACCCCTTCCCCTCAACCGATCTTCACCAAAAACAATAGGTCGCGAGTGCTCTACAAATCAGGGCTGTATGCAGAAAATTATTTGATTCTGTTTGAATTTGCGGCTGTTATCGTTTGCCATAGAAAATACCCTTGTTAAAAAAAACGTTGTAGGTAAACTACCCCTTTCCCTTAACCGATCTTCACCAAAAACAATAGGTCTTGAGAACTCTACAATTCAGGGCTGTATGCGAAACATTATTTGATTCTGTTTGAATTTGCGGCTGTTATCGTTTGCCAAAAAAAAAAATTTCCCTTGATAAAAAAACCGTTGCTGGTAAACTACCCCTTCCCCTCAACCGATCTTCACCAAAAACAATAGGTCGCGGGTACTCTACAAATCAGGGCTCTATGCAGAAAATTATTTGATTCTGTTTGAATTTGCGGCTGTTATCGTTTGCCATAGAAAATACCCTTGTTAAAAAAACGTTGTAGGTAAACTACCCCTTTCCCTTAACCGATCTTCACCAAAAACAATAGGTCTTGAGAACTCTACAATTTAGGGCTGTATGCAAATAATCTTTTGATTCTGTTTGAATTTGCGGCTGTTATCGTTTGCCATAAGAAATACCCTTGTTAAAACATAAAACGTTACAGGTAAACTACCCCTTTCCCTTAACCGATCTTCACCAAAAACAATAGGTCTTGAGAGCTCTACAATTCAGGGCTGTATGCGAAACATTATTTAATTCTGTTTGAATTTGCGGCTGTTATCGTTTGCCATAGAAAAAAAATCTAAAGACAGACACACACACAGACACACAGACAGACACACACAAAGACACTTTTCGGAAAACCACTTTTTTTCATGTTTTGAGTGTAGTAGAATCAGAATCTGCAATAATCTCGAACACGATTTTTTTTGCCATCACCATACTTCCATTCCTTAAGGAATATGGAAGTAAAATAGCCAGTCAGACAGGGAGAATATTATCTAACTGTCGAACTAAAACTGGGAAATCGCCACTCATCTTCAATTACAGCAAGCAACTTCTTTTCGACATTTTTAGTTGCTTTCTTAAGGGATGTCAGTAAGGCATTCTGATCAAAATATTCAATCAGAACTACGGTAAGAAGCCCGCCAGAAGAAAGCAATGGCAAAAAAAAGCGGGGGAAGAATTTAAAGCTGCAGAAGACCTACATAAACCTTTATATGCATCAGGATTTTATTAGGCAATGCACACAACTTCATTATAGTGATGATTAATCTTCAATTGCTGTTTTCCGAAAATATATGTTTTCCACACAAAAGACCAATTATCTCTGGAACTACTAGAGATACAGAGCTCACATTTTCTATACATGTGTAGAGCAAAAGGGTACAACTTTTGACACAGGGATGTTTTGACACAATGTGCCTGTTACGAGAAAAAATTATAATATGCGATTTTTTTTAAGTGTTAAACATTGCATTGGATTAAACATTTTAAAAATAGCTCAACGTAAGCATATCCGAAAACTCCTGCGTTAAATTTCTACTGAGAGGCAATCAATCAATGTTAAAAGTTTCAAACAGCTCAGTTAATTAGTGTTTGAGAAAATGGGTCATGAAATCTAGTAAATTAACATGGGCGAAATATTTCGCAAAATATTGCAATTAACAATATTTCAGTTGTTGTTTTTGCTAGTCGCGTTTTAGTTTTTTAATTTTTCAATTGTTTCTTGAGCAGTTGAGTCCAACTCATTTCATATTAAATTAAATATAGCGACACAATTCATAGTTAGAATTGGAATGTTTTCTGTAGGAACAATGGACTCGTCCTCTGGCTGCAATCAGCTGTTCGACAGTCGACTCGTCCAGCCGGTTTAACAATTGCGTAGCGTCTGAACGGAAAGTATACATTGTATTGCTAGTGTTGAGTTTTGAGGGTTTTCTCTAGAAGTAATGTTTTGTTTAACAGTGACTATATGTGCATCAATTACAATCGACTGATAACTGAAAAAATTGTCTTTTCACAGTTGTACGTTGAATCTGTGAGTTATAGTTGTGCTTAGTATCAGTAAAGTCGAGAGGAATTCCTTTTACTGCTTAAGAAAGTAAGTACGACAAACTCACTGTGATGTTGATTATAATTTATTTATAGACTTAGAAAAATAAGAAGGAATCTTACGCCTAGGCGTAAGAATAAAGTTCTGTGTGCAAGTCGGTATGGATTTGTATAAGGCGCATATCGCGGTGGGACATGGGTGACGTGGACAATTCTTAAATGGCTGCCACGCAGAAAACATTTCTCGCCATGATTTATACCTTGTATTTAACTAGAAAACGATGAGTTGAGAAGCTTGAAAGCGCTAATCGGAATAATTTTTCTATAGTGGTGTGCATCAGTGATAGTTCTGTTTGTAAAAAACAACAGGGTTATTGTAGGGTAAAAGTGTGGACAAGCTTGCCAAGCCTTTCGAAAATTGGTAGATACGTTCAAAGATATAGTTAGGCATCCCAAACATACAGAGACAGAGACTTAGAGACAGACAAGTGGTAAACGGTTGAACTGAAGACAACGATTATGCGACGCGAGAGGGCAATCTTTAATAGCCTACAGCATTCTCTCAGAATAATTGTTTTCTTTTCACTGAGTAAAATTTACGTAGTAAGTAACTGCAGTCTGTGCTCCTGTTACCAGTGTCGGTATAATTTCCTAGACACTTCTCGGCCTGAAGATACCTGCCACTGTTGGTGCCGAAACGTCAGCAAGGAATAATGTTAATCAAAGTCTACTACGGTCAATCCCACAAAGTACTGGAGAGGGTGGGAATTACCTATCGGATGGTCTCATACTTGATGAAAAAAATTATCCAATCGCACCTCCATATGGCGAGGGTTAGGCAGTGAGCACCATTTGGTGGCTGGAACGGCTCTGGACACTGATATAAGTTGTCCCCTCTATGAAGTGGCAAACCTACCAAATACTGGTATTGAGCGGGTAGACTTCTTGTCCTTTGGGAAGGAAACTTGTTGTTGTTCTTCTTGTTCTTCTTATACCAGGGACTAAGAGAATCACCTGTTCCGATCTTGGATATTACATATGTTCAGGTCTTTTCGAGTGTCAAATGCTACATTATCAAACACTATAACGCGTTTGCGAGAATGGTGGTAAGTGGTGTGTGGTTGCGAGAACGATTGTTTAGCTTAGAGTCGCGCAGTGATAGAAGAACACAGCAGGAAACGGACTCGGCAGTGGTAGGCATCTGAGTGATAAGAACCAAGCCTAATAGTTTGTCATACACTAACAAAGTTAACAGGAATGGGAAGCTTCCTTTTCTACGATACGGGTGTACCAGAGAGTACACATTACAATTTTAAATCCAGACAAGCGCAACGTTAGATTTATCTTATTTGAAGCAAAGCAGAAAATGTGAAAGTTTTAAAAACCGTAATCTGTCCGGTTGAATATGAAGTTGAAATGTCTACATATACTTTTTTTGTGTTTAAATGGTGTGAACACAGCGCAACGTGAGGTTGCGTCTGCCTTCATGATATGTTGTGTGTTACGTCATGCGTAAGTGACGGGCCCACGGCTCCTGTCTGGCGGTTTGGACAGTCTTGCCAACTGTGAGCAGTTGTGATTTTATTTATAATTTTTTACACATCTGTGAATACATCTCGAGGTTTTGTATTTATACACTGTAAGAATTTTAACTCAAAGAAAGTTTTTTCGACTTTATGGACCAACTTTTCATTAACAAGTAGAAGTAAAAATAGTCGTATATAGTCATATCTACATATGATTTTATTTGTAATTTATAAGAAACTACATTCGGTAGTTACAATTTTCAAACGCACTACTCAAAAAATAATATCGCTTTGGGTAAGAGTACACGAGTGACGGATAAAGGGAATTTTTCTCTCTTCTAAGACTTACAATCACTTAGAGTGATAGAAGGTAAGACCAAATAATGGCGTCAAGAAGGAGAAGACACGTATAACACTAGCGTCACTACGTTTTTGGTGGTTATTGTTTTGAAGCAGAGCCTAGTTTCCAATAACTCGGTTCTCTCAGAGCATATTTTAAGGAATTTGCACTAGGCGAGACTAAACCAACCAGTGTACATATATATAAACTTTACCATAATCATGTTAATTCTTTACACGTGAAAGTAACTGTGTAAAAATAGACATAAATGCTTTAGACATTAGGAAAATTAAAAAAAAACACCACACACACTCAAATGGATTCATTATAATTAATTATGTAATATTCAATAAGTACATTACAATGTGCAGTATCCAATTCTCACATTGTACAGACAATGCTGAAACCTAATATAAGGTACCCAAATGCAAACGCGCCTTCGTGATTTGCTGATTTCTCTCCTTTTTACTCACTTTTCGGCACCGGCACTATACCTGACTAGGGAGCACTTGTGTCGCCTAGTTTATTGCTTAAAATATGCTCTGGGTTCTACTGTCAGTGAATAAAAAGGATGATTATAAGGCAGAGCATATTTTAAGGAATTTTCACTGGGCGACACTATACTCCGGCGCCCCTTCTACGCCCGCTGAGCGCCCCCCTCTCCCAAAGTGTTCATCACTTTCGGGTAAATGCCTCACCAGTCACCAATACATTTGTACAGTTGTAGTATTGTACTACGACATAACAAGAAAAATAAACAATACTAAAAGTAGTAATTTATAGGTAAGAAATAAAATTAAATTTGAAAGTAAGTATGGCTGCTTTATTAATTAGTGTCAGAGGTAAATTATCTCTTAAATAATATTTCATTGAATAAATGCAATGCAAAATAATTTCTTGTAATATACAATATAACAGTACTAATTGACAGATTAAACAAATTAAGTAATGTTCAAGTAAGCCTAAATATATGACATCCTTTATTAAAGGTATACCAATATTTCACCAAATAATGTTAATTAATTGTTTATTTGTAAAATTAAATTAGTAATTTAATCGTAAACGGTTAATGTTGCTGTAACTACATCAAAAAGGCTAAAGGTTATTAAAAAAAATCTGAGGTCAGAACAATATTGTTAAACTATACCCTTATACGTTAGAGTCTTTTGAAAAAAACGTTTTTGTAAATTTCTGGTTTTGATAAATTTCATCTGGAAGTTTCCTTCTTCTTTCTTTGACCTCTAAAAATTTTGCTACTGCTGGTCTTGGGTCGAACAGCGCAGTCCCTACGCCATTGAGATCTATATACATTCTAGAGTTGAGAGCTTTTCTGGAATATGAGGACTGTTTGTTAGTCTTGAGTGTTGTGTGAACAGACACTGCCCGTTCTGGGCCTGCACTGTGAGGCGTCACGCAAATATATGTCTGGACCAGCTTGGAAAACAATGAGACACTTTGAAGTAATGGTACAATTTGGCTGACGCATCATCCATTTCCAGGGGTGCAGGTAATTTTTCACTGCAGAATAAGCAGATTACATCGTCAGTAAACGGCGAAACGGCGTCATCACCAAACATGTATTTAACTTCACTTCGTACTGCATTGATCATATCTGGTGCAGTTCTTGCACTGAGAAGCTTGTTCATTGTGTTCAGGATGTTATGCTGGTCGTCAGCAAGTCTGACAGTGAGGAACTCCTTACAGCTGAGAACTATTTCCTTCCTCACTGCAGACCAACATCTTCTCGTGGATGTGGATACTAAGGAGTTAACTGCTCTTCTCTTGCAAAACTCTACATAAGGTTTATCATCATTTCCGTTTTTGACTGCATTCTTTTCCAACAGTTGTTCTTCATATCCTCCCGGATAAGGTTGACTTTCCGTCAGCGAGAGTGAAGTGATAATAATTTCTTTTGTGGTTTCAATATCAGGCAGAGTTACCATTGATCGTTGACTCTCTTTCTGTAGCCTTTCAATTTGCCTCAAGATGTCGAGCATGAGGCTTGTTAAGAGTTGCTGGTCACCCTCTTTTTGCCACAGTAGCATAAATCCTCTTGCAGTGGCTTTTTTGACTTTTGATGAATCAGGGTTATCAACTATTGACTTCCAGTGCTTTTCTATACACAGAAGATTATTCCACACTGCTATTGTTAAATTAATTAGATGTTCTACGAATCTAACTTCGAAGTAAGCTGGGAATTTGTAAACCTTAAGATTCTCAGCTTTGGCTATTTGTTCAAGTTCATTGAATCTTACAGATGACCCTTTGTAAAACGTAGCCACGGCCTTCAAGTTCGCTTTCCAGTGTTTAACTTCCATTATACTTAACTCAAGATCGGAAAGTACGAGGTCAGATCTGTGGGCAACGCACCAGATGCATAAAATATTTCCTTCCAGATAGTTCTTCATTCTGACCCACAGACCACTGTTCTTACCTGTGTTAGCATTTTCGCCATCCGTTGTCAAGCTCGTTAGTTTTTCTTTTGCCAAACTCTCAATTTCCAGATCTTCAAACAAAATTCTAACAGCATCAAGAAGGCCTTCTGCTCCTCGTTTGACGGATTTACTCTCACCTAGAAATATCGACCTCATCTCTTTGTCTTCAGAAATAAATCGGGCGGTTACAAACTTATTATCAACACCATATTTGTCACATGATCCATCTATCTGAATTGCGAAACAGTCAGCTTTTTCTAGCTCTTTTATGACTTTTTCCATTGTCAAACTACTGACAACGTCTAGCATTTCCCTGTAGATTACAGGATTTCTATACTGCAGAAGTTCAGGGGAAGGATTCAGTTTAACAAACTGTGCATCCAGTCCATTGTCTTTATAAGACGCTATCTGAATGTCAGTGTGCATTTTTGCTAGAGATCTTGACGACCAAGAATTGGCACTAAGGGTTAGCTGACGACTATCATTATACACATCGACAGCCATCTCAATCAATATTTTAATTTTTTCTGCATTTTGAAATTTTAAACTTTTTACCCACGGGTGCTTTTCAGACTGTAACATCCATCTCTGCTGCATTTGTTCCAATTGTTCTGCCGCAATATGAGATTCTGAATGTAAATGATCGACTATCCTTTCAAGTTCCCTGTGTCCGTCCATTCGAACTCCGTCAGCTATTGGAACACTACCTTTCTTTGAAAATTTTGTTGCTTCTTGTATTTGCTTAAAGCAGGTTGTACATTTCATCCCACTCCGTTTTCCCAGTTTTACTTTTTCAAGGCATGGGTAAGTATTAAGTATCCAGGATGACTCTAATTTTGTCCCCTTATACCATTCACCAGTAGCGTCTTTAGACTCCGAGGCAGAATCGTGAGCGGGAAAAGTTATGGATAAATTATTACATTGTCTAGAGGAATGAGAGGATAATGTTGGTCTGGTAGCTGTTACATTTTCCTGTGTATTTTCAGTTTGATGTGTTTCACTTTGAGCTAGATCCTGGACTTCATGCTGGTGTTTGTTGGACCAAAAATTGAAGAAATCTATGATTGTTTTTGATACTTTCACGCCAGAAGTTTTAGCCTGCAAAGACCAAAATACAATTAGTAAAACGAAAAAAAATCATGCCCTGTAAAAAAAATGTGTGTATAATTGTAAACGTGTAAATAATTTAAAAATTATATAATTTTTTAATAATTAAAACCAAAATTTAAAAAAATGTATTTCTATGGGACACAATAACTTGAGTAAATTTCATTAGATTTGGGTGAAATTTTGTATATGTTTTAATTATTTACATTAAAAAACATTTATTTGCAACAATAAATAATTAAAAAACTATATTTTTTAAGCAGTTTTAAGCTCGACATTTGGAAAAATAAAAATAATATATTTATGTTAAACAATAAGTTACAAATGAATTTTTTTTTATGTTTCAGTATTATAAAAAATTAAATAGTTTGTTTAGTTAATTAATTATATTACATAATGTAATAAGACATATTTTTGAGTAGCATGTATTTTTTATAATAATTATTAATATTGAAATCGTGTGTTTTTGTCGTCCTCTATTTTTCGAATATCCGTTCCTCGAATTTAGAGATGCCCGCTTTCAAAGCAATCGAGGTCGGGGGACTTGAGTTTTAGAGGTGCTACACTCCTAAACTCGAGTAAACGCAACTCCATAACAAAGCGAACTGCCGCAACTCTAATTTAGGCTTATTGTTATTCCAAATTAGTAAATCTTTAACTCTGTGGAATCGTAGAGGTAAATTTTATCTAAAACATCGAGGTAATGCATTTCGAAATTTCTCTGAGTGTAGACTTTCCGAGTTTACACAACGTGACGTAACTGGAAAGAAACCGAGTTGTGAGAACTCAACTCTCGAGTGCAGGGGAATCATCGATATCACTCGACTCGACTCAGTTTAGTAGAAGGCACAGGATTATTTTTCTCCGTGTTAGCTGCGGTGATTTTTTTCACCAAATTATTACGTCTACTAAAAAGAACTGATTTCTATTTAAGGACTTGATGAAGCTAGAAAAACGTCAACAGGAGAATTGGAATAGTAATTATAATGACCCAAAAGAGTTAATATTTAATCTAATTGAAAAATAAAACAACTTATCACTCAAGTATCAAATTTGGCAGCTTCATCCTCTTGTTCTGTTTCTGTTGGCTGATCATTGCAGTTTACCTGAGGTTGTGATGACGAGGGAGAAATAGATGGTAATGTAACAAACCTTTTCATTAATTTAGCTTGTTTTTCTTTCTACTTAAGAGCCTCGGCTCTTCTTTTTCTATAAAACGAACCCGAAGGTTTCTTTTTCTCGGACATACCGTATTAGTAAAGTTTATGCACTATACACAAAACACATTACACTCTTACAACCGGACGAAAGGCTTAAGCACCAAAACGCACTAACAATTTAATTTGCATAAATTATACGTGACACTTATCGCAGTCCGCGGTGACTGATGCCTGGTGGATGGCGGTGGTGGAGGGAGGTGGGGACGAACAGATACGGACGAGTCTATTGTTTGGGGACTTGAAAATGTCCAAACTAATGTTATATTAAAAATATTGACCAAAATTATCCCTCAAATATTATTTTACAAATTTCAAAGTCAAGTTATGCCAATTATATATTTAGACCTCATAGCAAAGTATTTTAGACGTAATTTGGCACCCCACCTATTGAACTCCTGCCACGGCTAGTAGTCTATGACTGTTAGCAGCTAGAGACACCTAGTAGTACGAAGTTACTGCGTTGGTTGGATGCGTTTAAGAACGCTTGCATTGTTGAATTTGCTTTTAAAAGAAAACACTGTTATTGTGCAAAGTTATGACTCGTATATAGGATTAATAATTGTTCAGTTGCATCGATTTGGTAAAAAAGTAATATATTGATATTAATAATAGGAAATAATAATGTAATATTTTATTTAATAAAATTGAATAAAACTTTTTGTTGGGCTTCCATTATATATATTTTTTTTATTATATACGTATATGTTAAAGAATAAGTGCAATAATATATACTAATAATTTTAAAATTAATAATTGTATTAGTATATATTATTGCACTCATTTTTTAAAATATACATATGTAATAAAAAATATATATATAATGGAAGCCCAACAAAAAGTTTGAGTCAATTTTATTAAATAAAATATTACATTATTATTTCCTATTATTAATATTAATATATTACTTTTTTACCAAATCGATGCAACTGGACAATTATTAATCCTATAAGAGCCATAAGGTGAACTTTGCACAATAAGTGTTTTCTTTTAATAGCAAAATCAACTATGCGAGGGTTCTTAAACTCATCCAACCAACGACAGTAACTTCGTACTACTAGGTGTCTCTAGCTGCTAACAGTCATAGGCTACTAGCCGTGGCACCCTGTTCACCCAACCCTGGTAGGAGTAAAATTACCTGAACAAGAACCGTAAATTGCAACGATGAGCACCCTTTTTCGGTGCAGTAGGCTACTGACGCTGCCGGCGCCCCGCCTGCCCGGCGCCTCAGCCCATCACTGGGCGACATTTACGTCGCCCAGTTAACATGTTAAAATATGCTCTGTTATAAGGAGAAGAATTGCAGCCGGCAAGAGAGAATTCTATGCCGTGAATAAAATGTTAAGTATAGGTTTTGAGTCAACGTTGCTGTTACGGTGCCACAGTTAGTATTCTCCAATCGCGCAGCTGATCACCTTCAGTGGAGCCGATCCGTCGTGTTGTTATCATTTTCCTGTCGGTGTAGATCTTGTTTAGCGATGCGCAGAAACATGCCAACAACGTAAGTACAATGATGCGAGATTTAAAAAAATTATTTACCACTGAATTCTCTTCAGAAAGAAGTACATGAATTACATTAAATTACGAAAGATTACATCTTACAAATATAATCACAATCAACAAAAAATAATGGGATTTAAAGGTAACTAACCTATTAACAGAAAAATAACAATAAAGAAATCTAAAGAAATTTCGACGAAATCGAAACATCGAAGCATGATAATGTTTTTAGGCTTTTGAAAAGTATAATGTGCATATAACAAATAGCCTATACTTACTATATAACAAACATTATCATGTTAATACGACAGAGACCGAAGATTTCTAGACTGTGGGGAATCGAAAGTGTGGAAGCGTTACATTTTTCGATGACGTTACATTTTTGTGGAATGACCCCCAGCCTAAAAACATTATCATGTTAACAAGATACAAAATGTTAAGTCAGAGCGAGTAAATGAATTCAGTTCTTTAGGTAACTGTGTCTTATACAAGGTTGAAACAGTTGTACACAAAAAAATAATAATAAAAAGAAGCTATATCGGCTAGTAACCAACCTATATAAAATCTGACAAACTCAGAAAAGGAAAGCTGGAGAGAATTTTAACAACGAAACTGATTAATATAACTACTACACAAAACTGTACTGCTTATGGTCCGTGAGTAAAAAACTACAGTTATAAAAAACACTAAATTGGCCAAACCGAAAACAATTACTTTTATTTTTAATACAGTCAGCACTAACGCCATTCCACAGCACCCCCTACTTCAGGCACCAAATATATAACGTAGGTAATATTTATAAAATCACGTTAGTTAGTTTCTCCATTGTAAAAAAAATAAAGTATTTTTTGCAACTGCAAAACTAATTATCATTTGGCTTTAATACCGGCGTTCACAACCCCTAAATCGTTGGTGGTGAACGCTGTTAATCACTTTCCTCTGGTCACCACCACAAGGACTGGAAATTCATTTGTTCTTTTTCCCGACTGACATTAATTTTACGGTCTTTCGTGTAGCATTTAAACAATGTGACAGCAAATAATTCTTTTTCTGGTGCAATGAAAACCTTTTTTTGCGTGCAGAAACTAAACATTATATAGACCGGAACTTATTTCTCTCAGAAATAAGTTCAAATTTTGGACAGTACTGTAAAAATTATAATCGGTTAACTGTCAGAAGCGTGGCGTCCATGTAACCGCTGTTGCCGGCGGCAACAGTCCTAAAAACGAAATAAATAATGTTAATTGTATCACAGAATAAATAGTTTAGTTATTGAATAATTTGAAGTCTGAGCAATATTAGTAGGGAAACTTGAAAAAAATAACATAGCATTGCTTTCCAACTGATGTGTACTTGCACCGTCTTGTGTTGCCGGTTCAGACATCGGCAATGTTTTACTGCGTGTGATCATTGACCTCGTAGTAGTTGTCACTGTACAAACGGGAGGGGGACACGTTCGTCCACGCAATGTGTAGCCGCTGTATAAATCGGCAAAACGCTCAGTTAGCAGCTATTTTTAATTTTATACAGTTAGTTTCGGAACCAACGTGTAGCAGTTACTACCCACCTATTTGTGTTTTGTTCGTTTAGTTATTTGTTTCTCTGTTTATCTTTATTATTATTAATTCGATTATTTGTGTCCTCATTTATTTTGTGGTAAATATAATGGAGTCAGATACCGTTGAACCGGGACATTCTTCTTCTGCCAGCGAAAGATAGAAAATACTTCAAAAAATATTTTAGCTCTAAAAAGAACACTTGGTGCTAGGGAAAATTTGAAATAATTTTTACCCTAAGTTTTAGGCCTGTCACGACCGGCAACAGCTGTTATTGTACCCACGCCACGCCACTGTTAACTGTTGTTAGCTGATTTACGAATCATATCACAAAGCTATGATAAATAATTTACATCGACAACATACAACAACATAGATTTGTTGATTTCAAAAAGGCCTTTGATTCTGTTGATAGAGAAACTATAGATAGAATAATCCGAGAATTTTGTGTTAAATCTAAATTGGCAAATCTAATCCGTGAAACCCTTACGGACACAGTCTCAAAAATAAAATTCATGGGAGAAATATCTCATCCATTCAAAATAAATACAGGTGTATGCCAGGGCGATGGTTTATCCCCAATTCTTTTTAACTGTGTCCTGGAGAAAGTAGTGAGAATTTGGAATGAAAAATTAAAGGAATGCAAAATATCACCAATCATGTTGGGAAGAAGGAACAAACACGTATTGAAGTAAACGGTATGGGATTCGCAGATGACTTTGCTATACTTTCTGAACATCTGACATCTGCAGTAACACAAGTTAATTTTTTAGAGGACATAGCCAGTAGAACAGGCTTAAGAATTTCTACAGAAAAAAACAAATTTCTCACAAACATTAAAAACGCGCGAAAATTCCTGGTAACAGATATTGGTCGAATAGAGAGGGTTCGAAAAGTTAAGTATCTAGGAGAGATAATTCAAGAGAATGGCTTGGAAAAATCTGCTGTAGAAGAAAGGATTCATAAGATGGAAAGGGCATATGGGATAACTAAAGATATTTACAATAAAAAGTGCATATCTAAAAATGCAAAAATAAGGCATTACAGTACAGTAGTGAAGCCAGAATGCCTATATGCAAGTGCATGTCTAGCTTTGAATTATAATTTAGACAAACTAGAAATATTGGAAAGACGAATTATTAGGAAAATATTAGGCCTACGAAAAACTTCAGAAGGTTGGAAATTAAGAAGTAATGACGAAATATATCAAAGTATAGAAAATATAACAGAAACAATGAGAAAAAGAAGACTATTATTTTTTTTTAGACATTTATATAGAATGGACGACAATAGGTTGACAAAGCAGATCTTCAAATATCTGTGGGGGAAGAAGTCAACATCAAGTTGGATTAAAGAAGTCCAAAAGGATTTAGAAAAAAATAATATACACGCAGTAGAAGCAATTGAAGGAGAAGTTTTTCGTGCAAAAGTGTTAAAAATGGAAGGAGTCCAGGGTAGGAGAGAGAAAAGCCCAGGTTCAAAGTGGACTGAAGACAGGAAGAAGAGACACAGTGAGAAGATGAAAGAGTATTGGAAAAAATGAAAGAACAAAGAGTAAAGAATTGAAATTGGCATGTGTTCCCTAGATGGCCGATACGGAAATAAATAAATATAAATCGAGTGCGATAAGCACTCACTGATTTTATAGCTAAACAATTACCTTTTAGAAATGTAATCGCTTACTCATTGTTTTGTCGGTGCTACAACAACAATTTCTGACTGGATCACCTTTCTGACTGACCTACGTTGATGAACGGTCGTACCTATATGGTGAATAACAAAATAACAATAACGAGACACAAAATGTTAAGACAGCGCGAGTAAATGAATTCAAATTCTTAGCTAACTATGTCTTATATAAGGATGAAATAGATGTAGAGACAAAATAACGATTCAAATATATATGAATATTTCAATATGTCCGAATTGAGACATCGCATAATAGAATATTTGGAGCTACTGTTAAGAATAATCCTGATGATATAAGATGTGCCCGGCTAGCATGGATTCGCCGAGCTGAATTCTGCATTCAACAAAATGGCCACGTTGAAAAACTGCTTTGAACTAACGGTTCCAGTTTTATCAATTTAACAAATTTGATATTTAATAATTTAAAGAAAATAATCAATAATATGTTTTCAACTTGTTTGCAATTACATTTGTTGTGGAAACCTTTACGAAAACTTTTGTTCTGTTTAAGACTGTAACACTTTCCTGGCGGATTTTGGTCTGTTTTGTTTTTAATTAAAGTCAGATTTTTCAAATTTATATTTACTTTAAATAAACTATATACACATAAATTTTCTGGTAATTAAATTCTCTACAAAGTTAGAAATTTGTATTTGTTTATTGGCAAATTACCGAAGTTATTTTATCCCAAATCTAAAAAAGTGTGTTTTTCGACTCCAATGTTTTGTGTTTGCACAGTTTTTCTTAAAAACTAATTAAGATAGAGCTCTGGGACATCTTTTCTTTAGTTTTGCAGATCAAAAACCATAAGGAATTACTACATTTACCCTTTACTTTATTGCCAAGAATTTCAGTATAACGTGATTTTACCGTGGGAGTAGAAATCAGGGAGAACTGGTTCGCGAACCGTAATTCGCTAACGAACCAATTTCAGACCTATGTTTATATAAAAATTTTTACTTATTTTTAAATATAGAATCAGATACCGAGAGACTGCTGTCCAATTTTGAATCACCCTATATAGAAACCTAAAGAATAAAGCAAGGGAAGGAACACTAATAAAAGTTTATAAAACTATGGCTATCCCGAGTTTACTGTATAGCAGTGAAACACGGGCACTCACAGAAACAAACGAAAAAACAATCCAAACAACAGAGACAAAAATGCTAAAGAGGATCGCAGGTTGCACAAAGAGAGATGAGACAGATTGAGGAATACTGAAATAAGTGAACAATTACAAGTCGCCAGCTGAAGTGATCAAATTAGAGGGAATAGGAATAAATGGTAACAACATTTGCAAAGAACTATCACTGAGAGGATGATAAAGTTTATGTATAGAGGGGCGGAGATCCCTTGGAAGACCAAAAAAGAGGTGGAATGATCAGGTCGCAACAGGCTATTAGTCTAATTCTTGGTTGGAAGGAGAAGACGATGAATTACCATGGATAACAGCTGCTTTAGTGCCGACTGTCATTCTTTAGGCCGAGGGTTATTAACCTCTTTGACTAGTAAATATTGTTACGACGTTCTAACTGATCATCCTATGGTACAGTGGAAAACAAAATACAAGCCATCAATGAAATTACTAATAACCAGCTATAATTATCACAATTAATACTTTGTAATCAACAAGATAGTCTCTTACTACCAGTCAAGTAAAAATTGTCCACACGCAATAATAATGTTAACTATAAGGAATGCCGAACTAATTATAAGACAACAAGACTTCGCTACGGACAGTCGATCCACGTTTAATGAAATCGCTCAACACCACTGATTGACAAGCCGGCTTCTATGGGTTTTTATAAGTAGCGCACGAATTCTAGAAAATTTCCATCCTCACTTCACGCCACATCTCAAGAATTCTTGAATACACTGGAACCTACTTGTGATCGGCCTTGACTGAGGCAACACCTGCCATACGTGACGGGGTGGGGTGGGGTGGGGTGGGGAATGTTCTAGGGCAGTGGTTCCCAATCTTTTCAGTCCGCGGACCTCCCCAAAAAATTTTTAAAATTCGCGGACCCCGTCTGAGTTAGGAAATAAAACAAACGGTAAATATGATACAAACTCTTATATTTGAAACGATAAATACAATTTAGTGGTTAAGTCTAACTTTTGCTAAACTTGTGTTGCTGCCACTAATACTCACTTACACTTCCATGAGCGCCTTCAAGAGATAGCTGACTGATGACTGAAGATATCAGCAAGGCACGATAGCTTCAAAATCCAGTTAAAGTCATGGAACCTGTCGTTAAGGTCAAAGTTGGAATAAAATAAAAAGAACTTTACTCCATCCCTTAGTAAAAAAAAAAAAACTGAATCTTCTAGTAATTGAATATTAATGTTAAACTTTCACTTGTGAACTTACTTTGTTTTTCCCGTACGCGTTTCGGCGTGATGTGCACCTTCTTCAGCGGTGTGATACAGAATGTCCGGAACTTGTAACGGTTTTTTAGTTGGTAGGTTGGGTGGGGGGGGTGGAAGGGAATTGGCGCGGGAATCCGAATTATTGTATGTTTTATGTATAATTGTGTCAAAGAGTGTAATTTTTTTAAACGTGACCGCGGACCCCACTTTGGGAACCACTGTTCTAGTCTATTTGATAGGATTTCCGTTACAATATGTAATTATACCATCAATTATAATACTCAACAGTAGAGAGCCAAAAGAATCGTCCTATAAATGCAAACAAATATTATATTTTAAAGATACAATAATTCGGATTCCCGCACCAATTCCCTTCCACCCTCCCTCACACACAACCTACCAACCTAAAAAACCGTTACAAGTTCCGGACATTCTGTATCACACCGCTGAAGAAGGCGCACATCACGCCGAAACGCGTACGGGAAAAAACAAGCGAAAGTTTATGATACATTAATGTTCATTAAGTGCTGTGAATGAAGAAGATGAACATTCAAAATAACACTTCTAGTAACTGTTTCCAGATTCTAACGTTTAGATTTTCGAGCATAAAAAATCGGAGAAAATTACGGCATATTCTATTTTTTTAAACGTGTCCGCGAACCCTTCTTTGGGAACCGCTGTTCTAGTCTGTTTGATACGATTTTCGTTACAATATGTAATTATACCATCAATTATAATACTCAACAGTAGAGAGCCAAAAGAATCGTCCTTTAAATGTAAACAAATTTTCTGTTTTAAGTACACGAATATTTTATTTAAAATGAACAAAACAGACTTAAATGGTTAAACATTTACTTTGCGCGACAGAGATAAACATTTCTGACGTTGCGTCTGAGATGTAAACTACACAAAAGAATATACTATACTTATTCAACTGAAGTTGAAGGAGAAGAAGAAGTCGACGTTATTACTTTGTCTCTCTACCTACTTAAAATATCTTCCGTATAGAATGAATAAAATAGAAACGCAACAAAACAAAGGAGAACACAAAAGACACAGTAAATTGAAAAGATTCAGGGCAGTCGATAAAGATTAAGAGAATACTGGGTTAGTTATGTTAAATTCCCGCAGTTTAATTATTTAGATTGGTGTCGTGAAAGGGGTGAAAGGGGTGAAAGGCAGTAATTACGGGGCAAAAGCGTTTGGTTCTGATTTAATTGAATACGTTCCGCAGGTGGCAATTTGAATTTATTTAAATGAGCCAATGTACCGTGATATTGTTGTGACTGTTACAGTTTATATATTCTTATCAGTATTATAATTATTATAAGGTACCATTATGTGGGGCAGGCTGCCACAGTGGTCCGTTTGCGACTCACAACCGCAAAGGCTATGCTGCAACGAGTCAAGGTCACTACACGTTCTACTCGCTTACTTCTATTCCTGGGGAAAATAATACAGCGGTATTGTCTGACACTCATGGACTTTATTTACTGCTTATTGATTGGCTATTTAGTGAGTGGTTATATTCCGAAACTTCGTAGTGACTATTTATCGTTTATTTATTGGCTGGTTATTTCTTATTGATTATTTACAAACTTAATGCGGAGATTTTACTTATTGCAGTCCATACTACAGGGAAAAGTACTTGGAAAGAGAGGAGTTGGGCGACCGAAAATCTCATGGCTGAGAAGTTAAGGACTTGATTTGACATGAATACAAGTGACTTATTCCGTGCAGCAGTACAGAAAGTTAAAATAGTCTGTATGATATCCAACATCCGAAACGGATAGAAATTATCAGAAGAAGAAGAAGATTTACAAACTAAAAAATTGGCATAGGAATTCCACTTGATAGTGATAAAGTTCACTCATTCCATTTTGCTCAAGATTTTGAAGACATACAGATTGTGAAAATTTTTAGAATAATTGTGATTTTTTTTATTTGTTTGGTTTCTACTTTTAAGTAAAAGCAATATTTTATGACATATATCTTTTTAGTTGTTGATATAAATATGTTGATATAATTCATTTTTCATCTCTTAAGAATGATTTGGTGTAGGCCTATATATTTTTTAATTTTGAGTGGTTTCAACGTATTTAGAAAATAATTTTCAGAAATATGTCATGTTGCCATCACTGAATAGAGAAATCAGCTGGTTAACAGACGATTTTCAAAATGAGGTTATGTTATGTTTTGGTGTTGTATTATTATTTCACGTTGTTACAGGTTACCAGGAGACTTTTTATGCAGTTTTTACAGTTTTACCGTAAAGTTTCACAACTTTTAAGTCGAATATTGTACTCTACAGAACTTGTGAGTGTTTTATTAGGAATTTTTAGACAATGGGCAAGACAAGTGATCTTTCTCCTAGAAAAGTGGCTCTGTAAGAGTCCCAAGACTTAGAATTGCTCTAGATTAATCAGTTCGAACAAGAAAAACTCTTGACGAAGAGCACACGTTCACTAGGCACCGGCTTCCGATGAACTGCTCAGAAGTACACCTCATAACCGACGGATCTGACTGAATTTAGGGACTTCTGATTGGTCAGTCGACTGTCTACGTGGTAGATTGGACAAAAGATAGACGCGTTGCAAGCGAATCTTTGTATAAATCTGCGAGTGCCTGCATAGATTTTATCTAGAATTTTTATTACTCTTCAATTGATAAGGGTCAAAAGTTGAGTTTTCAATTACTAAAAAACCACATTTAAAAAATAGCTGAGAACAACAGATTATATAGAAAATGTAGCTATTTTCATAAATAATTCACTGTCCAAGTCTCATGCCGATCGGATAACAAATGCGGAAGATATAACACGAAGGTTCACCACACGCGAACGCGCGCAGATATTTACAAACAAAGTACATGACATTATAGAGCAAACATTTACAAAGAATTTGGTATAATACAAGTCCTTATCCATCACTAAATACAAATCTTATAGCTAATTGACGAAAATTGCATAAATAAATCTAAAACATTCTAATGTCCGTCATCCATGCTCTGATATTCTTATTATGGATCATCATCCTGTGTTTTGTTGTATATATATAGAGAGAGAGAGAGAGAGTATCGTCAACGTATGTAAAGTAATATCCTATTACTTTCTTTATATTCATTACTATCGCGACGTCATGTTTGTTAAATTTAGATAAGAACTTTTCTGCAGACGAGGTTTTTGTTTATATCCTAACAAATATGACGTCTTCTGCTTCTAGTTCTACTTCTTATTCTTATCTTCTTTATCATTACGTGTATTGGTGGCCAATCGAGTTACTCATATTTAGATACAACATCACCACTGATAATGATTAATTACTGCCTGAATCATTATGCACAGATGTGGGTCACGTGAATAGATGCAAAAATTAGAAAGAAATTGTGTAGATACTGTTAAAACAGTATCAGCACGCGTCCGTGTTCATTATCAGTATAATTCTGTGATTCAGTACAGTAGTATGTTGTATCATAAGAACATTAAAAGGGAGGTCAGACGAGACACTCTGTTAAAATCCGATAAAGTGATGTCAAAGGGATGCGGCCTTTATGGTAGTGAGACATGGACACTTTACGCAAGCTAGTGACAAGCTCAGCCGAATACAAGCTAGTGACATTAAGGTTATGAAATGTGTACTTGGAGTGTCTCGGAGACACCAGCTAAGATTGAACGATTAATTAAGGAACTCCGTCGGAATTTACAACCTGAAAGACAGAATCAAGATAGACGGACCACATGCATCAGGACAGATTACCAAAGCAACAGATGATTCATCTAACCAGGGAAAATTGCAAAAGGGTGTTATATCAATGGGTGAGCAACGGACTGTAAGATACAAAGCCTGAAGAAGAAGGAGAAGAGAGAGAAGACTTGCAAAACAACGAGGACGCCGTTACATTTCCGAAGTAATTGCTTTTCTGCAAAATCGATGAGTGTATGTCTCGCTCGGTGAAAACTATTAACACACTTTAGTTGATACGATTCTCAAATCTGTTAATTATAACGAACTAATTATTACTTTTTACAATCTTTCCAAATATGTGCTTATTAATGAGACAAATAATTTATGGTGGAGTTAATGTTTAGTTGCTGGAAACAAGAAAGGTGTTTTTTTTTTTACACCAGAGAAAGAATTATATGGTTTAAATACTAAACGAAAGGCAGTAAAATTAATGTGAGTTGGGAAAAAGAACAAATGAATTTCGTGTCCTTGTGGTGGTGACTAGAGGAAAGTGATTAACAGCGTTCGTTCACCACCAAAACGATTTAGGGGTTGTAAACGCCGGTATTAAAGGCAAATGAAAACAAAATTTATGTTTCCACTAACAAAAACTATCTTATTTTTTCGTTTACGATGGAGAAACTAACCAGCATGGTTATAAATATTACCTTTGTTATTTATCGGTGCGTAAATTAGGTGTTGTTTATGGAATTTGCTGTATTTGTTGTAAGGGAGAATCAAAGTTAAAATAATTTTTCCTAACGGACCGTGCGTTAACTGCCGATATAATTTTAACCGCCATTATATTGATAGCAGTTTCACCAACACCCGTGAAAACCTGGATTGTAAAAGTCTAGTTAATACGACTATTGTACCATATTAATTGTCGATCTTTCTTCAGATAAGAACAGACTATATCGGTTTTATTACTGTTATCAAGGATATTCCCGTGTAACCTCGGTTTTTCAAGAATTTTGAAAGTAACTTTTTTTGAAAGACAATAGCGTTCTATGCTTTTTGACTCACTCAGATGATCAAAACTGGTAGGCCTGTTCTATTACCATTGACATTTTTTCTTTCGTCTTCGTTTGGAGAGCGTAAAAATTTTCTCCCTGTTTCAGCTTGGTTTGTTACAATAATTTGTAATATATTGTAGCATCACCAAATTATACAGTACTACAAGCTACAATAAATAGATAAAAATATGCAGGGAACTGAATCAGGTCAATCCAAAAATAACTTGTAAAGGGTGTATTACAATAATTAGGTATAGGTGATATAAGGTAAATAATAAAAAACAGTTAAGTTTGTAAAGTAAAAAGGGTTTAAACTAACTCAACCACCAATAAATAAAGAACAATATATCTAAAGAAGGAATAGATTAAAATCTATCCTACTGTGTAAGAAACATAAGTAATAAAGTGACAAACAAGACATACCAAAAGACATGACTATAACTATAATTTAAACATAAAATAAAAGGTTATGGAGGGTGAAGGGTTATTTATTATTATAATGACATTTGTAATAATGTATAGTATAAGATTGTATTTTACCTTCAGACATTACCACTTATGTAACAAAACTAACAGCCAAACTGAATGTCAGAACTAGGACTGGTTTGTAATTTAAAATATACTTTGAATTATAGGAAAAAAAAACTGAATAATTGTAATCAGAATTATAAGTAGTAAAGAGACTTATTAATAAATAGTAATAAGTGATCAAAATAAATAAGAAAAACAAAGTAATGTGAACTAAATTTAGTCAGTGAAGGTAAACATGACAACCTAACCTAACAAAATCTGAAATCGCACTTGTAAACACTAAATATGTAGTAAATATGCTATAAACCTATTATATGTTATATCTAAATGAAACTAGAAAACAAATAGACCATTCTAAAACAAGGATTAGGTCACCAGATGTTGTAATTAGTGTATTATTGTATATTAACATGATGAAATGTGAGAGGGTATAAAAGACCAATCAAGTACATTAAAAAAACAACAGAAATACCAATAATAAGTTATGGTAAATACTATTAATATAGCAAGTGATAAGTGAACTGACTAATGGGCAGTAAGATAAATAATAACTATCACTGATAATGGACCATTAATAATATATTTAATAAGAATGACTTGTTGCACTAAGATGCATGTTTTATTTGTAAATTAACCAGAAAATAAGGATATAAAAATAATACAAGCAATTGAAAAACGGAAAAGGAAAAAAGATGTGTAATTAGGTGTAAGATATGAGGAGTATAGAATGTGT
This sequence comes from Magicicada septendecula, assembly GCA_034769895.1. Lineage (NCBI taxonomy): Eukaryota > Metazoa > Arthropoda > Insecta > Hemiptera > Cicadidae > Magicicada > Magicicada septendecula. The sequence continues at coordinate 1,397,779,206 of CM068367.1, forward strand.
ATAATATAGTAATAAGAATAATTAACAAGCTGCCTACTTGTACAAGAACTCAACTTATATTATTTATAATATACAAGAAAAAAGGCATGTCTTGAGCAATAAGATGATAATCAAAAGTTGATATTGTTCATTAGAGTTAAGTATCAAGTGTTATAAACCCTTAGAATTTAATAATAATATTGTATGAAGCAAAACTAGGTCATGGTACAATAGGCATTATGGAGCCTAGAGACAGATTCTGTGTTTTATTCAAAATTGGATGTTTATAATGCTAAATAATAATATCAGAAGACTGTGTATTAGTTGTGCACAATATGTATAATAGCAACATGTCAATCATGTATAAAAAGGATATATTTAAACAAAATATTGTAGTAGGCCATAAGATAAAAATATTACCTTTGTTAGTATTAGACAGAATTATGCCTTGTGAGGTGTCAAATTGGTTAGCAGAACAAATGCCATGTGATGATAACATTATATTTGTAATCACAAGTAGCATAGGAAAGATAGATCAATTGTAAATTATTTTTATAAATTGTGATCAAAAGTTTGGCGTCGGTTTGATAATCTCGTTCCCAAAAACCCACGCTTAAAAAAGAATTAAATCGTGTTGTTAACGCGGGGGTGATGAATTAATAAAGGAATTTCTTGCATTCCAACCAATCAAAACTCTTATATCGAGAATCCCCCCGAAGGCACAAACGAGAACAGCGAGAGACGCGCAAAACCGAGAGAGTTCTTCATTAGTTTTCATGCAGTACAGGACACAGGCTCCGCGACAGATAATTTACCAGTAACCTCTAACCTAGTGCGGTTCCGGAAGTAAACAAAGGCATTCTAACCTAAATGACGCGAAGTGACTCAACCGTGAGCAACGAGTGTTGTGAGGTGTTGTGTTTATTAAAGCAATGAATACAAATTAAAAAGTTAACAGTGATTATAAAATATATCTAAGGAATTAAGGAAGTATAGTGATTACGATAATTTACTAACTTGAATAATCCTACTATACGATAATGCCCTTATAACTTATTGAACATATATGAACTATTTCTAACACTCTACAAAATCAACAAACATTATTAATACTGTAACTTTTCACTTGTTAAATGTAATTTTTTGTAATTGAGGTTAAAATTCTGTAACCTATCGGCCATATGCTAACCTACAAAATTGACGTCAGTGATCAGACGAACTTTGTTATATTAGGTTAAGATATTGTTATGTTTTATGTAATCACTCTCCTATTACGATGTTTTTATATTAGTAATCGACATTTTTGTTACGTATTTTGCAGTTACAAGAACCCGTATTATAGTTAAAAAACTTAGATAATTTGTTCACTACACTGTTTATGAAACCGTGTTGCCAACCCTGAGACGTGAGTTTCAACCAACATAACATGTTGTTTTAAAATAACGATAATCAAATTAAATATTTTAAAAGAGATAAAGAATAAGAATTATACGATGAATAAAGAGAATTTAAGCAACATTAATGGAGTCTGGAATTATTTTCTTTGGTCAACATGATTTTAGTGGTTTGAGTTAAGGTTATGTTTACATACGAAGTCAGTTGGTAGCACCCATTGCCCGCAGAACTGAGGTGTTTTGAATTCATGATCGGTAAGTAATTGGATCGAAGCCAAGAAGAAATCCAGTGCAATTAAATTACATATTCTAATGAAATATTTTAACCACTACTTTAGTTGACACTTACCACGGTAGGTGGTACTCAACGAGACTCGAGACTACACATTTGAATAAATCATTCCATTAGTGAGGCTTTTCCAGCATCCACAAACCACTATACACCAAGTTGCAAATCACTTAATTAAAGATAAATAAGATATGAATAATATTATTTTTTTCGTACGAGTAAAACCGAACTAGTACAATATACGCGTACGCAACAATTGAAAATAAAATAATTAAGAAAGCTGTGTTAGTGGTTATAATCACAAACAGAATAATCACTGTTGCACACCACTAGAGAAAAATTATTCCGATTAGCGCTTTCAAGCTTCACAGCTCAATTTCCGATCTGACGATGAGCTGTGAAGCTTGAAAGCGGTAATCGGAATAATTTTTCTTTAGTGGTGTGCAACAGTGATTATTCTGTTTGAAAATAAAATAAATTATTAAGTGAAGGGACAGAAAACGAATAATACAAATTTTCTGATCATACAAACAAATAATGTGCACGTACGTTTAATTTACGTTACACGAACGACTGCTTCACGGAAAACAAAGTAGGGTTACATACAAATGTCACCAAATGTAATTTTAAGGTTAGGGTAGGTGTCGTTTTAACGACCCGTTATTTACTTAACAAACCACATGTCTCCCGTTAAGTTAACTGACAATCTTAACGTCCGGCTTTATGAGAGCTTCGTGAAACGGGTTATCTCCCGTTAAATCCTTAACGAGTGATTTATATCGTCCATTAAATTCTTAACGGATGTCGGTGAAACGGGCATGTAAGCAATAAAATTGTGGATAGTACTTGTTTTAACGGCAAACACCAATATAAGGAACTAATAATTTCTACTGACGTTTTAGTAGTGAACCTACACAATAATAACACAAATGATTTACAGCGAATGAAAAGAGGGAGGGACATAGAGAGAGAGAGAGAGAGAGAGTGAGAAAGAGGGAGGGAGAGAGTGAGAGAGAGAAAAAGAGAGAGAGAAGGGGAAAGAGAGGTAGAGGGAGAGAGAGACATGAACAAATGGAAAGCTACAATTTGCCCAAACCGCAAGACTGTAAGATATGATACAGAAGGTATGTGGCCAGACAATCTCGGACTGACCTTAATGCCTTTCTATATAATGTGTGAATATTTTACATAAACCTCTGTTTTATTTGTCCTACTCCTCTGTAAGTAGTACAGACTGGCTACCTTATCTCGCTAGGTTGGTTTCATTTAGAAGCTCCTTGTAGATATTATATAGTTTTGCGTATATTTTCAAAGTATCATCTGTGGTGCTCTAGAAATTTAACGCAGTATTCACAACATTATGTTGTCGATTGTCGATTGCCGGAACATCACATTTCACGGAATCGTATTTCGTATATCGCTATCACTAAAAAAATCATCTTAGGAATGAGATTTCTGTGTGTTTTTAGTGTCATTTATTATGTAAAAATATTCTCTAAAAAAAGGCATACAAGTAACTGATGTGGTGCTACAAAGCGTAGTTGTGTTGTTTGGGGTTTCGTGGAACCATCTACCACACCACGGGCGGCATCCCTATATACGAGGGTAGGCTGAAAAGTAATGCACACATGCTTGTAGAACACGAACAAAATTACCTACAGAAGCGCACTTGGTGGCATTCGGAAGTAACATTCCCCCTCCAAACGCATGCGCAGTTTGAAGGAGTTTCGTACAACAATACGCTTTAAGTAGCAGAAGTATGGAGACGTGTTGTAGTGCTATGTCAACGCGAGTTAAACAGCGTGCGGTTATCGAATTTTTAACTGCTGAAAATGTGATTCCTAATGAGATTCATCGTCGTTTAAAGGCTGTTTATGGTGACGATGCTGTTGATAGGTCTACTGTGAATCGATGGGTAATAAAATTTCGTGGTTGCGAGCCTGGAAAAGCCGTAATTGATGACGAAAACGCAGCGGACGTCCGATCACTCGCAAACTCGTCGATGAACATCGCAAACTCGTCGATGATTTGATTCAAAATGACCGGCGAATCACTCTAAAACACCTCCGACGTCGAGTTTGTCGGGTTAGAGGCAGCCTGGCGCCAATAATCTTGCAACATGACAACGCTCGTCCACACACCTCGCGCGCAACTCAAGAGGCTCTGCGAAACCTGAAGTTTGAACCGATTCCACACCCTCCCTACTCCCCTGATCTCGCGCCTTGCGATTTCTATTTTTTTCCTCTACTCAAGAGGGACCTCAAGGGTAATCATTGCACCTCGGACGATGAGGTGAAGGCAGCTGTCGCGTCATGGATTCGAGAAAAGTCGGAAGAATATTTCAGTGACGGGATAAAAAAAACTTGTTACGCGTTGGGAGAAATGTGTTAAACTTAGCAACGACTATGTTGAAAAATAAATATATAATTTTGAAGCTAAGGAAATGTACTTTTATTTACTTTTTGCCCCATCTTGCTATTTCTTTTCGTTCGTGTTCTACAAGCATGTGTGCATTACTTTTCAGCCTACCCTCGTAGCTTATTCCATATTTTAGCAATATTCTATTTGACAACGTGTTCATTGAGTAATATATTTACTAAAAATATTTATGTTTTGTAACGGTTTGTGTTTTTGAAGACCGGAAAGAGAAAGGTCAACATAATAATTGTGGAAATGCGGTCATATGGCCCCTCATTTGACGACTCCCGCAAAGAGAGACCCTGCCTCGTATCAACATCACCTCTTGTATACCCTCAACCTCATTAGAGCACGCAAACCTCATTGCTTCCACTGACAGTCCTCTCTCTCTCTCTCTCTCTCTCTCTCTCTCTCTCTCTCTCTCTCTTTCTCTTCTTTCATTTGCCCTCGTGGACTATCACGAGGTACAGGTATAAGGCTAGGCCACTAGGCTAGGTATAGTGGTACTTTACACTTATTCAAACTTCCAGACTTCTCTGCATTGAGCCACTTGTTGTACAGCTTCATGTAAACCGAGGCCGGTCAGTGACCCCATTTGATCTAACCATCGTGTAGATTTTGCAAGAACTATAAGCCTTTCTAAAACACACATTTGTCTTATCTAAAGTTGCCAAAGTGTTTCGGGCCCTGCAAGTCTAATACACATGCTTAGCTGTTCTAAAATTGATGCGATGCTATAGTGTTTTATTCTGGAAAATCTTAAGACCCCTCTGTTATGCTCACATTGCGAAGGAGTGCACTTTCGTCCAGTCACTTCATTCAAGAGTCCATATTACTGAGCGTCGAATCTTTCCGTATTGCGACCCAATCGTATAAAATCCGGTCGGTTGCGACCGAGGTAGTAATTTGAACCCCGTCAATTGCGACCAGGCCAATTGTGATCGAAAATGTGTCTGTTGTATCGTAGAGTAAACTTTACGTTGTCGTAACGTGGTACAAATCGTTACTAACATTTTCATGTTATTATTATAATAATAAAGAAATTACCATTATAATTCTATTCGTTCTTAGCCTAACCTAACCTAACCCAAGCTAACCTAACCTAACCTAACCGAACCCAACATAACCTAACCTAACCTAACGTAAAAAAACATAGGAAAAGAGGTGGTTACTCGTACAAATGAAAAATTTACAGCATTGAAGCCTCGTCGAAGTTTGGAACCGGAACGTTTCTATTAGTTGCAACATAGTCGGACAGTTGCGATCAAGTGAAAGTACGGGGCACAATTGTCCGGGTAAGAACAAGTAAAAACCTCGTTTCGTCGCGACTGACTGAGACCGGCGGACAGCCCTTCTGTAGGGCAATATCCTTGGAGGAGGGAATGTCATGGCAAAAAAAAAAAACTGTTACGAAGGAATACAGACAATTCCACAGAGCTCGGGAAAATTGAATATAAAATTAAGTGAGAGAGTTTATAAAGAAAACAATAGCCATGGATAAAAAGAAAGAAGGAGATAGACAGACAGTGAGGGGGAAAGAAAAGAGAGGAGAAGAGTGAGAATAGGCTGAAAGAAGCAAGAGAGTGAGAAAGATAAAGGGATTAGAGATTGGGAAGGGATTAGAGGGGGAGAGAGTGAGAGAGATAATTTAACGGTCGTATTAGGCTATCGTCATAACTAAAGAGCGAGAGAACCAAATAAGTGAAATATCGTATTGCCAGACAGAATCTCTACACTCTGCCAAATAACACGGAGCCAGTGTAATGTGTTCTAATGAAGTTAGGACTCGCAACGACGATGGTACTTCGTACTGGCGTTATTATCAGTGGAATGTGGCCAAAGTAGTAGAGTGGCGTGATCATTATATTATTATAATCGTACTACAAATGTTGGACTAGCACACAATCGAGTGAGTTAACAAAGTTTTACAGCCGGATCATTTGGAAATATTCCGTATTAGAGGAGCAAACAAATTGAGAACCCACTAACAGATTAGTTGAAGGCCACTCATTGCAGCAAACCCTAGTTTTATAAGTAAAACTGTTAACTGTAAAAATTCTGTATGTATAATTAAAATAAACTATAACGTTTCTCTCTGTCTCCCTCTCTCTTCGTCTCTCTCTCTCTCTCTCTCTCTCTCTCTCTCTCTCTCTCTCTCTCTCTCTCTCTCTCTCCAAAATGGATGAGTAAAAGACTACTGACGTTATACTATAGGTTGTAACATTTATCACTAACTATATTATTTAATTAAGAAAGTTGTATCACTGTTGCACACCACTATAAAAAAAATTTCCGATTAGCGCTTTCAAGCTTCTCAGCTCATCGTCAGATCGGAAATAAAACAGAAAACATCTGCACACCACTATAAAAAAATTTCCGATTAGCGCTTTCAAGCTTCTCATCGTCAGATCGGAAATAACAACAGAAAACATCAGAGATTTCTGTTGTTATTTCCGATCTGACGATGAGCTGAGAAGCTTGAAAGCGCTAATCGGAAAATTTTTTTTATAGTTGTGTGCAACAGTGATAATTCTGTTTGTGATTATAACCACTAAAACAATTTTCTTATTAAGAATAACAATAACTTATTCTTTTTTGAAACTATATTGAAACTATAAACAATATTCTCTATAGAAACTATTTTATGTAAAAATGTAAAAATTGCAATTTTAATGTTAAAAATCTGTTTTAAGGCGCAATGCGCGACCAATAAATGTTGAAATATCTATGATTTTTTAATTTATTTATCTTCCCTGTTTTTTTCTTTACTTATTTATTTTTCTTTACTTATCTAAAGCTGTAGCGCTTGACTTACGTAGAAAAACTTTTTATTTGTAATTACGAAAAGTTGTGAAAATTGATCTGTTTTTATAATTTTCGGGGGTGATTCGCGATCGGAAAATGTTAACCGATTTTTATTTTATTTTTTTTTAAATTTTACTTGTCTGTGCTAGGGGCAAGTTTTCCGCGGTGTAGTAAATAAAAAAAAAAAATACAATTTTTTTTTAGCCCACTCTAGTATGTATAATAAAAATAAACGATAAGGGTTCTCTTGGTATTGCTCTCTCTCTCTCTCTCTCTCTCTCTCTCTCTCTCTCTCTCTCTCTCTATATATATATATATATATATATATATCTCTCTCTCTCTCTCTATCTATCTTCTATCTTTCTTTCTTTATCTCTGTCTTATAAGACGGATCTAATATTGTACGGTAACATTTCTGGTGATGATTCGGGCAATACAAAAAAGTTTCTATAAAAATATGTCTGAAAACGTTTTGTTTTAGAGTTAAGGCTAGCGAAACATTTCGTCGAGGGTAAAGTGAAGCCATATTGAAAGTCTTAGAATATACATTAAGTGATCATACTTTGATGGTTACACTTTGTTTCTAGCTAGAAAAAATTGAATAAAATAGCTCGTATTACTGTACCAGCAATTTCTGATAAAATAGAACTGTAAACACAGGAACTTGATTTAAGAGTCCATGTTATTCGAAAATTTCCATATTGCGGGCAGTCATGCTCCGGGAGGAGGGAATGTCATAGTAAAATAACTGTTACGGATGTATACAGGAAATCGCACAGAGCTTGAGAAAATTTAATATAAATTTGAAAAAGCGTGATTGGTAAAAGAATGGATAGCCATGGATAGAAATAAAGAGATTCAGGATAATTTCAGGATACAGAATGATTCAATATTCCACGTCAATACTTCAGGAGCTGATTCGGCCCATTCATCATCAGCCGTGGCTCTACAACCATTGGTGGGTCTTGGCTTGCTCTGCTCCAAGAGTCGATTCCATTCCTCCCTATTGCGTGCCCTGCCTTTTCAGTTTCTAATGTTTAGCTTTCCGAGGTCCTCCTCTAAGTGGTTTTTGAATCTACATCGGGGTATTTCTACTTTCCTACTACCCATTGGTTTTTGGTAGACAATATGTTTCGTAGGATGTAATTCCTCCATTCTCTATATGTGCCCAACCCACCTTAGCCTGTATATTTTGATTATCCTGACAATGTCCGTGTCTTTGTAAAGGTGCTATAGTTTAGAATTATAGCGCCTGCGTCACGTTTCATTTTCTTGTACTCTTCCAAATATTGTTCTTAGATTCCGTCTTTCGCAGCAACCTAAAAGTCTCTGGCTACTTTTTTGTCATTGTCCAGATTTATGAAGCAATTTTGGTCCATTAATATTAGAATAAAGTTTCTATAAACATATGCCCGAAAACGCTTCGTTATCGAGTTGTGACTAGCGAAAAATTTCGTCGAGGGTAAAATGAAGCCATACTGAAATTCTTGAAACATAAATTGAGTGGGTAAATTTACGGTTACGCATGGTTTTTGACCTGACGAATTGAATAAAATAGATCGTAGAACTTTGCCAGTAATTTTTGAAAAAAGAATTGTAAAACGCAGAAACGAGGCAAAACAACTTTTTAATCAAATTAGTAATGTATAACTTACCGTCTGTGGCTTATAGCAAGATGTATTTTCACTTAAAATTTACATGTTTCGGGACCTTGTCCCATCATCAGAATTTTAAAATCGTTATCTTATGCCATCATGCGATGGCATAATTGTCGTATAATTACCAAAAATATTAAAACACATTTAAATAAAACAAAATAAGAATACACATATACAAATAGCGCGCACAACGGTTTCGTTTGGTGTACACCGTACGGCGACAGACCGCGCACTGGTTCATATCTACCCCGTATCATAGCAGATCCCGTATACATGTTAAATCAAACATTCTGTACGATACTGCTTTGCGGCATCTGCTATGATAGGGGTAGATATGAACCAGTGCGCGGTCTGTCGCCGTACGGTGTACACCAAACGAAACCGTTGTGCGCGCTATTTGTATATGTGTATTCTTATCTTGTTTTATTTAAATGTGTTTTAATATTTTTGGAAATTATACGACAATTATGCCATCGCATGATGGGATAAGATAGCGATTTTAAAATTCTGATGATGGGACAAGTTCCCGAAACATGAAAATTTTAAGTGAAAATACATCTTGCTGTAAGTCACAGACGGTAAGTTATACATTACTAATTTGATTATCAAATACGTGGCTTGGTACTATAATCGGAAATATTCCATAAATATAAATACAACTTTTTAGGCTTGACGTACTTTGTTAAATAGCTGATTTTGCAAAAAAAGTTTAAAGGAAGCGTGTAAAAAATTTTAATGTGAGAAAATCGATGTAAGTGACGGTACTAAAAAACAAACTAGAGTTAAGAGAAATTCGACTTTTACTCAAAATAAAACAAACCAACATTTGTTAGAAAATAGAAACAAAACAAAATAAAGTGTCTAAAGCTTTCACGGTCGGGGTCAACGAAACATTGGAAACATTATTTGACGGGTTGCAAGGTCGTGGACCATCGTTTGTGTTTACAGACGTTGTGAACACAGTCGCTGTTGTCGCTCACCCCGGCCGGAGAAGCGTGCGGTGGACGAGCACTCTCCAAACCCTGATCATCGCGTTCTCTTTGAGGAGATCATGATCTTGCCCTCGGAGAGTGCCTACTGCCCTCGGTTGCACATGGAGTCCCCGTAGACATCTTCAAATATTCATCTGCCGCTATCAATCGAAGGGGAGAAAACCATTGCGTTGCGTTGCGTTCAGGTAGTGGGGCGTCTTTGCACCCGTAGCTGGATTGCAGCTTCCGGGACGTGCCCGATACCTGCCAGATGATAACAGTGCTGGACATTCATGAGATAGGGGCATACATCTTGGAAGGACACGCGGTCAACCGCAGAGGCGCCGGATACTTCTTAAACAATTTATTTAATTTAATTGAGGTAACAGGTTATGCTTATTAGCACTGACTCTGGGGGCAAAGCATAACCTGATACATAACATCTTTGCCCGTTAGCACAAATATGGGGGGCAAATACAGGTGCCGCCCGCATCGGACACAGTAGGCAGACGCCTTGAGTTGTGGGTCGTTCCCTGCGAGGCAGGGAACCTCCATGCCGGCGGGAAACGGTAAATAGACCAACCAGTGTACTAAGACAGGCTTGGGGAAAGATGTCACTGAGGAGCGAAGGTAACAGAAAGGAAAGGAAGTTGCTGAGTGCTACACAGATAGCGCAACGAGGTTAACTTACGGAGGGTCATCTAGAATCGGCCGAGGGAATTTGACGCTGATAGGGGTAGGAACTCTGATCATCGTGTTCTCTTTGAGGAGATCAGGATCTTGTCCTCGGAGAGTGCTTACTATCCTCAGTCTTCAAACATGGTTCCGCCGCTGGAATCGAAGGGGAGAAACCTCTTATTGAAGCCTCATATATAGAATTTGGCATGTTGTGCTTCCAGACCAATCCGATAGCACTTGAAGCTGATTGATTGATGGCGCTTTCCAGCTCAGATCGTGCTGACAGGAAAATTTATATAAGAGTGATCATAGGCCCTTCTTAGGCAAATACAGCACTCTACCTCATTACTGGGGTGAATAGGTGGACACCGTGCCAATTGCTTCAAACACCGATGATGGCCTCCGATTGTGGAGCCGAAACACAAACAATGGACCATATTTACTTTATATTAAATATTGTGTATAAATACTTAGAGTTATAAAAATAAAAATAACAGGTTAAAAATAAAAAATAAAAAATGGCACTTTTTATTACAGCTTACGTATTTTTAATACTTAGAGTTATAAAAATAAAAATAACAGGTTAAAAATAAAAAATAAAAAATGGCACTTTTTATTACAGCTTACGTAATTAAAAATGCTAATTTGGGATTGTGGTATGTATAACATATATATGTGTTTTAAAGAATTAAAGAAAACTAAAAACTTGTTTTCGTGATTTTCACTCGTCATTTATTAAAAAAAAAAAAAAATAATACTACACCACGACAGCTGTTTCGGCACACAGTGCCTTCTTCAGATGGTAAGAGCTGACTTCCTGTGTGCCGAAACAGCTGTCGTGGTGTATTATTTTTTTTAAATAAATGACGAGTGAAAATCACGAAAACAAGTTTTTAGTTTTCTTTAATTCTTTAAAATTATAATGGATTTAATCAAGTAAAGGCCTCCAGTATAAATTATATATACGTGTGTGTGTGTGTGTGTGTGTGTGTGTATATAATTTGTGCTGTAATTATCTGTCTGTTTGGTAATTGCTCTTCTGTTTAGGCGATAATTACGCGTTGTCTAATTATTTTAGTATGTGTATAACGTTTAATGTGTTGTTTGTATTAAATATGTGATCATGAAGACTCTATCTCAGAGTAGACAACTAATATTTCTATTTAGGTTAGTTAATATTGTATTTAATTACTTAATTTCTTTAGTCAGTGCCAAATAACTATAGTTAACAAAATTTTAATAAATAATATTGAGATAATATACCGTATGAATGCTAATCGTTTGAATCCCCGCTCTTCCAAACTGCGCCGGCTTCAATTCTCGTACTGTTGTATTTCACTTACAATTTGTGAACAGCATACAGGTCGCTCCGAACAGTATTAACCTTGTTCATACAATTCGTTCCACTGTTTGCCAGTAAAATACACAAAGAGTTATTTTATCCTCTTCTTTGTGTATTAAAGTGTTAATTAATTCTTGGTATTATTATTCGTGTTTTATAGAAGTTCGTCTGTTACGTATCTTAATTATGTTAATTATTTCACTTCGTGTGTGTGAATTGGACGACTAGGCTTCATGGAAGTTTCTTTTTATTCCAATTTGGGATTACAACACCGATCAGTAGTAGATTACCTTTTGATGATGGTACTGTGAATAATTTACATTAAACCTTTAATAGCATTCCTCATTAAAATTCTTTTAATTATATTATTTTACAAACTCCGGTACACATTCAGAATAGGTTATATTTCTTTGGCCTATTGTACCAAGATTCTTTACAAGATTAATTCCTTTCCTTTTAAATTACTTTTACAGTTCTCAATTCTTTTTATTAATTTATAATTGGGACATAGCTCTCTCTCTGATATGTGTGTAGTATAACACTTATTTTAAATATTACAGGATATCTCTCTCTGATGTGTATAAGATTAAATATGAAATTAGAATTTCTTCTTTTATTATTTATACAAACTTAATTCTTCTTAATAAATTTTCAATATGTTATATAACTCTCACTGAGATGTGTATGCTATTTATACTAAATTAGACTAAATCAAATTTTTCTTACATTTAAAAACAATCAAATTATAACAATTCACATTGGCCTTGGTGATACATCTTTAAATTTGTCACATACTTTCATAATACTCCTCTTAAACAACTATATAATGTTACTAATTATTATTATTACATTTCTCTGACTTTTTACATTACCATCTTAATTTGTCTCTATTATATTATAATATTATTAACATTTGGTTTTCATTTAATGTTTATCCAATTTTATTATAATATCTTATAATTTTTATTAATAGTACAACATATATTTTCTTCACTCTGTGCTGTATCATACAATTCCAATACCTTAGATTACCTCTATATTTATCATTAATAATTAATTAGTTTTTTGTTTACAATTTTACTGTTTATCAAAAAATATTAAATGTTTCTAAATTTATCCCTATGAGTTTTCTTAAATAAGTATTTTATTGTTATGTACTTTTGTCCATTTTTACAGCAGTACAATATATATATATATATATATGTATATATATTGTAACATAACAAAATTATCACACTAAACATTTGAATTAATGTTACATAAATAAAAGAAAAAGTTCCATAGTGAGTGAGAGGAATAAATTGTTTAAGGATTACCCTAGAAACTGTATAATTAAGTCTATAAAATGTTAATAAAAATGGAAGATAATAAAGAAAACCATTAATTAAAATAACCTACTATGAAAAAACCAGTTAAACCAGCAGTATACCCAGTAGATTGGGGAAGCAGTACAAAAAGGGAAGGACCATAAAAAAGGAAATAATCTGTCATGAAACCATTTTAATAAGGAAACTACTAATGTGACATTTGAAGAAGGGACGAAACATATCAAGATTCCCACAAAGAGACCAGAAACAGGAAGAGATATGCCAAAACAAAATGTTAGTCATATAATAAATACCATGAGACAAAATTGAAACCGATATAGGTAAACCCCAAACAAGTTACAAGATACAATACTATAAAACACAAATTGTATATTAGTTGTAAGTGTAATTTGTTAAAAAATATGTCAAAAAAGACTACCAGAGTGTAGAATCCAATAAAGTGAAGTGAGATAACAAAATTAAGAAACTACAGAGTGTACAGTGAGAAACATAGTTAAAAAATCTATGAAAAAATCTTCAATGAAGTTTTAGTATTATAAAAAGACTACCATGAGTGTAGAATAGTAATAATAAAACCATTGGAATGAAAGACAGTCTAAGGACTGACAACATTACTAGTAATAAGAGTTTTTAAATTAGATATAAGAAAGACTATTACATGTAAAATGTTTTCTTTAATTATAGCTAAGTAAATGGTGAGATGGACAAAAATACCAAAGGACAGTTCATAACTGCAGGTATGACTAATATTAAGATGTTTATTATTTATTATTAATTAGATAATATTTTAGATGTAAGGTGTAAATAGATACACGATATTTTTTATCACAGTTAAAGTGTTTTCATAAGAATCATAAATACACAAGACAGTTAGTGACTGACAGTGTTACTAGTAATAGGAGTTTGTTTTATTTTTTCTAATTAAATTATGTCTAGGATAAGCTATATTGTTATCATTTGATGATACAGTAAAAAATAATAGGAATAAGATGTTTTTGTTAAAATTAGGTGATATATGGAAGATAGTTGATAATAAGATGTTTTGGTTAAAATTAGGCATAAGATGTTCATGTTATGGTTCAATGATGTTATTAGTATAAAGAAAGTTTAGTAGATACAAGATATTCTATTGTATTTAAAATCATGTCATTTAATTTTCCATTGTGTAAGTCAGAGAGGCAAGTAGGGCATAAAAATGTAATAATTTTATTCAAATCAGTAAACCAAGTATAATGTACAAACAGACCCACCAAGACACTATGTTTGTAAACACAGAATGGCCTATAAACCAAAAAATTATCTATCAAAGAATTAATCTATGTAATAGGAATAGAATTCAATACATACAATACAAAAATTGAAAATATAATTAATACAGATACAGTTAATAGCAAATAGAATGACAAAAGAAAGAAAACTAACTTCTTTTGGAAACAGTCAAAAATAGGCTTATGATAGTAATCAAATCAGACTAAACAGCAAATTAATCAATATTGAAATGTTTTAATAACCAAATTATTAACAACAAAGTAATTACGGAGTTATTAGGTGTACTCCAGGGAAATATTATACCGAAAAAACAAATAAAAACCTTTAAAACACTGAATTTGTACAAAATATGGGGCATACAATTATTATACAAAATTGTAATTTTTGGGCTTAAATGAGTTTGAAACAAACCCAGCTATATATCAAAAGATGTAAAATTAAATAATCAATATTACTGAATAGTTAGATTCATGTAAAATTAAGAAATATTTGAAATACAGTAAAAAATAAGAAAACTTGTTATGTATAGTTAGATAGTGAAATAAGTCTTAGACAGATATTTTATAATTAAACAATATGAAGAGGAAAAAGACATACCACAAATTGCCTTAAAACGACGACGTTGCGTCTTTTAGTCTATTGTTAATCGCAAAGCTGAACAGTTGAAAAATGTATTAGTGGAGTATTGAAAACGAAATAATTTATATTAAAACCAAGTGTGGTTATGTGGCGTGTAACGGAGATGAACTAACAAGTGAAATAACCTTATTTATCTATGTCTAACACTTCACAAGTTTCCAAAAACACAGAATAACACCATAAAACTTAACGCCAGAAATCGACAGCCATTTTGAACAATTTTTGGAACGAATTCACAAAGAACCAACACACATATTTGAACATCACACTACACAAGAGATCCATCCAGAATTCGACATCGCAGACGACGAGGGGACATTCAACACTATATTTTGGAACAACACCACTTCGCAGAAAAAGGGAACATCGTTTTATTTCTGTGGGAGAAGATCTTCAATTCCAACGGCGTCATAGCAGATAAAATCGAGCAGATGGCGGCCATTGCTGAATTTCTATAAAGACGACCGGCCAGTGCTTCCTGGAGCAGAGTGACGTCATTTCTTCGACTTGGTTCGAAATTTAAATAATTTCTTTCTAATTGACAATTGCAATAATAATTCTGTTCTATTTCAGATATTAACATTTAGTTTAAGAATACCTGTTAAATGTATCTTGTTCCTTGCCCTCTGACCATTTCGACTCGTTAAAAGAACCATAAATTTAAACTTGTAAAAAATATATTTGTTAATCTTTCTCACTGCCGACTGTGGCGAATATTCGCCAGTGCCTGGGACATGCGCAGTTTGACTGGCGCACAATTTTGAATGAATAAACGCAAATCAGTATTCAGTTACCAGCATTGTTTTTATTTCTACCATTAATGTTATTATTATTTTTTTATTAAGCAAAAACACAATTCACATTGAGAGAATAGCTATAGGAGGAAATTACAAACTCAAATAATTAATTAATTATTAATTAATTAAATTAAATCTTTCAGTCAAATTCGATACAAGCACAGGAATAAATATTTGCAAAATTTTTAAAGTTTGATGTATTTGTTATTTATCAATCAAACACACCTAGTTATAACATATTCTTATCATCAATATCTTTATATTTTGTTTATTATTACACTTGAAATTATATTACAATTTGACTAGCCTAACAGTGGGACTTTAAGGAGTCAGACTGACCCAGTGATAAACAATACGCATCAACACATATCAATTCAATTCAATTTAATTTTTATTTTTATTTTTATTTGTAATATTTTAATTATATTACAAATTGGCGTTTCCAAAGTGGAGCTTATTAAAACAAGCAATTCATCAATTATATTTTATTTTTATATTTGTAATATATTTTAATTATATTACAAATTGGCGTCCAACTTAAGGGGCTTTAAATAGGAAGTAATAGTGTTGTAAAATAAGGACGATTGTCCAATTTCCTATTTTTAGCTTGGCAACGATCAACAGGTCAGAAGAGGGAGCGAGATGCACAGGAGAGCTACATCAAGAAAAAGGGCTATGGAGGCCGAGCAGGAGATAAACATGGAGGATAAAGAAGCGACACCAGTGGAAGATGTGGAGTTAATGTTACCGCCAGCAGAACCAAATAAGCCTGCACCACAGAAGGAACAGCCGGAGAAATCCACCGCAAAGAAAGATACAAAATTTGATCAAATGATGGAGATGTTACTCAAAGAATTTAAAACGACAAAGGAAGAGTTGGGTAATAAGATGGAGGAAAATAGTAAGAAGATGGAGGAGAAGATGGAAGAAAACAGTAAGAAGCTGGAAAATGATAACCAACGATTGAAGGAGGAATTAAGTAATAAAATTGGAAATACCAGTAAGAAGATGGAGGAGAAGATGGAGGAGAATAGTAAGAAGATGGAGGAGAATAGTAAGAAGATGGAGGAGAATAGTAAGAAGATGGAGGAGAAGATGGAGGAGAATAGTAAGAAGATGGAGGAGAAGATGGAGGAGAATAGTAAGAAGATGGAGGAGAATAGTAAGAAGATGGAGGAGAATAGTAAGAAGATGGAGGAGAATAGTAATAAGATGGAGGAGAAGATGGAGGAGAATAGTAAGAAGATGGAGGAGAAGGTGGACGAAATAAAAAACGAAAATAAATTATTAATGGAGGAAAATATTAAGAAGATCGAGGAGAAGATGGAGGAAAATATCCAGAAGATGGAGGAGAAAATGGAGGAAATAAAAACTGACAATAAACAATCGAAGGAGGAATTGACCCAGATAAGCCAGAAACTGGAAGAAACCAATAAAAAGATGGAGAATAATAGTCAGCAATTGAGAGAAGAATTGAAGGAGACGAACCAAGAGAACATGAACCGGTTGGACGGAAGAATGGAAATATTGAAGGAAGAATTGAGCCAGAAGATAGCTGAAAATAATGAGACAATCAGCAAGAAAGTAGAAGAGGAAATAACGGTAATCGAACAAAGGGTTACCAGAGCTGACGAAAAATGGAGTCAAACCGAACAAGAAGTACGGAGTATCAGGACAGAAATAAATACGAAGGTTAACACCATTGAAGAAACGACTAGGAAGACATTGGAGGAAAAACTAAAGGAAACACGGGAAGACTGGGAGCGAGTGCAGGACCGATTCACAGAGAAATGTGACGGCATAGAAGCTGCTGTGACCAGTATCAACAGTCAGGTACAACAGAACCAGACAGATATAGACCTATTCCATAGTCGACCGACAACCATTACCAGTTGTCCCAACAGTGAAAATCGTGAAGGGATTAACTTCAGGTTTTATAAAAATAAACCCATGGAATTCCTAGCAAGAATCGAGGAATACTTTGCCAAACACAGAGGTAATCGCTGGAGGGAGAACAAAGAGGTGCTGGACGAATCGTTCAAGGAAATAGCAGACAATTGGTGGATGGCAATAAGAGACGAGGTGACCGACTATCAACAATTCAGAAGGCTATTCAAAGCCAAATATTGGTCGGAATCAACGCAAAATATCGCCAGAGACGGGATATGTCATGGGAAGTACAACCCGTATGGAAACCAAACTTTAACGGCGTACTTTTTGGGAAAGGTGTGCGTGGCCAAACATCTAGAGCCCCGAATACCGGAAGAATGCCTGGTCAGCAAACTCTCATACCACTACGAGGAGGATATTATCAGAGCCAGACGAAATAGTCAAATAAAGACGGTGCAAGCCATGACCGAGCTTTTAGAGATGTACGAGCACGAAGACTATTACCGTCAAAGTCGCAGGAGGTATGAAAAGCCGGAACCAAGGAATAACAACAATAATTTGAATAATAATAATAATCGGCAGAATGTGGGTAATAATAATAATTATAATTCCACAAATCGGAATAATGCCGAGTACAATTATAACCCCAGAAATAACGGAAATAGTTTGCCCCGTTTTAACAACAATAATAATAATAGTAATATTCCTCGTATAAATAATAATAACAACAACCACAACAATAATAATAATAATAATAATAGCCGTCCACAAAATAACAACGGTTATTATAATAATAATAGTAACTATGTTCAAAATGGTCAGAGGAACCCCAACCTTTCTAATAATAATAATTATCATGGTAATTATAACCGAAATTACCCAAGTGGAGGTAACCACAATTACAGGGCATATCGACCTAATGTTAACTACATCCGAGCAGAAGGCAGTGGACACAGGAGGTACCAGCCTCAAAGAAGGAGCCGATACTACGAGTACGAGACCTTCCAAGGGAGCCAGGGAAGTAATCGGTACAGAGAGTACGAGCCCAGACGTAGTTCCAGCCTGGATAATCAGCGAAGACTACCTGTAACAGAAGCCCAACCAGACGATCGAGCAGAACCAAACGAAACAGCCTCAGGACTTCAAGCTGACGCTTCCAACGGCCTGATCCGTAATGAAGCGGAACATTTAAACGAACGGAGGCAGTAATAAAATCCAATGACCCTTTACTGCTCCAGTCTGCTGGGTTTAATCAAGTAGGTATGAATTTGAAGAAAAACAGAAAAAATTTTACCATAATATACAGCAATTATTTAAAGGATATCCGTAAGGACCTATTAGAAGGAGGTGAGCTTAATATTAAAAATAATGATAATGAAATAATATACATAATCGCAGAAATTGAAGGTATTTCTGTTCCTATAATGATAGACACTGGAGCCAATGTCTCCATAATAAATCGAAATGAATTGGACCGGATACAGCAGGAATGCCACAAAAACTTACCGGTACTACCTATTAATAACATTGTACTTGTAGGAGCTACCGGCCGACAGAACAAGACCATAAGAAAGCAGGTATCCCTCAATGTCAAAAGTCAGGGCTTTAGTGTGGATATGATATTTCTTGTTGCAGCCGGATTACCTTTCAACATCATGATAGGATGCGACATATTGCGCCGAAACTCAGCAATTATCGACTTGTGCCGAGGAAAGGTATCGCTCTTTGCTGAAGGTTCAACCTGGATAGCCAATTTAACTGATAACAAGACTTTAGACTCCAGACAACTTCTCGACCACCAAAATAAGGTGAATTACTTATCCAACCACTCAACAAACAACAAGCCAATATATCAGGATTCGGAGGAAGACCTATGGAAACAAAAGATCCAAGAGATACGTAACTTCCAGTGCCACAATACTAACGAGCAATTAACGGAAAACCAGCTGAATCAATTGGTAGAAATATATGAGAAATATCGAGCTGTATTTTCCGACGAACCTGGAAAGATCCGGAACTACCAATGTTCCATACGATTCAGAGAACCGGTAGATTTCAACCGAAAGTCATACCCAATAGCACAATCTTTGAAAGAAGCCGTACGATCAGAGATCCAGAATATGATCCGTAGAGATATCATCGAGAGCAGTCAATCGCCATACACTAGCCCAATTGTGGCCATACAAAAGAAAAATGGGAAGGTAAGACTTTGCCTTGACGCCCGTGAGATAAATAAGATGATAATAAACGATCGTACCTCACCTGGCGAAATTGATGAAATTCTGAAGAGGTTCCACGGAACACGATTCATTACCACCTGGGATACGGTATGCGGCTATTGGCAAGTGGAGTTGCACCCAGCAAGCCGACAATACATGGCGTTCATCTTCGAAGGGCGCAATTATCAGTTTAAGAGATTGCCCTTCGGGTTGGTGAATTCAGTAGCTGTTTTTGTCGCCTGTATGGATCATATACTAGGACCAGAAGCGCTCCAATTCACAACTGTCTATGTTGATGATCTCCTAATAACATCAACCAGCTGGGAGGAACACTGTTATCGTGTGGAGTATGTTTTGAAGAAGCTTGCTGAAAATAATGTCACCCTTGAACTGGACAAGTCCAAGCTTATAGCTAAAGAAGTTCAATTCCTGGGTTTCCAGCTAAACAGTCAAGGAATAACACCATCAACAGAAAAGGTAGACGCCATACAACGATTCCCTACACCAAAAAACAGAAGGCAACTACAATCATTTTTGGGCCTATGTAACTATTATAGGAAGTTCCAGAATAATTATTCCGAACTAACAGCCCAGTTTCAGTACCAGTTATCGTCCAAGAATAAATGGCGATGGGGTCAAGAACAAGACGAGACCTTCAAATCAATTAAAGAGAAATTCTTGGATGCAGTAATGCTCAACCATCCAGATTTTAACCGACCCTTCTTTCTAAACTGTGACGCTAGTAACATTAGCTTGGGTTCAACACTGTACCAAGAAGATGAAGGTGGAAACCATCTAGTAGTGAGCTTTGCTAGCAGAACCCTTAACCAGTGTGAAAAGAACTATAATGTGACGGAAAAAGAACTGCTAAGTGTAGTCTTTGCCTGCGGGAAGTTTCGGACGTATATCCTCGGATATCCAGTGACCGTCCGAACAGATCACAAGTCAATATCATTTCTAAGAAGATGCAAATTAAGCCATGGTAGATTGACCAGATGGGTACTCGCCCTACAGGAATACGATATACAGTGGGAGTATGTTCCTGGAAGTAAAAATGTAGTAGCCGACGTATTGTCAAGAGTGAATCTGGAAGAACAAACATTCGATGGCGAAAAGGAGAGCATTTTGAAAATCTATAACATTATTAAGGACAGATCTGATTTAGAGAAGATAGTGCAGGACATCAGCAAACACCAGCAGTCCGATCCGAAGTTAAACTCTATTAAACTTCGTCTCTCCAACCAAGATGACACAATAAACAAATTTTATTGTATACATAATGGGATTTTATTCATCAAGACATCCC
The DNA here is from genome assembly GCA_034769895.1 of Magicicada septendecula. Taxonomy (NCBI): domain Eukaryota; kingdom Metazoa; phylum Arthropoda; class Insecta; order Hemiptera; family Cicadidae; genus Magicicada; species Magicicada septendecula. Next base: position 1,397,800,188 of record CM068367.1, read on the forward strand.
TTGATGAAGAAATATGGAAAGTCATGATCCCTACTACAATCGAAAAGGATATCATCCTGGACTATCACCTACGATACGGTCACATGGGAGCCATGAAGGTGATCAAGGCAATAGAAGAGAATTGTCACGTAAAAAGTATCAATAGAAAAACGAGAAACTACCTTAAAACCTGTATGATATGTCAATTGGTGAAAACCAACAATGAGAGAAAGGAAGGTATGATGATACCAATTACCTCACAAGCCAAACTGGAAAAGGTCTTTCTGGACATATGTGGTCCATTTCCCCGCAGTGGCGGAAGCCATCGATACAAGTATATTGTTATTATGATGGATCATTTTACAAAATTTACAAAACTATACCCTGTGAACAGAGCCACCACCCTGAAGACTCTAGGAATAATAACAAATCATTACATTCCAGAGGTAGGAAGCCCGACATCCATAATCACCGACCATGGAACGCAATTTAAGGGTTGGCGGTGGAGAAACACTCTGAATACATTGGGCATTAAGACATACAAGACGTCTGTCTACCACCCCAGCAGCAATCCAGCGGAGAGGGTACTGCGAGAGGTCGGAAGAATATTACGGACTTATTGCTATAATAAACAAAAGAAGTGGCAAGAATATTTATTAGCGACTGAAGAATTCCTTAATTTGTCATATCACACCGCTATTGGTACCACGCCATACACGGCAATGTATGAAAGACCACCTCCGAGAGAAATACAAGACATAATAGAGTTCCCCAGGAGTCAAGAATACAAATTCAATCGAATCAGATTCTACAATAAATTGGCTGAAGACCAGGAAAGGCGCAAGAACAAATATCAAAAGGCTGTTAAGAAAATAATAAGCTATGAAGTCGGAGAAAAGGTACTGCTAAAAAACAGGGAATTACCCAGTACTTTGGAAGGCATTACCAAAAAGTTATTACTGCTGTATACCGGCCCATACCTCATTATTAAAAACAATAATAATAATACATATGTACTAAAGGATATCATTTCGAATAAAGTAAAAGGAACTTATAATCAGTTATCCATTAAAAAATATTTGGAGGACTCATAGTTGTGAGTTAAAACTATTGTGAAGAAATTGTGAATTTTGGAAGAATAAAAAATTACAAAATTCAAAAATGAGTAAGCACAACTTACACCAAATATCAGAAAGAATACTGTGAACAAAATAAGAATTTTGATAAAAATAATTACAAAATTCAAAAATGAGTAAGCACAACTTACACCAAATATTCGAACAATTGTGAATGATGAAATAAGAATTTTGATAAGTATATAATTACCAAATTCAAAAATATCGTAAGTACAACTTACACCAAATATTCGAACAATTGTGAATGATGCAAAAGGAATTTTGATAAAATGAAAACTACAAAATTCAAAAATTGAGTAAGTACAACTTACACCAAGTATCTGAAAGAATATTGTGAACAAAATAAGAATTTTGATAAGAAAATAATTACCAAATTCAAAAATATCGTAAGTACAACTTACACCAAATATTCGAACAATTGTGAATGATGAAAAAAGAATTTTGATAAGAATATAATTACAAAATTCAAAAATTAGTAAGAACAACTTACGACAAAACATTTGAAGGATTATGGTGAATGAATAAAAAGAATTTTGAACATAATAAGCTTCAAAATTCAAAAGCAATAGTAGGTACAAGCTACACAAATATTCAAAGACTATTATGCAAGTAAAAAGAATTTGGAGGGAGATAATAATTGTCCAAATTCAAAATAATTAGTAAGTACCACTTACACCAAACATTCAAAGACTATTATGAATGACAAAAAAATTTTGAGGAATAATAATTTCAAAATTCAAAACAATAATAAGCACAACTTATACCAAAATATTTGAAAAACAACTATGAATAAGAAAGAATGTAGTTGAATAAAAATGTCTAAAATTAAAAAACATTAAACTCATATCATTACTCATACAAATGATGAGAAATAACTCTGAAATATGAAAAAAGATTTTGTAAGAAAGAGATACAAAATTCTAAGAGAGAAAGGAAACCAGAATGTCATATGACTTAATCGAACAAATTAACCAAACTCACAAAGAAAATAATTTAATAAAAATGGAACAATGAAGAAGGACCAGCTCACTGAAGACCAAATAGTGAGACCAAAAAACAAAAAAAAACCTGATACTAATAATGATAATGCTGTTACAACAACCACTGTTATAGTGAAAGTGATAAAGAATTAATTCATGTTATACCATGAGCAATAAAAGTAACTCAATGGATACCAGATGGTAGAAAGAATAAATATAAATACTACTGACTATGTAAACATGATGAAATGTATATTATACCACATACCTAAGCCACCTAATATGGTATAAGCTTTAAGAGAGAAGAAGAGTCAAGTGTATAAAAGTATTAATTAATATAACGTATTATGAAGTGAAGAATCTAAAGATGTTTATTTTAGTCAAAAATGACTACTTTTACTGTTTATTTATTTTATGACTGGATGTAGAAAATGCCATCAGTCTTATGTGTTGAGCAGAGATGATAATACCTCTGGACTCAATTGAAGTATTGGACAGCAGGGATTGAAGCCAAAGGTGCCACTCTGAACTGTTCCAATTAATTTGTTAGGGAATGTTAGGGAGTAAACATACTGGTGAGGAAGCACCAAATAAGAAGGAATATAAAATGATAATGTTATACACAAGATTGAAGATCACTTATCAGTGAAAAAAAGAAACTAATGAAGGAGATACACATCAGCTGAGAGGAAGCAATGGTGGAAAAGGAAGGTATATAAAGTGAAAACATGTAGTCACGGAGAAAATGTAAATACAAAAGAATTAGTAGTAATTATTTCATCCATACAGAGTATGATCTGAACTAATCACTTTTACAGGAGAGCATATGTAACATAACAAAATTATCACACTAAACATTTGAATTAATGTTACATAAATAAAAGAAAAAGTTCCATAGTGAATGAGAGGAATAAATTGTTTAAGGATTACCCTAGAAACTGTATAATTAAGTCTATAAAATGTTAATAAAAATGGAAGATAATAAAGAAAACCATTAATTAAAATAACCTACTATGAAACAACCAGTTAAACCAGCAGTATACCCAGTAGATTGGGGAAGCAGTACAAAAAGGGAAGGACCATAAAAAAGGAAATAATCTGTCATGAAACCATTTTAATAAGGAAACTACTAATGTGACATTTGAAGAAGGGACGAAACATATCAAGATTCCCACAAAGAGACCAGAAACAGGAAGAGATATGCCAAAACAAAATGTTAGTCATATAATAAATACCATGAGACAAAATTGAAACCGATATAGGTAAACCCCAAACAAGTTACAAGATACAATACTATAAAACACAAATTGTATATTAGTTGTAAGTGTAATTTGTTAAAAAATATGTCAAAAAAGACTACCAGAGTGTAGAATCCAACAAAGTGAAGTGAGATAACAAAATTAAGAAACTACAGAGTGTACAGTGAGAAACATAGTTAAAAAATCTATGAAAAAATCTTCAATGAAGTTTTAGTATTATAAAAAGACTACCATGAGTGTAGAATAGTAATAATAAAACCATTGGAATGAAAGACAGTCTAAGGACTGACAACATTACTAGTAATAAGAGTTTTTAAATTAGATATAAGAAAGACTATTACATGTAAAATGTTTTCTTTAATTATAGCTAAGTAAATGGTGAGATGGACAAAAATACCAAAGGACAGTTCATATCTGAAGGTATGACTAATATTAAGATGTTTATTATTTATTATTAATTAGATAATATTTTAGATGTAAGGTGTAAATAGATACACGATATTTTTTATCACAGTTAAAGCGTTTTCATAAGAATCATAAATACACAAGACAGTTAGTGACTGACAGTGTTACTAGTAATAGGAGTTTGTTTTATTTTTTCTAATTAAATTATGTCTAGGATAAGCTATATTGTTATCATTTGATGATACAGTAAAAAATAATAGGAATAAGATGTTTTTGTTAAAATTAGGTGATATATGGAAGATAGTTGATAATAAGATGTTTTGGTTAAAATTAGGCATAAGATGTTCATGTTATGGTTCAATGATGTTATTAGTATAAAGAAAGTTTAGTAGATACAAGATATTCTATTGTATTTAAAATCATGTCATTTAATTTTCCATTGTGTAAGTCAGAGAGGCAAGTAGGGCATAAAAATGTAATAATTTTATTCAAATCAGTAAACCAATTATAATGTACAAACAGACCCACCAAGACACTATGTTTGTAAACACAGAATGGCCTATAAACCAAAAAATTATCTATCAAAGAATTAATCTATGTAATAGGAATAGAATTCAATACATACAATACAAAAATTGAAAATATAATTAATACAGATACAGTTAATAGCAAATAGAATGACAAAAGAAAGAAAACTAACTTCTTTTGGAAACAGTCAAAAATAGGCATATGATAGTAATCAAATCAGACTAAACAGCAAATTAATCAATATTGAAATGTTTTAATAACCAAATTATTAACAACAAAGTAATTACGGAGTTATTAGGTGTACTCCAGGGAAATATTATACCGAAAAAACAAATAAAAACCTTTAAAACACTGAATTTGTACAAAATATGGGGCATACAATTATTATACAAAATTGTAATTTTTGGGCTTAAATGAGTTTGAAACAAACCCAGCTATATATCAAAAGATGTAAAATTAAATAATCAATATTACTGAATAGTTAGATTCATGTAAAATTAAGAAATATTTGAAATACAGTAAAAAATAAGAAAACTTGTTATGTATAGTTAGATAGTGAAACAAGTCTTAGACAGATATTTTATAATTAAACAATATGAAGAGGAAAAAGACATACCACAAATTGCCTTAAAACGACGACGTTGCGTCTTTTAGTCTATTGTTAATCGCAAAGCTGAACAGTTGAAAAATGTATTAGTGGAGTATTGAAAACGAAATAATTTATATTAAAACCAAGTGTGGTTATGTGGCGTGTAACGGAGATGAACTAACAAGTGAAATAACCTTATTTATCTATGTCTAACACTTCACAAGTTTCCAAAAACACAGAATAACACCATAAAACTTAACGCCAGAAATCGACAGCCATTTTGAACAATTTTTGGAACGAATTCACAAAGAACCAACACACATATTTGAACATCACACTACACAAGAGATCCATCCAGAATTCGACATCGCAGACGACGAGGGGACATTCAACACTATATTTTGGAACAACACCACTTCGCAGAAAAAGGGAACATCGTTTTATTTCTGTGGGAGAAGATCTTCAATTCCAACGGCGTCATAGCAGATAAAATCGAGCAGATGGCGGCCATTGCTGAATTTCTATAAAGACGACCGGCCAGTGCTTCCTGGAGCAGAGTGACGTCATTTCTTCGACTTGGTTCGAAATTTAAATAATTTCTTTCTAATTGACAATTGCAATAATAATTCTGTTCTATTTCAGATATTAACATTTAGTTTAAGAATACCTGTTAAATGTATCTTGTTCCTTGCCCTCTGACCATTTCGACTCGTTAAAAGAACCATAAATTTAAACTTGTAAAAAATATATTTGTTAATCTTTCTCACTGCCGACTGTGGCGAATATTCGCCAGTGCCTGGGACATGCGCAGTTTGACTGGCGCACAATTTTGAATGAATAAACGCAAATCAGTATTCAGTTACCAGCATTGTTTTTATTTCTACCATTAATGTTATTATTATTTTTTTATTAAGAAAAAACACAATTCACATTGAGAGAATAGCTATAGGAGGAAATTACAAACTCAAATAATTAATTAATTATTAATTAATTAAATTAAATCTTTCAGTCAAATTCGATACAAGCACAGGAATAAATATTTGCAAAATTTTTAAAGTTTGATGTATTTGTTATTTATCAATCAAACACACCTAGTTATAACATATTCTTATCATCAATATCTTTATATTTTGTTTATTATTACACTTGAAATTATATTACAATTTGACTAGCCTAACAGTGGGACTTTAAGGAGTCAGACTGACCCAGTGATAAACAATACGCATCAACACATATCAATTCAATTCAATTTAATTTTTATTTTTATTTTTATTTGCAATATTTTAATTATATTACAAATTGGCGTTTCCAAAGTGGAGCTTATTAAAACAAGCAATTCATCAATTATATTTTATTTTTATATTTGTAATATATTTTAATTATATTACAATATGCGTTAAAAAGGATTACACTCTACTTATTTAAATGAAAATGACTTTAAAATACTTCGTGACATAACAAACCTATACACCAATGTACCCATAAAAGAAACTATAACAACATTAGAACACTTACTAAAACTAAATAACACACCGGAAACACATATAAATGAGATCATCCACCTCACCAAAATTATCACCGAACAAAATTATTTCTCACACAATAACATGATTTACACACAAACAGATGGACTGCCCATGGGCTCCCCTATATCAGGGATACTAGCGGAAATATTCGTACATACCATAGAACAAGAACACATATTAAACAATAACAAATACACCAACAAAATCATATATTGGCACAGATATGTTGATGACATTTTACTCCTATACAACGGCAACAAAAGACAAATTGAAAATTTCCACAAATACATTAACACTATACACCAAAAATTAAAATTCACACTAGATTTAGAACAAAACAATAGCATAAACTTCCTGGACCTTACAATTTCCAAAACAAACAACACACACACATACAAAATACACAGAAAACCCACCACAACAGACATGGTCATACATAATTCATCCAACCACCCAACTCAACACAAACATGCAGCTTTCAACTACATGCTCCATAGGCTCACTTCAGTACCCCAAAACACACATGACTACCAAGAAGAACTCAACACAATCGAATATATAGCAGTCAAAAATGGATACAATCCCGATTTAATAAACAAACTACACAAACGCATCCTAAACACAAAAAGTAAAACACATAAAACCAACAGTACACAACCCAGTAAATACATCACACTCACATACTACAATTCCAGCACACACAAAATTGCTAACACATTCAGGAAACACAATTATAAAGTAGCATACAGGACTAACAACACCATCAAGAAACACATAAATAATACTAACAAAGACACAGACACATACAGCAAAACAGGTGTTTACAAATTAAACAGCAGTGATTGTAACCAGTTCTACATCGGTCAGACGGGAAGATCTTTTTCCTCAAGATACCCTGAACATTTAAAAGCCCTCACCACAAACTACATACACTCCACATTCGCCACACATTTACAAAATGAAAACCACGGTTACACAAACATAGAACATAACATGGAAATACTACACTACTTACCTAAAAGTAGAAAACTAAACACAGCAGAACAATATGAAATATACAGACATCACACACTACAACCAAACAACATATTAAATGACCAATTACACTATAGATCACATATACTTTTTGATACACTTGTTCAAACACACACTTTGATCCCAGCGCCAATTCCCTCCCACCAGCAACCCCCACCACACACACCTACAACCCATAACGATTACTTTGTACTGACACTCTGCATTTCAAATCCCACTGAGGAAGACGGACACCACGTCGAAACGTTTGGGACAGAAAACCAAAAGTAAGTGTCCACTAGTGAAAGTTTGAGTATATATATAATAAAATAAATAATAAATTAATACCTGAACAAATCGAAATTAATACCAAAGTGTAATAGTATTTTTTAAAAACTAACTTAATAAAATATAAAAAGTGTATATTGTATTTCTATATTCATTTACATTTTTATATATACATGTAACCATTCATCAAATGTATCAACAAAAACAGCTCCTAAATAACAAGTGGTTTCAAAATGTTTATTAATTTGTATATGTAGATTCTGAAGATGGGCGTTTGTAGGCTATAATATTAAAAATATACAAATATATTCTTTTAAATACAAATATTATTCTTAAACGGTTCATTTTAATTCTTGACTCGAATCCAAGACAGCAGCATAGCCGTAGCATCTGGGAGTCGCAAGTGAAACCATTGACATGACCCACCCCACATTATTGTAATAATAATTTTTATTCGTTTCACATTTTTTACGATGGAATAAAATTAACTATTATATTACAACTTAATTACGATTATTACATGAAGTTCCAACCGGACGTACTGATAATTGATTTCGTTTTAAATAAATCGATTATTATCGATGTCGGTAACATATAGCACGCTTTATGAGCATCGGTTCCGCGGGGGAGACCATAAACAGTTTAAATTCTACGATTATATACGAGTCCTGTACGACATAAAATATGAAATTCAGATTACATTTGGTGCAGACTATCTGCGGTTTGACCTTAATACAGTTCAGTTTATCCGCCCGTTTGAATAAAAAGCAGAGTCGTGTGTTTTATGGATCGCATCCAAAGTTATCAGTCCGCCTTTATTTCGCGAACACTGCCTTGCATTTGTAATCGTCCTCGTTTGTCTCTGTCTGTTTCTTTGTTTCCGGTTTTCTATTCTGCCGTGACTCTTGTTCCTCATTCAAGTAGCCTATTCATAAATTATATTTCCCTTCATGCCGTCTGAACCCGTGGATTATAACGGGCGGCTTCGTTTAGAAGTAGTTTTGTCTCAGAGAGGTGACTGAACAAATAAGATTGACCGTACGTAGTCCGTACATAAATTTGTGAACAGAGGTGAAATAGTCCTACTGCTTAATGGAAACTCGTTCTTTGTCCATTAAACGTAAGGCCTGGCTGGCTTTGCAATTTCTCGTTTTAACTACCAACAAATGTATAAAACACGGAGTTGTTAAAATACCTAATCTCAACAGACCGTCTTGACGTACAGCAGACTGTAAAACCGCTGTACAGTAGAGAGCGGTCTGTGGTACTGTGCGGTTATCAGTTGATGTCCACGTGTTAACAGATTTCTGTAACAAGTTCTATGATTGTATCAATCTATAACAGTATATTGTAGTTACCGGAATAAATACATGATTAAACAAACTCATAATTTCATATCATCATTATCATTATCTTCACAACACGGCATAAGGAAGTTGCTGCCTGTTCAGCCTTCAAAAGTCCTTCAGCCATCTCTTCCTGGGTCTACCCACACACCTGTGTCCTATAGGTTTTCATTTCCAGATTTGCTTGGCCAGTCTGGATGGAATCTAACATTCTTTCTAAGCGTTCTTTGTACCGTTGTTTGTAATCTTTTAATGTTTCATTCAAGTTAAAAACTTGTAGCTCTTCTGTTATGACCTCATTCCTTGTATACCTTTTATACGGAGTATATACACCTACTGTCATGTATAGAACACCTTTTAACTCTTCTTAAGAACGCCTGTATTTCCGAGGCCTGTATTTTACTGCCTTGTTCCTTGGTTGCTGTCTATAATTCGCATCCATAGGACAATACAGGGACTGCCATAACTTTGTAGAACTTTAATATTGTATCTCGACGTACCTTGTTTCTAAAAATAGGGTTGGTTGTCCCACGTATCGTCTGGAACTTACCTAACGTAACATCAATATCATAATTTATACCGTGGCCAATATCATTTCCCAAATAATTAAAGTGGCTCTCGTGTTCTAGAATTCTATCACTAATCATTATGTTTGTTCTTATTGGCTCCTTGCCTCGAAACGCCCATTACCTTTGTTTTTTAGTAGAGATTTTCATATTGTATTGTTTGCAGATCCGATGAAGCTTAAAAACAGATTATCGCGAAACAGATTCAGTGTTTTGAATTACAAGCAAGTCGTCAGCAAAGAGCACCACATTCAAATATCTGTCTCGTGATAACTTAATACCAGGGTTCACTAGATGTTTTCATTTCCTTACCAGATAGTCAATATAAATTGTTAAACTTTGTACCTTTTAATAACTGCATATGTAAACAGCGGGCTCGTGCAGTGACGTCATCCCCCCCGCTAAACTGCTACCAGCGTGTCCCATTACGCTCGTCCCAGTCAAGTTAGTTAACTGTTAAACTCTGAACGGACAACAGCCTTCATCGCCGCGGCTATGTAACTCTTTCAAATCGGAATATTCCACTAAAATTTATTATTACTCTTTTCAGTAATTAATTCATTCCAACTTTGGCAATGTATGGCAAGCCATACTGCACGGGCCATGCAATCATTTTCATATAAATTTAAATAAACAGTTAATTCAAAAAATACAGTCCATTACGTTATTTCATATCTTACCAGCCTCACGTTGTAAGACCAACCCAAGATATTTTCGAGAGCGTCGAAGACGTAACATAAATGTTAAAAAGGGTGAGTGATATACTGCACCTATGTTTTACACCTTGATTGACAAATATTTGACAAATAATTTAATATCAACAACTACAGAATCTTCCATTTAATCGACTCCTCCTAAATGTACATACGTGTATCGGGAAGACAACAGAGTTGGACGTTGGGAAGTCAGGAGGTGGGTGCAGGGACTTCTGATTGGTCAGTCGACTGTCTACGTGGTAGATTGGACAAAAGATAGACGCGTTGCAAGCGAATCTTTGTATAAATCTGCGAGTGCCTGCATAGATTTTATCTAGAATTTTTATTACTCTTCAATTGATAAGGGTCAAAAGTTGAGTTTTCAATTACTAAAAAACCACATTTAAAAAATAGCTGAAAACAACAGATTATATAGAAAATGTAGCTATTTTCATAAATAATTCACTGTCCAAGTCTCATGCCGATCGGATAACAAATGCGGAAGATATAACACGAAGGTTCACCACACGCGAACGCGCGCAGATATTTACAAACAAAGTACATGACATTATAGAGCAAACATTTACAAAGAATTTGGTATAATACAAGTCCTTATCCATCACTAAATACAAATCTTATAGCTAATTGACAAAAATTGCATAAATAAATCTAAAACATTCTAATGTCCGTCATCCATGCTCTGATATTCTTATTATGGATCATCATCCTGTGTTTTGTTGCAATATATATATATATATATATATATATATATATATATATATATATAGATAGAAAGAGAGAGTATCGTCAACGTATGTAAAGTAATATCCTATTACTTTCTTTATATTCATTACTGTCGCGACGTCATGTTTGTTAAATTTAGATAAGAACTTATCTGCAGACGAGGTTTTTGTTTATATCCTAACAAATATGACGTCTTCTGCTTCTAGTTCTACTTCTTATTCTTATCTTCTTTATCATTACGTGTATTGTTGGCCAATCGAGTTACTCATATTTAGATACAACATCACCACTGATAATGATTAATTACCGCCTGAATCATTATGCACAGATGTGGGTCACGTGAATAGGTGCAAAAATTAGAAAGAAATTGTGTAGATACTGTTAAAACAGTATCAGCACGTGTCCGTGTTCATTATCAGTATAATTCTGTGTATCAGTACAGTAGTATGTTGATCATAAGAACATTAAAAGGGAGGTCAGACGAGACACTCTGTTAAAATCCGATAAAGTGATGTCAAAGGGATGCGGCCTTTATGGTAGTGAGACATGGACACTTTACGCAAGCTAGTGACAAGCTCAGCCGAATACAAGCTAGTGACATTAAGGTTATGAAATGTGTACTTGGAGTGTCTCGGAGACACCAGCTAAGATTGAACGGTTAATTAAGGAACTCCGTCGGAATTTACAACCTGAAAGACAGAATCAAGATAGACGGACCACATGCATCAGGACAGATTACCAAAGCAACTGATGATTCATCTAACCAGGGAAAATTGCAAAAGGGTGTTATATCAATGAGTGAGCAACGGACTGTAAGATGCAAAGCCTGAAGAAGAAGGAGAAGAGAGAGAAGACTTGCAAAACAACGAGGACGCCGTTACATTTCCGAAGTAATTGCTTTTCTGCAAAATCGATGAGTGTACGTCTCGCTCGGTGAAAACTATTATCACACTTTACTTGATACGATTCTCAAATCTGTTAATTATAACGAACTAATTATTACTTTTTACAATCTTTCCAAATATGTGCTTATTAATGAGACAAATAATTTATGGTCGAGTTAATGTTTAGTTGCTGGAAACAAGAAAAGGTGTTTTTTTTTTACACCAGAGAAAGAATTATATGGTTTAAACACTAAAAGAAATGCAGTAAAATTAATGTGAGTTGGGAAAAAGAACAAATGAATTTCGTGTCCTTGTGGTGGTGACTAGTGGAAAGTGATTAACAGCGTTCGTTCACCACCAAAACGATTTAGGGGTTGTAAACGCCGGTATTAAAGGCAAATGAAAACAAAATTTATGTTTCCACTAACAAAAACTATCTTATTTTTTCGTTTACGATGGAGAAACTAACCAGCATGGTTCTAAATATTACCTTTGTTATTTATCGGTGCGTAAATTAGGTGTTGTTTATGGAATTTGCTGTATTTGTTGTAAGGGAGAATCAAAGTTAAAATAATTTTTCCTAACGGACCGTGCGTTAACTGCCGATATAATTTTAACCGCCATTATATTGATAGCAGTTTCACCAACACCCGTGAAAACCTGGATTGTAAAAGTCTAGTTAATACGACTATTGTACCATATTAATTGTCGATCTTTCTTCAGATAAGAACAGACTATATCGGTTTTATTACTGTTATCAAGGATATTCCCGTGTAACCTCGGTTTTTCAAGAATTTTGAAAGTAACTTTTTTTGAAAGACAATAGCGTTCTATGCTTTTTGACTCACTCAGATGATCAAAACTGGTAGGCCTGTTCTATTACCATTGACATTTGTTCTTTCGTCTTCGTTTGGAGAGCGTAAAAATTTTCTCCCTGTTTCAGCTTGGTTTGTTACAATAATTTCTAATATATTGTAGCATCACCAAATTATACAGTACTACAAGCTACAATAAATAGATAAAAATATGCAGGGAACTGAATCAGGTCAATCCAAAAATAACTTGTAAAGGGTGTATTACAATTAGGTATAGGTGATATAAGGTAAATAATAAAAAACAGTTAAGTTTGTAAAGTAAAAAGGGTTTAAACTAACTCAACCACCAATAAATAAAGAACAATATATTTAAAGAAGGAATAGATTAAAATCTATCCTACTGTGTAAGAAACATAAGTAATAAAGTGACAAACAAGACATACCAAAAGACATGACTATAACTATAATTTAAACATAAAATAAAAGGTTATGGAGGGTGAAGGGATATTTATTATTATAATGACATTTGTAATAATGTATAGTATAAGATTGTATTTTACCTTCAGACATTACCATTTATGTAACAAAACTAACAGCCAAACTGAATGTCAGAACCAGGACTGGTTTGTAATTTAAAATATACTTTGAATTATAGGAAAAAAAACTGAATAATTGTAATCAGAATTATAAGTAGTAAAGAGTATTATTAATAAATAGTAATAAGTGATCAAAATAAATAAGAAAAACAAAGTAATGTGAACTAAATTTAGTCAGTGAAGGTAAACATGACAACCTAACCTAACAAAATCTGAAATCGCACTTGTAAACACTAAATATGTAGTAAATATGCTATAAACCTATTATATGTTATATCTAAATGAAACTAGAAAACAAATAGACCATTCTAAAACAAGGATTAGGTCACCAAATGTTGTAATTAGTGTATTATTGTATATTAACATGATGAAATGTGATAGGGTATAAAAGACCAATCAAGTACATTAAAAAAACAACAGAAATACCAATAATAAGTTATGGTAAATACTATTAATATAGCAAGTGATAAGTGAACTGACTAATGGGCAGTAAGATAAATAATAACTATCACTGATAATGGACCATTAATAATATATTTAATAAGAATGACTTGTTGCACTAAGATGCATGTTTTATTTGTAAATTAACCAGAAAATAAGGATATAAAAATAATACAAGCAATTGAAAAACGGAAAAGGAAAAAAGATGTGTAATTAGGTGTAATATATGAGGAGTATAGAATGTGTATAATATAGTAATAAGAATAATTAACAAGCTGCCTACTTGTACAAGAACTCAACTTATATTATTTATAATATACAAGAAAAAAGGCATGTCTTGAGCAATAAGATGATAACCAAAAGTTGATATTGTTCATTAGAGTTAAGTATCAAGTGTTATAAACCCTTAGAATTTAATAATAATATTGTATGAAGCAAAACTAGGTCATGGTACAATAGGCATTATGGAGCCTAGAGACAGATTCTGTGTTTTATTCAAAATTGGATGTTTATAATGCTAAATAATAATATCAGAAGGCTGTGTATTAGTTGTGCACAATATGTATAATAGCAACATGTCAATCATGTATAAAAAGGATATATTTAAACAAAATATTGTAGTAGGCCATAAGATAAAAATATTAACTTTGTTAGTATTAGACAGAATTATGCCTTGTGAGGTGTCAAATTGATTAGCAGAACAAATGCGATGTGATGATAACATTATATTTGTAATCACAAGTAGCATAGGAAAGATAGATTAATTGTAAATTATTTTTATAAATGGTGATCAAAAGTTTGGGGTCGGTTTGATAATCTCGTTCCCCAAAACCCACGCTTAAAAAAGAATTAAATCGTTTTGTTAACGCGGGAGTGATGAATTAATAAAGGAATTTCTTGCATTCCAACCAATCAAAACTCTTATATCGAGAATCCCCCCCCCCCCGAAGGCACAAACGAGAACAGCGAGAGAGACGCGCAAAACCGAGAGAGTTCTTTATTACTTTTCATGCAGTACAGGACACAGGCTCCGCGACAGATAATTTACCAGTAACCTCTAACCTAGTGCGGTTCCGGAAGTAAACAAAGCCATTCTAACCTTAACGACGCGAAGTGACTCAACCGTGAGCAACGAGTGTTGTGAGGTGTTGTGTTTATTAAAGCAATGAATACAAATTAAAAAGTTAACAGTGATTATAAAATATATCTAAGGAATTAAGGAAAGTATAGTGATTATGATAATTTACTAACTCGAATAATCCTACTATACGATAATGCCCTTATAACTTATTGAACATATATGAACTTTTCTAACATTCTAAAAAATCAACAAACATTATTAATACTGTAACTTTTCACTTGTTAAATGTAATTTTTTGTAATTGAGGTTAAAATTCTGTAACCTATCGGCCATATGCTAACCTACAAAATTGACGTCAGTGATCAGACGAACTTTGTTATATTAGGTTAAGATATTGTTATGTTTTATGTAATCACTCTCCTATTACGATGTTTTTATATTAGTAATCGACATTTTTGTTACGAATTTTGCAGTTACAAGAACCCGTATTATAGTTAAAAAACTTAGATAATTTGTTCACTACACTGTTTATGAAACCGTGTTGCCAACCCTGAGACGTGAGTTTCAACCACCATAACATGTTGTTTTAAAATAACGATAATCAAATTAAATATTTTAAAAGAGATAAAGAATAAGAATTATACGATGAATAAAGAGAATTTAAGCAACATTAATGGAGTCTGGAATTATTTTCTTTGGTCAACATGATTTTAGTGGTTTGAGTTAAGGTTATGTTTACATACGAAGTCAGTTGGTAGCACCCATTGCCCGCAGAACTGAGGTGTTTTGAATTCATGATCGGTAAGTAATTGGATCGAAGCCAAGAAGAAATCCAGTGCAATTAAATTACATAATCTAATGAAATATTTTAACCACTACTTTAGTTGACACTTACCACTGTAGGTGGTACTCAACGAGACTACACATTTGAATAAATCATTCCATTAGTGAGGCTTTTCCAGCATCCACAAACCACTATACACCAAGTTGCAAATCGCTTAATTAAAGATAAATAACTATATTTCCTATTATGAATTTGCTAACTGCTATAATTTTTATTGTTCGACTAAGCTTTTCGTCATCACTGACATCTTCAGGTCTTAAACAAGGTCTATCAACTGTACGTTGTAGGCTTTTATACTTTAGGCCCCTCCCCTTATGGCATCGCCCCTCCTACAATTAATACAGCCTACAACGTACAGTTGATAGACGTTGTTTAAGACCTGAAGATGTCAGTGATGACGAAAAGCTTAGTCGAACAATAAAAATTATAGCAGTTAGCAAATTCATAATAGGAAATATAGTAAGGATGGCTGCTAATTTAAACAATACGAAGAATAAAGATAAATAAGGCATGAATAATATTATTTTTTTCGTACGAGTAAAACCGAACTAGTACAATATACGCGTACGCAACAATTGACAATAAAATAATTAAGAAAGTTGTGTTAGTGGTTATAATCACAAACAGAATAATCACTGTTGCACACCACTAGAGAAAAATTATTCCGATTAGCGCTTTCAAGCTTCACAGCTCAATTTCCGTTCTGACGATGAGCTGTGAAGCTTGAAAGCGCTAATCGGAATTATTTTTCTGTAGTGGTGTGCAACAGTGATTATTCTGGTTGAAAATAAAATAAATTATTAAGTGAAGGGACAGAAAACGAATAATGCAAATTTTCTGATCATACAAACAAATAATGTGCACGTACGTTTAATTTACGTTACACGAACGACTGCTTCACGGAAAACAACGTAGGGCTACATACAAATGTCACCAAATGTAATTTTAAGGTTAGGCTAGGTGCCGTTTTAACGACCCGTTATTTACTTAACAAACCACATGTCTCCCGTTAAGTTAACTGACAATCTTAACGTCCGTTATCTTTATGTGAGCTTCGTGAAACGGGTTATCTCCCGTTAAGTCCTTAACGAGTGATTTATCGTCCATTAAATTCTTAACGGATGTCGGTGAAACGGGCATGTAAGCAATAAAAAATTGTGGATAGTACTTGTTTTAACGGCAAACACCAATATAAGGAACTAATAATTTCTACTGACGTTTAGTAGTGAAACTACAAAATAATAACACAAATGATTTACAGCGAATGAAAAGAGGGAGGGACAGAGAGAGAGAGAAAGAGGGAGGGAGAGAGAGAGAGAGAGAAGGGGAAAGAGAGGGAGAGGGAGAGAGAGAGATGAACAAATGGAAAGCTACAATTTGCCCAAACCGCAAGACTGTAAGATATGATACAGAAGGTATGTGGCCAGACAATCTCGGACTGACCTTAATGCCTTTCTATATAATATGTGAATATTTTACACAAACCTCTTTTTTATTTGTCCTACTCCTCTGTAAGTAGTACAAACTGGCTACCTTATCTCGCTAGGTTGGTTTCATTTAGAAGCTCCTTGTAGATATTATATAGTTTTGCGTATATTTTCAAAGTATCATCTGTGGTGCTCTAGAAATTTAACGCAGTATTCACAACATTATGTTGTCGATTGTCGATAGCCGGAACATCACATTTTACGGAATTGTATTTCGTATATCGCTATCACTAAAAAAATCATCTTAGGAATGAGATTTCTGTGTGTTTTTAGTGTCATTTATTATGTAAAAATATTCTCTAAAAAAAGGCATACAAGTAACTGATGTGGTGCTACAAAGCGTAGTTGTGTTGTTTGGGATTTCGTGGAACCATCTACCACACCACGGGCCGCATCCCTATATACGAGGGTAGGCTGAAAAGTAATGCACACATGCTTGTAGAACACGAACAAAATTACCTACAGAAGCGCACCTGGTGGCATTCGGAAGTAACATTCCCCCTCCAAACGCATGCGTAGTTTGAAGGAGTTTCGTACAACAATACGCTTTAAGTAGCAGAAGTATGGAGACGTGTTGTAGTGCCATGTCAACGCGAGTTAAACAGCGTGCGGTTATCGAATGTTTAACTGCTGAAAATGTGATTCGTAATGAGGTTCATCGTCGTTTAAAGGCTGTTTATGGTGACGATGCTGTTGATAGGTCTACTGTGAATCGATGGGTAATAAAATTTCGTGGTTGCGAGCCTGGAAAAGCCGTAATTGATGACGAAAAACGCAGCGGACGTCCGATCACTGCCACAGACGATGAACATCGCAAACTCTTCGACGATTTGATTCAAAATGACCGGCGAATCACTCTAAAACACCTCCGACGTCGAGTTTGTCGGGTTAGAGGCAGCCTGGCGCCAATAATCTTGCAACATGACAACGCTCGTCCACACACCTCGCGCGCAACCCAAGAGGCTCTGCGAAACCTGAAGTTTGAACCGATTCCACACCCTCCCTACTCCCCTGATCTCGCGCCTTGCGATTTCTATTTTTTTCCTCTACTCAAGAAAGACCTCAAGGGTAATCATTGCACCTCGGACGATGAGGTGAAGGCAGCTGTCGCGTCATGGATTCGAGAAAAGTCGGAAGAATATTTCAGTGACGGGATAAAAAAAACTTGTTACGCGTTGGGAGAAATGTGTTAAACTTAGCAACGACTATGTTGAAAAATAAATGTATAATTTTGAAGCTAAGGAAATGTACTTTTATTTACTTTTTGCCCCATCTTGCTATTTCTTTTCGTTCGTGTTCTACAAGCATGTGTGCATTACTTTTCAGCCTACCCTCGTAGCTTATTCCATATTTTAGCAATATTCTATTTGACAACGTGTTCATTGAGTAATATATTTACTAAAAATATTTATGTTTTGTAACGGTTTGTGTTTTTGAAGACCGGAAAGAGAAAGGTCAACATAATAATTGTGGAAATGCGGTCATATGGCCCCTCATTTGACGACTCCCGCAAAGAGAGACCCTGCCTCGTATCAACATCACCTCTTGTATACCCTCAACCTCATTAGAGCACGCAAACCTCATTGCTTCCACTGGCAGTCCTCTCTCTCTCTCTCTCTCTCTTTCTCTTCTTTCATTTGCCCTCGTGGACTATCACGAGGTACAGGTATAAGGCTAGGCCACTAGGCTAGGTATAGTGGTACTTTACACTTATTCAAACTTCCAGACTTCTCTGCATTGAGCCACTTGTTGTACAGCTTCATGTAAACCGAGGCCGGTCAGTGACCCCATTTGATCTAACCATCGTGTAGATTTTGCAAGAACTATAAGCCTTTCTAAAACACACATTTGTCTTATCTAAAGTTGCCAAAGTGTTTCGGGCCCTGCAAGTCTAATACACATGCTTAGCTGTTCTAAAATTGATGCGATGCTATAGTGTTTTATTCTGGAAAATCTTAAGACCCCTCTGTTATGCTCACATTGCGAAGGAGTGCACTTTCGTCCAGTCACTTCATTCAAGAGTCCATATTACTGAGCGTCGAATCTTTCCGTATTGCGACCCAATCGTATAAAATCCGGTCGGTTGCGACCGAGGTAGTAATTTGAACCCCGTCAATTGCGACCAGGCCAATTGTGATCGAAAATGTGTCTGTTATATCGTAGAGTAAACTTTACGTTGTCGTAACGTGGTACAAATCGTTACTAACATTTTCATGTTATTATTATAATAATAAAGAAATTACCATTATAATTCTATTCGTTCTTAGCCTAACCTAACCTAACCCAAGCTAACCTAACCTAACCTAACCGAACCCAACATAACCTAACCTAACCTAACGTAAAAAAACATAGGAAAAGAGGTGGTTACTCGTACAAATGAAAAATTTACAGCATTGAAGCCTCGTCGAAGTTTGGAACCGGAACGTTTCTATTAGTTGCAACATAGTCGGACAGTTGCGATCAAGTGAAAGTACGGGGCACAATTGACCGGGTAAGAACAAGTAAAAACCTCGTTTCGTCGCGACTGACTGAGACCGGCGGACAGCCCTTCTGTAGGGCAATATCCTTGGAGGAGGGAATGTCATGGCAAAAAAAAAACTGTTACGAAGGAATACAGACAATTCCACAGAGCTCGGGAAAATTGAATATAAAATTAAGTGAGAGAGTTTGGTAAAGAAAACAATAGCCATGGATAGAAAGAAAGAAGGAGACAGACAGACAGTGAGGGGGAAAGAAAAGAGAGGAGAAGAGTGAGAATAGGCTGAAAGAAGCAAGAGAGTGAGAAAGATAAAGGGATTAGAGATTGGGAAGGGATTAGAGGGGGAGAGAGTGAGAGAGATAATTTAACGGTCGTATTAGGCTATCGTCATAACTAAAGAGCGAGAGAACCAAATAAGTGAAATATCGTATTGCCAGACAGAATCTCTACACTCTGCCAAATAACACGGAGCCAGTGTAATGTGTTCTAATGAAGTTAGGACTCGCAACGACGATGGTACTTCGTACTGGCGTTATTATCAGTGGAATGTGGCCAAAGTAGTAGAGTGGCGTGATCATTATATTATTATAATCGTACTACAAATGTTGGACTAGCACACAATCGAGTGAGTTAACAAAGTTTTACAGCCGGATCATTTGGAAATATTCCGTATTAGAGGAGCAAACAAATTGAGAACCCACTAACAGATTAGTTGAAGGCCACTCATTGCAGCAAACCCTAGTTTTATAAGTAAAACTGTTAACTGTAAAAATTCTGTATGTATAATTAAAATAAACTATAACGTTTCTCTCTGTCTCCCTCTCTCTTCGTCTCTCTCTCTCTCTCTCTCTCTCTCTCTCTCTCTCTCTCTCCTCTCCAAAATGGATGAGTAAAAGACTACTGACATTATACTATAGGTTGTAACATTTATCACTAACTATATTATTTAATTAAGAAAGTTGTATCACTGTTGCACACCACTATAAAAAAATTTCCGATTAGCGCTTTCAAGCTTCTCAGCTCATCGTCAGATCGGAAATAAAACAGAAAACATCTGCACACCACTATAAAAAAAATTTCCGATTAGCGCTTTCAAGCTTCTCATCGTCAGATCGGAAATAACAACAGAAAACATCAGAGATTTCTGTTGTTATTTCCGATCTGACGATGAGCTGAGAAGCTTGAAAGCGCTAATCGGAAAATTTTTTTTATAGTTGTGTGCAACAGTGATAATTCTGTTTGTGATTATAACCACTAAAACAATTTTCTTATTAAGAATAACAATAACTTATTCTTTTTTGAAACTATAAACAATATTCTCTATAGAAACTATTTTATGTCAAAATGTAAAAATTGCAATTTTAATGTTAAAAATCTGTTTTAAGGCGCAATGCGCGACCAATAAATGTTGAAATATCTATGATTTTTTAATTTATTTATCTTCCCTGTTTTTTTCTTTACTTATTTATTTTTCTTTACTTATTTATTTTTCTTTACTTATCTAAAGCTGTAGCGCTTGACTTACGTAGAAAAACTTTTTATTTGTAATTACGAAAAGTTGTGAAAATTGATCTGTTTTTATAATTTTCGGGGGTGATTCGCGATCGGAAAATGTTAACCGATTTTTATTTTATTTTTTTTTAAATTTTACTTGTCTGTGCTAGGGGCAAGTTTTCCGCGGTGTAGTAAATAAAAAAAAAAATACAATTTTTTTTTAGCCCACTCTAGTATGTATAATAAAAATAAACGATAAGGTTTCTCTTGGTATTGCTCTCTCTCTCTCTCTCTCTCTCTCTCTCTCTCTCTCTCTCTCTCTCTATATATATATATATATCTATCTATCTATCTTCTATCTTTCTTTCTTTATCTCTGTCTTATAAGACGGATCTAATATTGTACGGTAACATTTCTGGTGATGATTCGGGCAATACAAAAAAGTTTCTATAAAAATATGTCTGAAAACGTTTTGTTTTAGAGTTAAGGCTAGCGAAACATTTCGTCGAGGGTAAAGTGAAGCCATATTGAAAGTCTTAGAATATACATTAAGTGATCATACTTTGATGGTTACACTTTGTTTCTAGCTAGAAAAAATTGAATAAAATAGCTCGTATTACTGTACCAGCAATTTCTGATAAAATAGAACTGTAAACACAGGAACTTGATTTAAGAGTCCATGTTATTCGAAAATTTCCATATTGCGGGCAGTCATGCTCCGGGAGGAGGGAATGTCATAGTAAAATAACTGTTACGAATGTATACAGAAAATCGCACAGAGCTTGAGAAAATTTAATATAAATTTGAAAAAGCGTGATTGGTAAAATAATCGATAGCCATGGATAGAAATAAAGAGATTCAGGATAATTTCAGGATACAGAATGATTCAATATTCCACGTCAATACTTCAGGAGCTGATTCGGCCCATTCATCATCAGCCGTGGCTCTACAACCTTTGGTGGGTCTTGGCCTGCTCCAAGAGTCGATTCCATTCTTCCCTATTGCATGCCCTGCCTTTCCAGTTTCTAATGTTTAGCTTTATGAGGTCCTCCTCTAAGTGGTTTTTGAATCTACATCGGGGTATTTCTACTTTCCTACTACCCATTGGTTTTTGGTAGAAAATATGTTTCGTAGGATGTAATTCCTCCATTCTCTATATGTGCCCAACCCACCTTAGCCTGTATATTTTGATTATCCTGACAATGTCCGTGTCTTTGTAAAGGTGGTGTAGTTTAGAATTATAGCGCCTGCGTCACGTTCCATTTTCTTGTACTCCTCCAAATATTGTTCTTAGATTCCGTCTTTCACAGCAAACTAAAAGTCTCTGGCTATTTTTTTGTCATTGTCCAGATTTATGAAGCAATTTTGGCCCATTAATATTAGAATAAAGTTTCTATAAACATATGCCCGAAAACGCTTCGTTATCGAGTTGTGACTAGAGAAGTATTTCGTCGAGGGAAAAATGAAGCCATACTGAAATTCTTGAAAAATAAATTGAGGGGGTAAATTTACGGCTACGCATGGTTTTTGACCTGACGAATTGAATAAAATAGACCGTAGAACTTAAATAGTAATTTTTGAAAAAAGAATTGTAAAACACAGAAACGAGGCAAAACACAACTTTTTAATCAAATTAGTAATGTATAACTTACCGTCTGTGACTTACAGCAAGATGTATTTTCGCTTAAACTTTACATGTTTCGGGACCTTGTCCCATCATCAGAATTTTAAAATCGTTACCTTGTCCCATCATGCGATGGCATAATTGTCGTATAATTTCCAAAAATATTAAAACACATTTAAATAAAACAAAATAAGAATACACATATACAAATAGCGCGCACAACGGTTTCGTTTGGTGTACACCGTACGGCGACAGACCGCGCACTGGTTCATATCTACCCTGTATCATAGCAGATCCCGTATACATGTTAAATCAAACATCCTGTACGATACTGCTGGATGTAAACCAGTGCGCGGTCTGTCGCCGTACGGTGTACACCAAACGAAACCGTTGTGCGCGCTATTTGTATATGTGTATTCTTATTTTGTTTTATTTAAATGTGTTTTAATATTTTTGGAAATTATACGACAATTATGCCATCGCATGATGGGATAAGATAGCGATTTTAAAATTCTGATGATGGGACAATGTCTTGAAACATGTAAATTTTAAGTGAAAATACATCTTGCTGTAAGTCACAGACGGTAAGTTATACGTTACTAATTTGATTATCAAATACGTGGCTTGGTACTATAATCGGAAATATTCCATAAATATAAATACAACTTTTTATTCTTGACGTACTTTGTTAAATAGCTGATTTTGCAAAAAAAGTTTAAAGGAAGCGTGTAAAAAATTTTAATGTGAGAAAATCGATGTAAGTGACGGTACTAAAAAACAAACTAGAGTTAAGAGAAATTCGACTTTTACTCAAAATAAAACAAACCAACATTTGTTAGAAAATAGAAACAAAACAAAATAAAGTGTCTAAAGCTTTCACGGTCGGGGTCAACGAAACATTGGAAACATTATTTGACGGGTTGCAAGGTCGTGGACCATCGTTTGTGTTTACAGACGTTGTGAACACAGTCGCTGTTGTCGCTCACCCCGGCCGGAGAAGCGTGCGGTGGCCGAGCACTCTCCAAACCGTGATCATCGCGTTCTCTTTGAGGAGACCATGATCTTGCCCTCGGAGAGTGCCTACTGCCCTCGGTTGCACATGCAGTCCCCGTAGACATCTTCAAATATTCATCTGTTACACATTCAGAATAGGTTATATTTCTTTGGCCTATTGTACCAAGATTCTTTACAAGAATAATTACTTTCCTTTTAAATTACTTTTACAGTTCTCAATTCTTCTTATTAATTTATAATTGGGACATAGCTCTCTCTCTGATATGTGTGTAGTATAACACTTATTTCCAGAGTTATTTTAAATATTACAGGATCTCTCTCTCTTATGTGTATAAGATTAAATATGAAATTAGACTTTCTTCTTTTATTATTTATACAAATTTAATTCTTCTTAATAAATTTTCAATATGTTATATAAACTCTCACTGAGATGTGTATGCTATTAATACTAAAATTAGACTAAATCAAATTTTTCTTACATTTAAAAACAATCAAATTTTAACAATTCATATTGGCCTTGGTGATACATCATTAAATTTGTCACATACTTTCACAATACTCCTCTTAAACAATTATATAATATTACTAATTATTATTATTACATTTCTCTGACTTTTTACATTACTCATCTTAATTTGTCTCTATTATATTATAATATTATTAAAATTTGGTTTTAATTTAATGTTTATCCAATTTTATTATAATATCTTATAATTGCCATTAATGGTACAACATATATTTTATTCACTCTGTGCTGTATCATACAATTCCAATACCTTAGATTACCTCTATGTTTATCATTAATAATTAATTAGTTTTTTGTTTACAATGTTACTGTTTATCCAAAAATATTACTAAATTTATCCCTATGAGTTTTCTTAAATAACTATTTTATTTTTATGTACTGTTGTCCATTTTTACAGCAGTAAAAAGGATTACACTCTACTTATTTAAATGAAAATGACTTTAAAATACTTCGTAGTCTTATACGGCCGGAGTCATTGTTATTAAAATTCATTTCCGGGCTTTTCCATTGTTTTTTTTTGTACTAAACAGACGTTTCGACAGTACCATCGACTGCCATAATCAGTGTAAAATATTCGAGCTCAAATAACGTAGAGTGGTACACATTAGAGACCGCAGTACGGTGGCTGAGCCTTTACTTTTTACACTGATGATGGCAGTCGATGGTACCGTCAAAACATTTTTCTTAGTAAGAAACAATGGGCCACGGCTAAATAGCCAGGGAATGAATTTTAATAACATTGAAAATTACTTTGTTTCTTTGTACAGTATTTCCAAAACATTTCTGGTAAATACAAACCCAAAGAAAATGTGAATGAAAGTGAAACGCCAAAATAAAGGAGAACACGCAGTACAGTAACGTGAAAAGGCGGAGAAAAGTCTCACTTATATAATTTTAATTCCCGCATTTTGAGGTGGAGAAACGTGGAGAGTTGTGAATGGAGACAAAGGAAGTAATTGCAGTCAGTACCACTTCGTTCTGATTCCATTGAATACTTTATCACTTTTCTTCCTACCAGGCAATTTCAATTAATTTAAATATATTAGTGTGTTTATACGTAAACTTAAATCACTCCTTCATTTACGCCTATTTGTAATTACATATATATTGCAACAGATCAAACTTTATTATTCTAATAAGGATATTGTGAGTGTGTAAAAATCGATACAAGTCTATTATGGAGGAGATGAAAAATTATTTATTATATACAAATATTGTTTATAAAGATGTATAATGTATTTTAAATTGTCATGTATTAATAATATATTTAATTGTTTGTATTGTTCGATAATATAAATCGATTTTACTTGTTTGCTGCAACGTACTCCTCTCGTCTCGTCGGTCCCGTCTTGGCGTCCTCTTCTTCCTGTCCCTCCTTCCTGGTGTCCTCTTCGTCTCGTCGTCCTCTTCTACAGCAAGCGGCTCCAGCGGCGATATTTCACAGAGTCTCGTAGTTATGTTTGACTACTAACATTGATTAGTTTCTTGATAAATTGTTCACTCATAATGATTATGAATTTCATTCATTCAGTTTATTATTAATTTATATTTTATAATTTCTTAATCTCAGGATTTAACTGAGTATTTGCGAATGCGGTGCGTTTAATGTACACCTTCCACGATATCTTGTAGTGTCTTTAAGTTCCCTAAGCGGATATCTTAACTTACACGAAACAGCACTGTATTATATTTTAAATTTTATTTAATTATTTACCCTCTCGGTTCTTACCGCAAAACTTCGTTAAGAATTTTAAGGTTTATGGTTTATTTTATATAAGATATTTTTACGTTTGTAAGAGAACAACTCTCTTACCCGGGCACAACTTCCCCTAGCAACGTCGACAGACAGACTGTGTCCATCCTAGCTCTGCAACGTATGAATCTCACTGAATTTGGTGTATTTTGATAGGCCAAGCCCAAGTCACATGATTGATGGAACGACCAGCTACACAAATTTCATGAAAAACTTTGTAAAATTTTGCATAGTCCTGCATGGAAATTATCTACAATTTTTATTACCCTATCATTGATAAGAGATACACTTGAGTTTTGCTTTACTTAAAAAACCATATTTCTAAAATAGTTACAAACCTCAGAGTATACACAAATCGAAGCTATTTGCTTAAATAATTCCTTGTCAAATTTTCATGTAAATCGGTTAACTACCACTGCCGCTATAGCGATCGCAGATTATCACACCCGCACACGCCCACCAATTCATACAAAAATACATGACAATATAGTACATCTTTTTATGAAGAGTTTGGTGTAACCTATATGCTTATCAATTTTTAAATACAAAACTTATGACTAAAAGACAAAATATTGCACAAAACAAATTTAAACAAGAAAATGCTCGTCATTCATGTACTCTGATATAAAGAGCATATCTTATCATCCTGTGTTCTGTTGCAATATATACTTCTTCTTCTTCTTCTTCTTCTTCTTCTTCTTCTTCTTCTTCTTCTTCTTCTTCTTCTTCTTCTTCTTCTTCTTCTTCTTCTTCTTCTTCTTCTTCTTCTTCTTCTTCTTCTTCTTCTTCTTCTTCTCCTCCTCCTCCTCCTCCTCCTCCTCCTCCTCCTCCTCCTCCTCCTCCTCCTCCTCCTCCTCCTTCTTCTTCTTCTTCTTCTTCTTCTTCTTCTTCTTCTTCTTCTTCTTCAAGTGTTAGTTTATATAAACCTGTTCCGGCACGCATCTCATCAGGATGACCCACGTCTCTTCTGCCAATGGCTTTATAGTTTAGTTCCGCTTTCGGCAGTCAATCCTCTGTCATCCTTTGCAGATGATCCCACTACGAGGCTTCTTTGGGTAATACAAGTATTATAATATTATAAAGTTTTACACGAACAGGTTACTGGCCTGTTGCACAACCCTCTACCAGGAGGAACAGAGACTCTGCTGTCAGGGTTACCATACCTTAGCCGAATGGCCCCTGTTTTTGGCGCTGGAGATTCGCCTTCAGCCCTTCTTTATCTGAGATAAGATTTAGTGCCTTTGTATCAGTTATTCTGACACTGAATCTATCGGCATCAGTGAACATTTTAAGATCCTAAACCACCCAAAATTAAGAAGTTAAAATTGAAAAAGGAAAACACCCTGGCCCTCGATTACTCTAATAGCGTCGGGGTCAGAAAAGAACAAGAGGAGGCAGTCAAGAGAGACTAGACAGAAAAGACTAAAGGAAGGGATCTCACCCAAGACAAGTTGAAGCAAAGTGAGATTTTAAATTAAATATTACAATTAAAAACACTCACCCATTCCCAAATTTAAATAATATTACTTTATTAAAACGCACTTCCAGAGGTAAAAAAAGAACCTATAGAAAAATTTGTAAATATTTAAACATAAAATAAATAATAAATTAATACCTGAACAAATCGAAATTAATACCAAAATGTAATAGTATTTTTAAATAACTAATTTAATAAAATATAAAAAGTGTATATTGTATTTCTATATTCATTTACATTTTTATATATTGCGACAGATTAGTTTTGCTAAATTTTTATGTAATGCTAAATTGGGACGACCCACACTTTGTAGCGATAACTTATCTGCAACAACTAATGTGACAAGTTTAAATGGGATATCAGGTGTATCTGTAATAATAACTCTATGTAACTTGTAACGGTATTTCAAATTTATGTAGTAATAATGAAATTGTGCGCAAGGCACTTGAGTCGACTTAAAAACATTCATTATTGCTTTGTTACTATGCCGTAAAGCGTACGCTGTATACATCCTTACTGCCTAAATATTCTATTCTGATAATTACTTTATTAAATATTATTTCCTGACTACTCAGTCAATTATTGTGCTTCTAAATATCAATGCTTAAATAACTTTTTAGATATGTAACGAAATTCAAAATATTAATAGCTAATGAATTTATCTTTTTTCAGTACTGATTTATAAAACTCTAATTTTTACTTAAATGCTTTGCATTCTTTTCATTTCAATAGTAATTTGAGCTCTTGTTTACGTTAATCTTACTTCAATAGTATCTACCATTTTAACTGTATATTTACAAGAAACATTGGGTCTTAACTTTAAAGTAAAACAAGAATGTCTTTAATTGTCTTTGAGATAATTGTTCAACTAAGAGATAAATAAGTTGTTTATCACCTTATTGTTGTCAATCATACTCAATCGCAATCGATCCTTCTGTAATCGTCCTCGTCTCGAACTCCAGCATCAATTCCTCTTGTCCAGCGTCGCTTCTCTTGTCCAGCGTCGCTTCCAGACTTCAGTAATGTTCCTCTTGTCCAGCGCAGCCGCTTTAGACTCCAGTACCATTCCTCTTGTCCAGCGTAGTCGCTTCTAAACTCCAGCGTCGTCTCGCTCTCTGGAACTAAGTCGTCAGCTCTCTCGCTCTCCGGAACTTCATGTTACTTCTTCTCGTGCTGTTTCGGACGTCAGTTGATCATCTTATATGGATTTTCTTCTCGTGTAATTCTGTTACTATTATAAGTGATTGTATTTACAACTTAGTTACATAGTTGTATGTAACTGGAAGAATGAAACTATTTACAACAAAATAAATACGCCGTGCGGACGGACAGAAGCTCCCGTCGCAACTGTGGGTGATCAAAAGAGATACAACTGTAGCGTGTGTGTCCTATTTATACCCATTCCTTGGTTAACACCTGCAGTTGTACGAAATCGACATGTCTAAAATTGTCTCTGTGCTTTGTTACTCCACTCTTCGTCAATTTCGCTATTTCTTATATTTCTGCGAATTGCAGAGTCCTGTGAGTATACTCTTATACCCATCTTATAACTATTTTCACTACACATGTTCACTGTACTTTTGGACATTGTAACTTAACCCTTGCGATCTGTAGCAGTTTATTTCGCACTACACTCGTACGGTGTGTCCCTTTCACGTGGTTTTCGTACACAGTATGTAGTTAATTTTATTACATTTTATTGTGTCTTTGGATTTTACTCCTTACTTATATTTTATGAATAATTACGGAAAAACAGTAATTAGTAATTATTCATACTGGGGTGGCAAACTCGCCTGCATAGACCTGCGTCACACACACACATTCAAAATACTATTGTACACACTCTCAGTTACATCTGTGAGTGTGTGGACAAGTCGATTCAGGTCGAAACACCTGTCCATATTTTTGTCTGAGCCAAGCTTGCAATCCCTGACATGCTTACTTCTAATACATTATTAATTATTTTACAAATTATTATGTATATTTACATTTTTATATTCAATGCTCAGTACAGCAGTTATCTGTACTGTCGCAATATACATATAAACATTCATCAAATGTATTCAACAAAAACAGCTCCTAAATAACAAGTGATTTCAAAATTTTTATTAATTTGTATAGGTAGATTCTGAAGATGGGCGTTTGTAGGCTATAATATAAAAAATATACAAATATATTCTTTTAAATACAAATACTGTATTATTCTTAAGCGGTTCATTTTAATTCTTAACTGGAATCCAAGACAGCAGCATAGCCGTAGCATCTGGGAGCCGCAAATGAAACCATTGAAATAGCCCACCCCACGTTATTGTAATAATAATTTTTATTCATTTCACATTTTTTACGATGGAATAAAATTAACTATTATATTACAACTTAGTGACGATTATTACACTAAGTTCCAACCGGACGTACTGATAATTTATTTCGTTTTAAATAAATCGATTACTATCGATGTCAGTAACATATAGTACGCTTTATGAGCATCGGTTCCGCGGGGGAGACCATAAACAGTTTAAATTCTACGATTATATACGAGTCCTGTACGACATAAAATATGAAATTCAGATTACATTTGGTGCAGACTATCTGCGGTTTGACCTTAATACAGTTCAGTTTATCCGCCGGTTTGAATAAAAAGCAGAGTCGTGTGTTTTATGGATCGCATCCAAAGTTATCAGTCCGCCTTTATTTCGCGAACACTGCCTTGCATTTGTAATCGTCCTCGTTTGTCTCTGTCTGTTTCTTTGTTTCCGGTTTTCTATTCTGCCGTGACTCTTGTTCCTCATTCAAGTAGCCTATTCATAAATTATATTTCCCTTCATGCCGTCTGAACTCGTGGATTATAACGGGCGGCTTCGTTTAGAAGTAGTTTTGTCTCAGAGAGGTGATTGAACAAATAAGATTGACCGTACGTAGTCCGTACATAAATTTGTGAACAGAGGTGAAGTAGTCCTACTGCTCAATGGAAACTCGTTCTTTGTCCATTAAACGTAAGGCCTGGCTGGCTTTGCAATTTCTCGTTTTAACTATCAACAAATGTATAAAACACGGAGTTGTTAAAATACCCAATCTCAACAGACCGTCTTGACGTACAGCAGACTGTAAAACCGCTGTACAGTAGAGCGGTCTGTGGTACTGTGCGGTTATCAGTTGATGTCCACGTGTTAACAGATTATTTCTGTAACAAGTTCTATGATTGTATCAATCTATAACAGTATATTGTAGTTACCGGAATAAATACATGATTAAACAAACTCATAATTTCATATCATTATTATTATTATCTTCACAACACGGCATAAGGAAGTTGCTGCCTGTTCAGCCTTCAAAAGTCCTTCAGCCATCTCTTCCTGGGTCTACCCACACACCTGTGTCCTATAGGTTTTCATTTCCAGATTTGCTTGGCCAGTCTGGATGGAATCTAACATTCTTTCTAAGCGTTCTTTGTACCGTTGTTTGTAATCTTTTAATGTTTCATTCAAGTTAAAAACTTGTAGCTCTTCTGTTATGACCTCATTCCTTGTATACCTTTTATACGGAGTATATACACCTACTGTCATGTATAGAACACCTTTTAACTCTTCTTAAGAACGCCTGTATTTCCGAGGCCTGTATTTTACTGCCTTGTTCCTTGGTTGCTGTCTATAATTCGCATCCATAGGACAATACAGGGACTGCCATAACTTTGTAGAACTTTAATATTGTATCTCGACGTACCTTGTTTCTAAAAATAGGGTTGGTTGTCCCACGTATCGTCTGGAACTTACCTAACGTAACATCAATATCATAATTTATACCGTGGCCAATATCATTTCCCAAATAATTAAAGTGGCTCTCGTGTTCTAGAATTCTATCACTAATCATTATGTTTGTTCTTATTGGCTCCTTGCCTCGAAACGCCCATTACCTTTGTTTTTTAGTAGAGATTTTCATATTGTATTGTTTGCAGATCCGATGAAGCTTAAAAACAGATTATCGCGAAACAGATTCAGTGTTTTGAATTACAAGCAAGTCGTCAGCAAAGAGCACCACATTCAAATATCTGTCTCGTGATAACTTAATACCAGGGTTCACTAGATGTTTTCATTTCCTTACCAGATAGTCAATATAAATTGTTAAACTTTGTACCTTTTAATAACTGCATATGTAAACAGCGGGCTCGTGCAGTGACGTCATCCCCCCCGCTAAACTGCTACCAGCGTGTCCCATTACGCTCGTCCCAGTCAAGTTAGTTAACTGTTAAACTCTGAACGGACAACAGCCTTCATCGCCGCGGCTATGTAACTCTTTCAAATCGGAATATTCCACTAAAATTTATTATTACTCTTTTCAGTAATTAATTCATTCCAACTTTGGCAATGTATGGCAAGCCATACTGCACGGGCCATGCAATCATTTTCATATAAATTTAAATAAACAGTTAATTCAAAAAATACAGTCCATTACGTTATTTCATATCTTACCAGCCTCACGTTGTAAGACCAACCCAAGATATTTTCGAGAGCGTCGAAGACGTAACATAAATGTTAAAAAGGGTGAGTGATATACTGCACCTATGTTTTACACCTTGATTGACAAATATTTGACAAATAATTTAATATCAACAAGTACAGAATCTTCCATTTGATCGACTCCTCCTAAATGTACATACGTGTATCGGGAAGACAACAGAGTTGGACGTTGGGAAGTCAGAAGGTGGGTGTCGCGTGCAAAGATAAAAACTAGTTGGACTGAAAGGAAAAAAAAAGTTTGGATGTGTTAAGCGAAGCGAACGAGACAATAACGTTACGAGAATAATCAGAAGCTAAGAAGTAAAATGTATAGCACATGCGAATGTATACAAAGACTCCGGTAAAGATATTGTTATGACGGTCACACGGATCGTCGTATTTAAAGTGGAACAAATGATTTAACACCAGACGAACAGTTAATTACAACTTTAATTGATGTTCCAATAAATAAGACAACAATATACCTTGTGCACATCGGCGCCAGACTATATGACTCACACGCCACGTAAGTTGTCTCTTCGTGAAAATATGAAAATACTGTTATGACGGTCTAACACCGTCAGAGAAAAACAAAATTACAGACATCAATCAAGTTACTAATCACCAGGTTTATTTATTATTTATTATCAAAATACCCTTATACCATATTGGTGTCGGGTTACATCAACTACGCTCTATATACAAATTTTTTCCATCTTACTCTATCCATTGACAATGTCTTCGCATCACTCCAGCCCAAATTTCTTTCTCTCAAAATGTTTCCCATCATTCCATCCCAAGTCATTCGCGGTCTTCCTCTCTTCTTTCTCCCCCCTGATTTTGCCTCCCAAACCTTTTTTACCATTCTATCACTATCCATTCTCTCCATGTGTCCCCACCAGCATAGCTGTCTCTGTTCAATAAAATCCAGAATCGATATCATTTCTAAATCCTCTCTTATTTATGTATTCCTAACTCTATTCTTCCTTGTTACTCCTACTACTCTCCTAAGATATATCATTTCTGCCGCCTGGATTTTACTTTTTGGCTTTTGGATAGCACCCACGTCTCACAGCCGTATGTATAAACCGGTCTATATACCGTTTTATACACACTCATTTTCGTTTTTCTTGATATCTCCTTCTTATTTATAAATCTATTGTTTAATGCATATTATACTTTTATTGCCTTTTCAATTATTTCATTTAATGCGGCTTCTTGATTCTCATTACTATCTACTATAACCCCTAGATATTTAAATTGTTTGACGTGTTCTATCTTCACTCCTCCAATCTCTATATTTATTATTTTCTCCTCCATTACCATTACCTTTGTTTTGGTCTTATTTATTTTCATCCCTTTTTCCTGGATAACTTCATTCCATATATTCAAATTACCCTGTAATCACCAGGTTTAATTAATCCCAAATACAGTTTATAATCAACTTGTACAATATTCCGAGCAAAATTTGTCAACACGCAATAATAATGTCAACTAATAGAGTCCCGCACAATTATAACACAATGACACTTCGCCACAGTATTTCTAACCTCACTTGAGTAAATCGCCACTTGAACTGACTTCTAAGCGGCAGCTGGTCGTTGTTTAAATAGATAGCACAAGTGTGCCAGAATAACCCATAATACGCGTCAATACTACTCGGAAACACTAGAGGTTAATTGATTGCGGCCTTGAACACAATGCGTTACCGGTGAAGTCTGGAACAGGCTCGATTGTTGACGCATTTTAAGCGTCACGTAAATTGTCTTTATTCTCAAAGTAACAATACGTACGCACACAAACATTACAGCTGGGCTCTGCTGGGATAGCCGAGAAACATGTAGAGCGTTCTGTAATGGCCTGAAGAAACACGTATTCGTATTCAATATACAACAGGCTATCCTCAAACAAAATATAGTTAAAAAGTTCTTGAGGAAAAACCGAAGAACGACTAGTGCGATAATACGAGCATTCATAATATCTCGTATTCAACAAGATAATATTTTGACAACCTTCTGGAGGGTGAGAAAACGCCAAATGAGTACAAGTGATTGGCACTGTTTGAGGGAAGACTGGAGGAGGTCAAAGTTCAGTATGAGCTGTGTACAGCACCACCGGAAGGTTGAAGAAGTTACAAAGTTTGAGAACGTAAGGTACGAGGAATATAACTTAAGAAGGAATTTATCAGAATGACAAAGAGACTTAAGAGATCTCATTTGTAATTCACAATGTACCGGTAGAATCGGATGTGACATATAATACCGCCGAATAAAACAGCGGCATAACTAATATTCAAGCAGTTTTGGGGACGAACTTTAGGCGTACGTGAACATGCGAGTTTGTACTGCGTTTTGTGCTGTGCGTTGTGACTTATTGATTTCATGGTTGGTGAGTCTTACTTATTTACTTTTGTTTGTTACCTACATATTATGTAAATAAGGGGTCAGGCAGGGGGATTCCCTAAATTCTATACTCTTCAATGTGGTTTTAGATAAAATTATTAAGAAGGTAAAGCATATGAGACATAGGATGGGTAGAAGTGTATTTAACATTATATGTTATGCAGAAGACGTTATTGTAATAGGGTAAAATAAAAATTTCCTATAAAAACTTGTGTATAATTTTAACAGAGCATGCCAGAAATATAACATGAAGATAGCGGAAGAGAAAACAAAATCAAGTTCAAATTCACATGACCCGTTAGGGTGTAAGCTTGTAATAAATGATAGTATAGTACAACAATAATGTAGATAGATTACGACAGTATATTCTTCGTATTGTTTAAATTAGCAGCAACCCTTACTATTTCTTTTATGAATTTGCTAACTGCTATAATTTTTTATTGTTCGACTAAGCTTTTCGTCATTACTGACATCTTCAGGTCTTAAACAACCGTTGTTAGCAGTTAGCAAATTCATAAAAGAAATAGTACGACAGTATAGTAGAACAATAATGTAGATAGATTACGATAGTATAGTAGAACAATAATGTAGATAGATTACGATAGTATAGTAGAACAATAATGTAGATAGATTACGATAGTATAGTAGAACAATAATGTAGATAGATTACGACAGTATAGTAGAACAATAATGTAGATAGATTACGATAGTACAGTAGAACAATAATGTAGATTGATTACGATAGTCTAGTAGAACAATAATGTAGATAGATTACTTAGAAACCAATAAGGGTTACAAATAAAAATAGGGCAGATGAAGAAATAGAACATGAACTGCTGAACGCACGAAAAATTTATGGATGCATGAATAACCTTATATGGAATAATAAATACCTCACAGAAGAAGTAAAGACCAGGGTTTACAAAAGAACAATGTGTCTAGTAATATCCTATGCATCAGAGACCTACCCAGATACACCAACAGCTCAAGGAAAACGACAAACTATAGAAATTACTATATATTACGGAAGGTACTAGGAAAGACAAGATACGATATGTTGTCAAACAATAGTATTTGAGAAACGTGTAATGTAACAGATATTAATTCTTGGATTGCGGAAAGAAGAAGGGTATGGAATGAACACACATCAAGAATGGATGGCACAAGGCTAGTAAAAAAAGGCAAAAGGTAGCCAACCAAGCACCAAGAGGAGCATTGGTCGGCCAAGGAGTGACAGCATGTAGGACTGTTGTTATAGAACAGGACAAAATCCTATCAAGGAAGTTAAAGAAGAAGAAGAAAATATTATTAACTATTTACTTATAAGAGAGCGTGTTTGACTCTCTGTCGGTTGTGGGACAGAGTATTTTTTTATCTTTTATTTTTGATGTTTTAGTTTTGTTTTTGTTTGAAGACGGCTACCAGTTTGTTGTGTACTCAAAACCTCGTTTTTTAATAGAGAAGCAGTGATGGAAAAAGTTCGTCTTACTAGTAGGCCTAACGCCCATCGCGGACGTCCTATAAAGAAACTAATAATCAACAAGATCCATCTAGAAGGCGTTCCCATTTATAAGATCCTTAATATTTTATGAAATATTAAAAATTTAAACGTCAAGGAGGCGGTAAAAGATTTCCACTCATTTATGTAGCGTTCCCAGTTCGAGTAATTGATAAAAGAAATTATGTTTTTTTTCAAACATACAAACAAACAAATTTATTTAAATATATACATGAATATTACGTAAAATAAATGAATAGAAGTAAATATGTTAAGGTACCTAATTTGTGCGAAATACACGGTAACAACAGCATCAGTTTATGACAATTTATTCGAGTGGTATTCAAGATTCTTCCAAAGTCGAGTTTTGGGCTCCTCTGGAACAAGCTCAGTTCAAACGAAAGGGTAAAGACAACGATGGGAGACAGACGCCTGTGCAAGTCGAGCATAAGAAGAAGAGAGCACAAAAAGAGAGAGAGAGAGAGAGAGAGAGAGAGAGAGAGAGAGAGAGAGAGAGACAGACAGAGATCTAAATGAATATCGTGTGTGTGTGTGTGTGTGTGTGATATTTAGAACTGCTACGGTGCTAGGAGAGGCCGAAGAGGTTCTAATGTGAGCGCCATACAAGGATGTGTCGCAGGCGAGGCTCCTGAAATAAAAGCTGCTAGAAGTAGTATTTAGCGACAGAGGGTGGCGTAAAAAATCTCGGTGGATAAGACGAAGAGGAGAAAACCATGGAGGGCAGTTAAACACAGCAATAGTAGAAACAGACGGAGATGAAATTAGACTAGATTGAACATAGGTATATTCACCTTATACTAATGGATAGTAAAATTAAATATTATTTACCAATAATATTTAATATTTTGTGTTGATTCCTTCATCATCATCATCTTGAGCAAAGATTTAACCAAAAATGGTTTGTTCCAGTCCCAACAAGCAAATAGACTAGAGCTGGTGACTTCGTACGCCCCACACCTCTCCAGGAAGGTGCGAACCTAGGATTTCATTTCGGAGGGGGGGATTTTTTTTCAACCACATATCGTTTTCTTAGAGTATTTTTTCTCATATTATAATAAAAATCATACCAACAAATTAAAACTAATGGGTAAATAATGGCTATAATTTACTAATTTCATAAAAATCAAGTAATAACATACAGTTTGATTTGGAAGCCTAATAATACCTTTCTGTGGAATATAAATACTTAAAAGAGAACGTTAAAATTAAGAAAGTACATTTTGTATGTGCATATGTGTGTTTGTGTTGTAGGTTTAACACATTCGAGAACACGAACAATTTTTAACGAACGTATGTTTAATTTTACAATACTTTGTTTCTTAGAGCTAGGTAGAATCTATTGGAACAACCCATCTCCATTATGAAAAATAACATTAAGAAATTAAAACTCATTCACATTATGTGCTTTGTGACTAAAGGTATCAACATGTAACATTAAGTTAAAATATGAAAAGATATTTCCCTGTTTATCGTAACCAGCGGAAAACGTACCATATCCTACCCTCTTTCAAGCCGGCTTCTCTTCATTTTCACCATTTCTTTCAATATTTATTATTGAGTACAAGGCCTATTATTTTAGATTAGTTAAACTTATCATTGACCCAAATAGTAATTTTTTTAAGTTGACAAAACTTGGAAGTCAATTAATTAATTACATTTCAAACAACATAACGAGTTTTAAATTTTTTGCTCAAAATTTTTTTAATTTTTTAGGATTTCGGGGGGGGGATTTTAGGTTCGCCCCTGGCTCTCCGTCCTTTCGGATTATAATTCCGTAGTTGTTTGGGGGACGCGGCAGTCATCCGTTCGGTTAAGATGTTACAACCGTTTTAGCAACAATTCGACAATTCTGTCAAGTGGACTCATAATGTTCAATTTCCTGCCGTACATCAACATTTCTTTTGCACGTGCCTGAGAAATACCATTTTGGCGCTTGAGTACGGCTGGTCTGGGACTTCGTTAAAGTCAAGTCCCTAGACGCATAGAGAAATGTGGGGAGGGTAATCGCCTGTTATAGAACTTCAGATGTGTTTCTTTACTCGTTGATTTTAGAGTTCTCCCGATGGTCACACACACACACACACACACACACACACACACACACACACACACACACACACACACACACACACACACACACACACACACACACACACACACACACACACACACACACACACACACACACACACACACACACACACACACACACACACACACACACACACACACACACACACACACACACACACACACACACACACACACACACACACACACACACACACACACACACACACACACACACACACACGCACGCACGCACGCACGCACGCACGCACGCGCACACACACACACACACACACACACACACACACACACACACACACACACACACGCACGCACGCACGCACGCACGCACGCACGCACGCACGCGCACGCACACACACACACGGTTGAACTATTAGAGTTCCGCCACTAATTATAATACTGTACAAGAACCACTTTCCACTGTCCACCTCCTTTACCACATTATTATATTTGAAATGTGAGATCCTTTACAGCCCAGATATTCAAAACTGGTAATTTGCTCTAGAACATAGTACCATCTATAACAATTTTTGCTCGTTTGGGATCAGCTTTTTGAAAAGCCGTTACCTTGGTTTCATTGTATTTTCTTGTTTGAAACTCTTAAACAAATATTCTTTGTTATTTCATTCCGAGTTATACAATACGTCCAAGTGTCGGTGTTTCGAAAGTTCACAATGCCATTTCTTGTAAATTGTAACACTTTTCTAGCGCATTTTGGTCTGTTTTGTCTTTAATATTAAAGTCAAATGTCTCAAATTTGTACCTATTATTTAATAAACATTATTCACATAAATTTTCTCGTAATTAAATTCTCTACAATGTTAGTTTGAAATATGTATTTGTTTACTGACAAATTACCGTGGGAGCAGAAATTAGGGCGAACTGGTTCGCGAGCCGTAACTCGCTAACGAACCATTTTTGGACCTATGTTTATATGGAATTTTTTTTAAATTTTACTTCCGTGTTCCATAAGAAAATGGAAGTATGGTCATGGCGAAAAAAATCGTGTTCGAGATAACGGTAGATTCTGATTGTACTACCATCAAAACATGAAAAAAGTAATTTTTCGAAAAGTGTCTGTGTGTGTGTAGAATTTTTTCTATGGCAAACGATAACAGCCGCAAATTCAAACAGAATCAAATAACATTTTGCATGCAGCCATGAAATGCAGAGGACGCAAGGCCTATTGTTTTTGGTGAAGATCGGTTAAGGGAAAGGGGCAGTTTAGCAGCAACGTTTTACGTGTTAACAAGAGTAAAGTGCTTAATTTTGATAAATAAAGTATCCTGAAAAGAAGGTCATAATAATCCACTGTAGAAAAGTAGACGAAATATCTATAAATGAAAAGGGTAGTTGAAGGGGGGAGGGTGTAATTTTTTTTATAAATTAAAATGGTAGTTGATGATGGAGGAAGTAAATTTTATAAGTTTTACATGTGTAATATGGTATTGACAACAAAGAAGTAGTTTCTATGGAAACATTTCATTTCACTTTAAAAAAATTCTATATTTTCTATTTTAATTTAAATCATGTATGAGAGAAAATATATCGTTCGTGGCAGGCAAGCATATCTCAATTATGTAATGTTTAGGTTTTCATCTTATTATTATGATTACCGCAATAAAAAGGCAGGCAACACACACACACACACACACACACACACACACACACACACACACACACACACACACACACGCGCGCGCACACACACACACACACACACACACACACACACACACACACACACACACACACACACACAATTCTTGTTATTTCTGGCCTCACTCATGTTTATTTTCTTACATTTGCACGCTTTTTAAATGGAAAGTGCCGAAACCCACACCAACACAACGCGGCAAACCGAAATAGTGTCCAGCGTGGATAGCGATTTGCTTCCTGTGGATCGCTG
The DNA here is from genome assembly GCA_034769895.1 of Magicicada septendecula. Classification (NCBI taxonomy): domain Eukaryota; kingdom Metazoa; phylum Arthropoda; class Insecta; order Hemiptera; family Cicadidae; genus Magicicada; species Magicicada septendecula. Next base: position 1,397,840,172 of record CM068367.1, read on the forward strand.
GGCAGTATAACTGCACGTGTTTACAGAGGAACGGTTCATAGACAGACTTTTCGTCTTTAGGGAATGAACCCTCTGCAAGATGCTCAGGGTCCATGAGTGACTTCGGAGCGCTTCGGAGGAGGGATGATTATCTGCGTAGTTCGGTTTCTTAATAAGAATAAAGTAAGCCTACCTAATTTTTATGGATAAAGTGACTGAAAATAACATTGTTTTAAACTACTACCCCATAATAACAAAAATATCTATAAATAGTGAAATTAGTTTGAGGGTGGGCGATATTTTTTTAGAAATTACCGAACCAAATTCAAGTAAATTATTTTAAACAAAAATCTTACAACATGGAAGTCATGTATGACTCTCCATACCGATTTTTTAGGTATAAAAACAGCTTCCGAAAGATTGCCGCGCAATTTTGAATTACCCTATATAAAAATAACTAGATATGAAAATCCTGATTTAATTAATTATCTATTTTACCTATTTTGTAATATAAATAATTATGTATTTTTAGTAAATATACTTAAGTATTTGTAATCTATTTTTTGCAATCAAGAAGTTATATTAATGATCCAACGTAAAGTTAATTAATTACTTACTTATCTCAAATCATTATTCAAATTAACATTCATAGAACAAGTCTTGTGTGATAATTCAGTAGGGCCAGGTAAGTGGTATTAGCGACGATAAACAATTCAAATGACCCCAATTACATGCGGTCGGTTAAGCTGTAGGAAACCATTGTAGGCTATAGTGACCACTAAGCGCCAGGTTAAAACGGTATTGACCTGAACACAACGAACAGCGTGTGTGGCTTTCACGAATTAGTAAACTTGGTTTATGTTATTAAATTGCAATTTAATTGTTAAGATACTTGGAAAGATGTATAAGAAGGAAACGGATTATAAAAAATGTGTAATAAAACTGACTTAGATTCAAAAATAAATGAAACCATTTAAGAAATTAGAATGAACTGAGTACAGAATATGGGCAGAATAAAAGAAACCCTACCTTAACAAATTAAAAAAATTGATTTTCAGATAAAAGAGGTGTAGGAAGGTCGTTAGGCCAAAAGATTACTTGGAAGAATGATATACGGATGGTGCGGGGCGACGCAGTTGTAACGTTCGTGACTCACAATTTTAACGGCTATGCTGCTGTCGTGGGATCGAGTCAAAATCTCAGGGGGCAATAATATAGAGGTCTTATGTGACACGTCTATTCTATGTAAATGACAAACGCACATTTACACTACGCGCGCTCGCGCGCGCGCACTCACACAGACACAAATGCACAACTCTCACTACACCTTACGATTTCCTGCTGGACACGGTTGCTAGTCGGTTAATTTCTTCCTGGGTGAGGCAGAATGTGAGTTGTAGGCGGCCAGGCTTCACAATACGCTAAAGGACTAGTGCTTATGGAAGATGAAAGGAAAAAGAAGAAGAATAAGAAGATGAAGAAGAAGAAGAAGGAAGAGAAGAAAAAGAAGGAGGAGGAGGAAAAGAAGAAGAAGAAGAAGAAGAAGAAGAAGAAGAAGAAGAAGAAGAAGAAGAAGAAGAAGAAGAAGAAGAAGAGTGATATAGGCTAATTGTGGTGACATCTTGTCGTTACATTTGACAAGAACAAGAAGTGACGAAGTGGAACTACAAGAGCAACAACAAGAACAGGAAATAAAGAAGATGTGTTAGATGGTGATGATGAAGACGAAGAAGATGATGATGGAAAATAATAATAACAACAAGAAGAAATATTTTAGTATGGATTTATGATAAAGATGTACACCTTATACAGAAGAAACGTTTCATTTGGCAACGTCTGCTGAGGACGGTAATTGAGGTATGATTCAAGTGTTGGTTTTTGTTTAAGAATGTTTAATAAAAAATAACGTATGAGCGATTACATTATCGTTCCTCAGGTTTCATAAACTGTGCTTCCATAAATCTGGCGTTCTTTTGCATCAATATTTTTAGCAAGTAACTTGAAATACCTGAATAGTTCACTTTATTATTGTATGGTTGAGGCACGTGGTGAGAATGAGAAGTGTTCGAGGCCCAAAATTGGCATTGGAAAGAAAGCAGATGGGAGTAAGGAGGAGAGGACGTCCGAGGAGGAGGTGGTGTGGAAGATGTGGAAGGGCATTTGAGGGAGATGCGAGTGACAGGGTGGAGGATTAAGGCTCTGTACAGAGAAGAATGGAGGAGAATCATTGAGTAGGCCGGAGTTGTACAGGGACCAGAGGAGAGAGAGTACAGTTTTTTCACTGTAGCATCTTCGTGGAACACAATACTCCAGTTTTAACTTTTTTTCTTCATTTTTATCTGACTCAAAACTATTTTGAATTTTATACCGTTTGTAGACCGGTCAATCACAAATTTTATGAACTCCTAAAATGTTTTCTGCGACAGGGAAATTATCTCAGTCTTTCCACAAAATTTAATAGTTTTTCATTCTTGCACTGTATAGTGTCAAAGACAATCGCCTAATATACAACAAACCAACGAATTCAGTCAGTTGAAAACCTGAATTCTGCAGCCAATATGGGAATAAATGTGCCCTGAAGGGCATCCAACATGAGTATAAAACTATACGTATTATAGACAGGAGTACCAATGCCACTAAACAAAACAAACGATTTTTTTTTTTAACCGGATACTTATAGCTTGGGAAGTTCAAGAGTTTACACAAACATTTTAATCAAGCCTCGTATTGCAGTTTTTTTTGTATCGGCCATCTATGGGCTACAACCCAATTTCAATTCTTTATTCTTTGTTTTTTCTTTTCTCCAATATTCTTTTATATTTTCACTGTGTCTCTTCTTCCTGTCTTCAGTCCACTTTGAACCTGCGTTTTTCTCTCTCCTACTCTGGACTCCTTCCATTTTAACACTTTTGCCCGAAAAACTTCTCTTTCAATTGCTTCTTCTGCGTTTATATTATTTTTTTCCTAAATCCTTTTGGACTTCTTCAATTCAACTTGATGTTGACTTCTTCTCCCACAGGTATTTGAAGATCTGCTTTGTTAACCTATTGTCGCCCATTCTATATAAATGTCCAAAAAATAATAGTCGTCTTTTTCTCATTGTTTCTGTTATATTTTCTATACTCTGATATATTTCATCTTTACTTCTTAATTTCCAACCTTCTGAAGTTTTTCGTGGGCTTAATATTTTCCTAATAAATCATCTTTCAGTATTTCTAGTTTGTCTAATTTATAATTCATTGCTAGACATTAACTTGCACATAGGCATTCTGGCTTCACTACTGTACTGTAATGCCTTATTTTCGCATTTTTAGATATGCACTTTTTATTGTAAATATTTTTATTTATAGCATATGACCTTTCCATCTTATGAATCCTTTCTTCTATAGCAGATTTTTCTAAGCCATTCCCTTGAATTATTTCTCCTAGATACTTAAATTTTCGAACCCTCTCTATTCTACCAGCATCTGTTATCAAGAATTTAGGCGCCTTTTTTAATGTTTGTGAGAAATTTGTTTTTTTTTTCTGCAGAAATTCTTAAACCTGGTCTACTGGCTATGTCCTCTAAAAAATTAACTTGTGTTACTGCAGATGTCAGATGTTCAGAAAGTATAGCAAAGTCGTCTGTGAATGCCAAACAGTTTATTTCAGTATGTTTGTTCCTTCCTCCAAACACGATTTGTGATGTTTTGCATTTCTTGAATTTTTCATTCCAAATTCTCACTACTTTCTCCAGGACACAGATGAAAAGAATTGGTGATAAACCATCAACCTGTCTTACAATGTATTTATTTTGAACGGTTGAGATATTTCTCCCATGAATTTTATTTTTAAGACTGTGTCCGTAAGGGTTTTACGGATTAGATATGCCAATTTATATTTTACACCAAATTCTCGGATTATTTTCTCTATAGTTTTTCTATCAATAGAATCAAAGGCCTTTCAGAAATCAACAAATATTCCTACAGTATTATTGCAGTATTTTATTTATTAATTAAATGTTTTTGCTAAAGATTGTCAAATTAAGTGTGCACAAGTATAAAGGTAAACAATCTTGCAATTGTTGCACACAATATGGTGACGATCTATTGTTACTGTTAACTGTCGGGACTGACGTAACCTTGTACGCGTGGTTAACGGTAAGCTACCGGGTAGTACCGGTACCGTGGTAGTACCGGGTAAGCTACGACGTGACAATATACAGTGGGGAATGAGGACTTACACCTGATATAATATAGTTTACAGCCGACACTATTAAATGTATCGCACACACAGAGTTGTATCGCTTGCCTTGTTACTACCCATTTGTTGTCATCTACTGTAGATTACAGTGTTACTTACACTGTACTGTTAGTCACCGTAAGTATTTAATATTTGGACTATACAGGGTGATTCAAAATAGCACGCTAATCTCTCGGGACCTGATGCTATAGCTAAAAATAAGAAAAAAAATTTACAGGCATTGCACAAATGCAACGCACAGCATTGAAAATGTTTCAATAAATCTAAAAAAATATACATATTTATGTTCATTCACCAATCAGTGAATTCATTCTTCATTCACCAATCAATGAATTCATTCTTCATTTACCAATGTACAGATTATAAGTTAAATGTAGTCGCATTCATAAGCGATGTTTTATATGTGTACTACGTTATTCACAACAAAGAAGTAGTTTCAATGGAAACTCACCGGTTCCCATTTTCGATCACGCACCAGCGGTCGTTTTCAAATATGCGACACGTCCTTATAAACATTTTCAATGTTAAAAGTTCATATAAAAATAGGTCCGAAAATAATTCGTTAACCAGTTACGGCTCGCGTACAAGTTTGCCCTGATTTCTTCTGCTTCCATGGAAAATGGCGCCAAACTGAAATTCTTGGGGTATAAAGTAAAGGGTAAATTTGATGGTTTCTTATAGTTTTTGATATGAAAAATTGAATAAAAGGGGTACCACAGCTCTGTCTCAATTAGTTTCTAAGAAAACCCATGTAAAACCAAAACATTGGAGTCAAAAACACACTTTAAAAAAATTCAAGTTGTTCTGTCCATATAAAACATAATATCAACTAATAGAGTCCCGCACAATAATCACTTTTTACTAATACACCATTTGAGACGCACTGTGTAATCGTCCGAAGTAAACTAAACTGACCGTCGCTGAACGCCTATATTATTTATACCCCGCGGATATTCCAGAATAATCTGTCACTTTGGATGAAGTGTTAAACAAACAGACGCTCTCGAGAATCCACTAGAAACAGTCTCCTTGAACACACCGCGCTGACCGGTACGGTCCGGAATAGACTCGATAGTTGACGCGTAATTGTCTTTTCACAGATGCGTAGCTAGGGGGGGGCAAGGGGGCAGCGGGCCCGGGCGGCATAGCCAGGAGGTCGGCAAAGTGAGCATAGACTTGAAAAAATTGTTTTCAGTTTATAGAACTACAAACAACTTGTTTCTTTGATATGACTATTCCTTAAGAACTATAGGAATATAAGATTTTCTTAATGTAAAATTAAGAACTACAACAAGTTCCAAAGAGTTTATGAAGTCTTATATTCAAGGAAAATCGAACCCTGAGTGTCGAAATATTACAATTAACTTGCCATCAACTTGCCATCATAAAATGGATGGTATTAGCGACGAGGTAGTTGATAAATACAGTAAAGTTAACGACGTGAGTACTTGACTATGAGATCTGACGTTGTGGAGGCAAAGAGATACTAATGTTTAAGACTATCTAAGGTAAATTCTAAAAATTACGTAATTTTTACTTTCAAGTATTAGAAAAAAACACTTTTAACATTTTAATTGTTGAAATGTTTAACAACAAATTGTATGTTTCTAAGCAGTTGATCAAAATTAATGATTTTATTTATTTTAATTCAGACTGTCAACGATTATCGACGTATTCTTCTGGTGTCTCTGCAAATAAATCCATCTCTTGTCTGTTTACCCACTGTGAAATACTCGAGGTAATGGGGTTATTTGCTGCTTTGATCGCTACTATCAAGACACGGGCATCACACACACACACACACACACACACACACACACACACACACACACACACACACACACACACACACACACACACACACACACACACACACACACACACACACACACACACACACACACACACACACACACACACACACACACGCACGCACGCACGCACGCACGCACACACACGTCCAGTTTGCGTGTTGGGGTTAATGCAAGTGCGCGCGGCTTGCATTGATTCCAGTACGCATTCGTGCGCGCACACGTATGTAACGCCCGCGCGTACAGACAGACACCTCGCACCGCTTGAGCCGACACATGTCCCACGTGCAGTCTGCGTGTTGGGGTCAGTGCAAGGCGCGCGCTAGCATCGACTCCAGCACGCACTCTGGCACGCGCACACATGTAGCGCTCGGTGTGTAGACACATGCTTTGTCGTTTTATTCTTCGTATTTGTCGTTTTGATCGTGGTACTCACAGTGGTAAAGCTTTCTAACCTGGGTATTTTCACATTGGGCAAATACAACCAGGGTTGAATTTATTGCAGAGACACAGAACATCAAAACACATTATTATGTACACATCTTCAAACAAATGTATGAATGGGTGTATTTAATTGTAAAGTACTGAATGAATGCCTGAGTTCCAATAATTTAAAAATAGTTGTGGACATAAAAAGTAGAATAGTTTGTGTAAAAACCTTTTGGGTCTTTTTATACTTAATCCATGCATTTTGTTCATCTTTCATTAAACTGTGTTACAATCAGTACACTCATTATTTTCAAATAGCTTTCAGTAGCTCGCAGTAAACTTTCTGTGCTTTTTACTACTTAGCTTTAAACGTCTATCTTTCCCCCTCACCCCTCCGAATCTTCTATATATCCTACGCTTGAGTGAAAGAACATGCAACGACAAAGTTTTTGCGCTGACAAGTTCGATATGTCTTCCTGTACTATAACAGACTGAGAAGTTATAGGTATGCGGGAAGTTACCGCTAGCTCTGTGCTCCGTAATCCTGTAGAAATAGGGGACCGTGGAAAACTGACGAATTCATGGATTTTGTTGTCCATGACGTGTCGGTTGATTAATTATAAGTATAACACTACTAACTCGGAACACTTAAGTTTTTTTATTAGTAAAAATTTTACGTTTTGTAGCCTGAACCAGTTTTCGCTTATTATAAGCTTCGTCTGAGGCTGCCACTAGGAGCGCTGTCCGTCTTGTTCTTGGTGAAGGCGCCGTCGTTCGAAAGATCGATGCTGTGTGTGTAGAGGCTTACCTAGGGGGGGGCAAAGGGGGCAGCTGCCCCGGGCGGCATAGCCAGGAGGGCGGCAAAGTGAGCATAGACTTGAAAAATCGTTTTCAGTTTATAAAACTACAAACAACTTGTTTCTTTGAAATGACTATTCCTTAAGAACTATAGGAATATAAGATTTTCCTAATGTAAAATTAAGAACTATAACAAGTTCCAAAGAGTTTATGAAGTCTTTTATTCAAGGAAAATCGAACCCTGAGTGTCTAAATATTACAATTAACAAGGAATCAACTTGCAATCATAAAATGGATGGTATTAGCGACGAGGCAGTTAGTAAATACAGTAAAGTTAACGACGTGAGTACTTCTAACTGTGAAAGTGTCAAAGTACACTTACAAGATTCAGATGGTTCTAGTACCATGGTTCATGTTGCATTGTGCAGTCTTGAAAACACAACAGGCGACGAAGGACAGAACATTACTAGCAACAATGTAGACCGAGTTTCCGGTGCTGCTCTACAAGATATGGGAGCTTGGCCAAGCGAGAAATCTCAATCCTTCCGATACTTATATAGTGATGAATAGAGGAACAAGTCAGTTACAGAACAAAGATAGCTATTATTATGAAGCCGGACGATCCTTAAACAAGTATTGGTTTGATTAAACCTTGCAAAATGGCAAAAAGATAAATCGCACTTGGATGTGTTTTTCTCCAACTAAAAAAATCTCTATTCTGCTTTTGTTGCATTTTATTTCCACAAAAAAATATCAAAGAAGACATTTCAATACTAAAAATGGGTTTTCGTTGTGGTGAAAGTTAAATCCCCGTATTCAGGATCACGAAAAAATGCTCTGCGTTTTTTGAATGGAAGGAATTGTAACGTTCTTTAAACAAAGGGGGACTTATTGATGATATGCTTCAGAAACAAATTAGTAAAGCAGTTAAGACATGGAAAGAAATCCTTGAACGGGTCATTGCCACAATACAAAATCTGGCACTGATCTGGACATCGAGAGTCAATTACTAACGATCCAAGTCCTGGAAACTCTCTGGCTTTGTTAAAATACTTGGATAAATTTTTAACGTATAAAAATATACTTTGTACATAACGTGTTAAGATACTTTGTTATGCTTAGGATAAATTCTTCATTCCCACTTCTGGAGACGTTAACAGAAAAATTAAAAGTTTTGAGGAATGAACTGTGTGACAATGTCGTTACTGAGCCAGAGTAGGTATATAATGAATGAAGTGTCGGTATAACAAAAAGGATAAGAAGGAAGCGCGCGATGCCAGGGGAGCATGTAGACGATTCTGCATTAACCGTTCGGTAAAAAATGGTACGTTCTCTAATAGAAATTTGGACAAACTGTCAGTCGAAATTTCAAGCCGTTTCTCTAACATAAAAGAGTTAGAAAACCCTTTGGATTCCCCTGTAAATTTGAGGCGTACGTAAATGATGGGGATATACGTACATTTTAAGGAACAGCTTTCCCAAATCAATATTCAGTGCACAGTGCTTTCAAAACTATATTCACATGCTCTAAGTAGTGGAGAATTGTTCAGTGACTTGAAAGACGTCATACTTTTATTTAAAAGGGAAAATGTGAACGGAGAATAAAAAGACCTAACACCTCAGGAACTGCTACAATGAGATTAGAAGCCTAAGAAACACTAGCAACAGCTTTAAAATTTTTTCTTACTTTACCAGTGTCTGTGTCTTCTTGGTTGTAAAAGATCGTTTAGTAAGCTCAAATTGATTAAATCGTACCTACGATCAACAATACCTCAAGACAGGGCATCAAATCTAGCGATACTTTCAATTGAAAACGACATTGCTTCGTCTTTAAATTATAGTTATCAAATAACCCACTTTGCAGCAATTAAGACCAGGAAAGTTTCATTTTATAATGTCTCATTTTAAATATTTATTAAATATTAAAAATAAATATTAGTGTTTATTAATAGAATACGGAACCATTAACCTGTAATGGTAAGTGACTTATTTTATTACTTTTAATGTAATTCTTTGTTTAACTTTATGTTGCTTTAGGATATTGTTTTGACTATGTGTTGTTTATTATAACATTTTTACGTTATAAATTTTATATATTATTACGGTTTTTATATTCTGTATTTGTTAATAATAAATGTATACAAACTGAATGGCAGTAAAATAATAATATGTAATTTCTTAATTTTGACTAAACAAATATTGTTAAGACGTTTGTTACACATTTGCATTTATTAAGTACTTTGTTTATTGGATGAGCCTTAATTTTTGCTCTTTTATCGCCCTTTAATTGTGAAGGTGAGGCGGCTGACGATCTCCTTTTCCGGGCGCCAAAAAGCCTAGCTACGCCACTGAGCTTTCATCTCAAGTAGCAGCAGTATGTACGCACACACACATTATAGTTGGGATAGCCGAGATACTTGTATAACGTTCCGTATTACGTAACAGTACGTGAGAAAAGAATAAGCCATAGTAATGGTACTAATAATATACGTAAATTCTATTAATAGTATAATAATAGTAATAGAAATTGCAACTACTAAATTAACCATCTCTCTGGGTTGGCAGTCCGCAGGCTGGTTTGCAGCATCTCGCTATTCCTCTCACTTTTCTGCTTTTCATTGCAGTTTGCAGCATGGCATGTATTTCGAATTGCCCACATTCTGTCTCATGTAGACTAAACAGGGGCTTCCTCTACGACCCCTTCCTTCTAATTTCATCATCATCAACATCATCATCATCATCATCATCATCATCATCATCATCATCATCATCATCATCATCATCATCATCATCTTCTTCTTCTTCTTCTTCTTCTTCTTCTTCTTCTTCTTCTTCTTCTTCTTCTTCTTCTTCTTCTTCTTCTTCTTCAAGGATTAAACCAAGGATGGTTTGTTCTGGTATCAAACAGGCAAAGATTAGAGCTGGTCACTCCAGCGCTTCCTCGGACGTCCCACACCTCTCCGTCCCATCGGGTTATAGTTCCGTAGTTGTTTGGGGATGCGGCAGTCTCATTCGGCAAAAATGTTCCCACAAATTCAGCTGTTACTGCCCAATCCTGTCGAGTATACTCACTATATTCAGTTGCTGCTGTATCCTTATAATTTCTTACAATGATTCTCTTCACCAGCCCACTGTGTCGGAGCATAAACCCTATTAACTTGTCTCTTCTACATGTTAAGTGTTTCTTAAGTCGCCACTGTCCTCCTGAACTCCTAAAAGAGGACATCGTCTTCATTTTTCTTCTCTTCTACTTTATGTTGACTATTCGTCTGTAGCATCAATACTCAAATGCTTGGAGTCTTTTCCCTTCTTCTAATGTCCATGATTCCGTCTCGTGAGAGCAACAAGCCGCACATATTAATTTACCAAATTCTTCATTATCTTTAACCTAATGTTACTTGTAGTGAGAAGGTTTGTATTTTTTTAACTGTCATTTTGGACAAATCAAGTCTACTCATAAATTTCTTACAACTTCGCTCACCACTGTTAATTTTCTTTCCCACAGAACTGTAATTTTTTCATTTCTTGCACGACACTATTTACACACAGACAATATTGTGTACATACAGGTACGTGAGAAGAAAGGAAGTAGTAGAAAGAGACAGACAGACAGACAGACAGACAGACAGACAGACAGACAGGCAGGCAGACAGATATATAGACAAGTAGACAGACAGACAGAGAGATAGATAGATAGATAGATATACAGACAGACATACAGATAGATAGAGAGACAGACAGACAGACAGACTGACTGACAGACAGACTGATAGACAAGATAGACAGACAGACAGATAGATACGGAGAGAGAGAGAGAGAGAGAGAGAGAGAGAGAGAGAGAGAGAGAGAGAGAGAGAGAGAGAGAGAGATGGGAACGATTATGCTGTGAGGTCATTACAAGTAATTAGTGGAAATCGAGTATTACCACGAACATAGCCCTTTTCACTGCCAAATATACGCAGACAGTATAATGTGTTCTAATATTTGAAGTGAGGTTTACAGCAATGGGTGGTACTTCACGTTGGCGGTATTGTCGGTGGAATCCGGCCAAAGTAGTGCCGTGGTCATTACTCCGTTATAATAAATACCGCAACGGGACCGAGCTTGAACTAGACTACAAAAATAGCGAACGAACAAGCTACAAACTGCTACAAACAAAGTCTGGAGGAGATAATTAGAAAACAGTCAGTAACAGACGATCCAACAAAATTAGGAGATTATTAATACATTGGCGGAATAGACGTAAACGCAGCCATATTGGTTTGACTGACTTACGATAACATTAAAATACGCACCGCCACCAGAATTAAATCAAGAAAAAACGATTATTGAATGCGAAAGCATAATACAAAAACTAGGAAATGAAAATGATAAAAAAAGAATAAGGTGGGAAGTAGGGAATGTAGTAGATAAAATATTTAAGAAAAGTTTGTATAATTCAAAAAATGAACAAAAAATCAAATCAACTGTAACTAAACTAAAGAATAAAATAAAGAAAAATGATATTATAGTTACAAAGGCGGACAAAGGAAATACAATGGTACTACTGAGAAAGGACGAATACATAAAGAAAACGGAAGAATTTATAAGGGAAGGACCATACGAGGAAATAAAGTATGATTATACAAGTAAGTACCAGTCAAGGATAAAACAAATGATGAAACAGATAACATTTATAGAAGAAAATAAGAAAAAGTATTTATTGGAAAGTAATCCAACAGCACCAACTTTTAAAAGTCAGGTTAAGATACATAAAGAAGGAAAACCAATTAGACCGATTGTTTCTTTTATTAATGCACCTATTTATAAATTATCAAAGGAAGTTAGCAGAGTACTGAGAGAGAAATATGAATTTGGGACAAAATACAACATAGAGAATAATGTAAAATTAATAGAAAAATTAGAAAATATTAGGATTAATGTAAATACAAAATTGATATCACTGGATGTTAAGGACATGTTTACCAATATCACAGTAAATAAAGTTATTAAGTTAATAAACGATAATAATATGGGAGAATACAGGTATAAAAAGCAGTTGATGAAAGTAATTAAAGAATGTGTAAATCAGAACTATTTTAGGTTTAATAACAAGTTTTATATACAGAAAAAAGGTTTACCTATGGGGTCTTCATTATCCCCTATTCTTGCTGAAATATACATGAATGATTTTGAAAAGCAATTAATAACTTCCACTAAGTATAAAGACAATATAAAATTATGGTCTAGATACGTTGATGATGTATTAGTAATTTGGGAAGGAAGCATAGAAGAAGTGCATGAGTTTATAAATGAGGTAAATATTAAGGATAAAAACTTACAATTTAAAGAAGAGATAGGAGGTAAGAAAATAAATTACTTAGATTTGAACATAGAAATTAAGGATAATGAGAAACTACAGTTTGGGATATTTAGGAAAGAGTCGTATTCTGATATAATTATACCAAGAGAGTCTTACCACCCATATAGATATAAAATGGCGGCAATCAATACATTTTGTTACAGAGCTCAGAAGTGTTTAAAAGAGACCGAATCAAAAGTTAGGGAGTTAAAAACGATAAAGGGAATTGTAAGGAATAATAATTATAACACCAACATAGTGGATAAAGTTATGAAAAGGGTTAACATACAAAAAGCTAAAATAGAACCAGAACAAAAGAATTATGCAGGGTCATTGACATACATAGGTTCACATACTAGAAAAATTATAAAATGTTTTAATAAATATGGAGTAGATATAGCTATTAAAAAATGTGAAACGATATTTGATAAGATAAGGAATAAGAATATAGAAAAAATTCCAGTATTACAGAAAAGCGGAATTTATAAATTAAAATGTAAAGACTGCAAGAAAGTGTACCTAGGTGAGACAGGACGAAAATTCGTATGCAGGTTGTCTGACCACAAACGTGGAGAAGGTAATAGAACAACCAATTCGTTATATGCAAGACATTTCATAGAAGACAACCATAAGTTTGTTAATCCTTTGGAAGAATACGAAATTGTAAAAGTAGTAAATAACACAGTTGAAAGGAAGCTTAGAGAGGAGTTAGAAATATTAAAAGAAAGAGAAAAAGGGTTAGACAATTTAATTAATATTAAAATTAAATTTGATAATGAAGAAATATTTTATAACATGATTAAGAAGTAAATGATAGAGGACAGATAGATAAGATTAAGAATTATTTGCATAGTACTAATTGGATGGTTAAAATAAGGGTGTGTGACTGACCCATGTGTGTGGAGAGGAAGTAGGGTAAGTTTAAAAGGACACACACACACACACACACACACACACACTGAAACACAAGGAATTTGCTAGAAAAATATGTAACTGTACAGATGGTGTGGGACAGGGTTTAGGGGGTGGGGAAGGGTCATTTATATTATAGCTTGTTGTGTGTGAGCAGGGTGGGGGAGAGGGGTGAAGGGTTTGTTTTTAAAATAATTTCTGCCTATTCCGATCTGACGATGGGCTGTGAGGCTTGAAAGCGCTAATCGGGATAATTTTTATATAGTGGTGTGCAACTGTGATCATTCTGATTGTGATTTCAACCACTAACATAAATTTCTTCATTAAACGTCTGTTAAGATGTGCAATCGACTACAGGTAATGGGCAACAACAATGAGGTAATAAACGACAACAATAAGGTAAGTAAAGTTTTTAAATATCTTAAGTTAAAAGTTAAATTGAAGAGGGTTTTAAGTAAAATATGGTTTAATAAACAATGTCTGGATAATAATGTCATCCCAAAGTACGCTCAAGTTAAAATTAAAAATAAGAACAGTGTAGCCAAAAAAGTAAAAGAACAAAGCGAGAAGTTGTGGATAAAACTGGAAATACGGTCACACTACGGCTTAATCAATAGATATAATAGGGAATTATATGACAGACACATAGAATTGTTAAGAATATACTCGTATGTAGAGTTAGAAGAAATATTATATAATTTTGGTTTGGGGTACGTAGAAAAGAAATTGGAAAATAAAAATAAAAAAATGGTAGATAAGTTAAATAAATTAATAAGAAAGAACGAAGTAAAAAAGGAACACCTCTCTAAGAATAACTATGAAAAAAGAGTAATAAACCTTACAGAGGTGAATTTCAATACAGAAGAAAAAGAAATGTTAGCAAAAGGCTTAAAATACGCACCGCCACCAGAATTAAATCAAGAAAAAACGATTATTGAATGCGAAAGCATAATACAAAAACTAGGAAATGAAAATGATAAAAAAAGAATAAGGTGGGAAGTAGGGAATGTAGTAGATAAAATATTTAAGAAAAGTTTGTATAATTCAAAAAATGAACAAAAAATCAAATCAACTGTAACTAAACTAAAGAATAAAATAAAGAAAAATGATATTATAGTTACAAAGGCGGACAAAGGAAATACAATGGTACTACTGAGAAAGGACGAATACATAAAGAAAACGGAAGAATTTATAAGGGAAGGACCATACGAGGAAATAAAGTATGATTATACAAGTAAGTACCAGTCAAGGATAAAACAAATGATGAAACAGATAACATTTATAGAAGAAAATAAGAAAAAGTATTTATTGGAAAGTAATCCAACAGCACCAACTTTTAAAAGTCAGGTTAAGATACATAAAGAAGGAAAACCAATTAGACCGATTGTTTCTTTTATTAATGCACCTATTTATAAATTATCAAAGGAAGTTAGCAGAGTACTGAGAGAGAAATATGAATTTGGGACAAAATACAACATAGAGAATAATGTAAAATTGATAGAAAAATTAGAAAGTATTAGGATTAATGTAAATACAAAATTGATATCACTGGATGTTAAGGACATGTTTACCAATATCACAGTAAATAAAGTTATTAAGTTAATAAACGATAATAATATGGGAGAATACAGGTATAAAAAGCAGTTGATGAAAGTAATTAAAGAATGTGTAAATCAGAACTATTTTAGGTTTAATAACAAGTTTTATATACAGAAAAAAGGTTTACCTATGGGGTCTTCATTATCCCCTATTCTTGCTGAAATATACATGAATGATTTTGAAAAGCAATTAATAACTTCCACTAAGTATAAAGACAATATAAAATTATGGTCTAGATACGTTGATGATGTATTAGTAATTTGGGAAGGAAGCATAGAAGTGCATGAGTTTATAAATGAGGTAAATAATAAGGATAAAACTTACAATTTAAAGAAGAGATAGGAGGTAAGAAAATAAATTACTTAGATTTGAACATAGAAATTAAGGATAATGAGAAACTACAGTTTGGGATATTTAGGAAAGAGTCGTATTCTGATATAATTATACCAAGAGAGTCTTACCACCCATATAGATATAAAATGGCGGCAATCAATACATTTTGTTACAGAGCTCAGAAGTGTTTAAAAGAGACCGAATCAAAAGTTAGGGAGTTAAAAACGATAAAGGGAATTGTAAGGAGTAATAATTATAACACCAACATAGTGGATAAAGTTATGAATAGGGTTAACATACAAAAAGCTAAAATAGAACCAGAACAAAAGAATTATGCAGGGTCATTGACATACATAGGTTCACATACTAGAAAAATTATAAAATGTTTTAATAAATATGGAGTAGATATAGCTATTAAAAAATGTGAAACGGTATTTGATAAGATAAGGAATAAGAATATAGAAAAAATTCCAGTATTACAGAAAAGCGGAATTTATAAATTAAAATGTAAAGACTGCAAGAAAGTGTACCTAGGTGAGACAGGACGAAAATTCGTATGCAGGTTGTCTGACCACAAACGTGGAGAAGGTAATAGAACAACCAATTCGTTATATGCAAGACATTTCATAGAAGACAACCATAAGTTTGTTAATCCTTTGGAAGAATACGAAATTGTAAAAGTAGTAAATAACACAGTTGAAAGGAAGCTTAGAGAGGAGTTAGAAATATTAAAAGAAAGAGAAAAAGGGTTAGACAATTTAATTAATATTAAAATTAAATTTGATAATGAAGAAATATTTTATAACATGATTAAGAAGTAAATGATAGAGGACAGATAGATAAGATTAAGAATTATTTGCATAGTACTAATTGGATGGTTAAAATAAGGGTGTGTGACTGACCCATGTGTGTGGAGAGGAAGTAGGGTAAGTTTAAAAGGACACACACACACACACACACACACACACACACACACACACACACACACACACTGAAACACAAGGAATTTGCTAGAAAAATATGTAACTGTACAGATGGTGTGGGACAGGGTTTAGGGGGTGGGGAAGGGTCATTTATATTATAGCTTGTTGTGTGTGAGCAGGGTGGGGGAGAGGGGTGAAGGGTTTGTTTTTAAAATAATTTCTGCCTATTCCGATCTGACGATGGGCTGTGAGGCTTGAAAGCGCTAATCGGGATAATTTTTATATAGTGGTGTGCAACTGTGATCATCCTGATTATAACATTAAATGTCAAAATTCTTGCTTCTTTGCGTTTGTCTGTAAATTTGTTTTTCTGTCAGCCTGTCTGCGTGTCTGTCTGTCTGTCTGTAACTCTTTTTCTATCCTCCGTCTTCCTTCCATATTTTTATTTCCCCTTCTTTAGCTTTTCACAATGACAATTAGGTGTATAATAATTTTTTTATTACGAGGGCAGGTGGAAAAATGTGCTGAACAAATGTCCGAAAGGGCTCACACTTCCGGTGTCTATGGGTTTGAGTATTATACCGGACTCTCTGAAAAAAAACCACCTCCCTTTCCTCTTCTAGTAGACTAACCTGGAACTGTTTGACACACTACTTCGGGCTCGGTCTATTGTTCTTCATCCCCAGAGCTCACATCTGACCTGTTACTCTTCTATTTTGTATTGTCCAAATATCTCTTCTTCGGCCGAGGAATCTCTTCTGCCAAGCGTGGTACACACTTCCACGTATCCTCCCCTCGAAGTACCCTTCAACGATGTTATCCGGGGAGAGCCCATGCCTATTACCTTCTGGCAACGATCTCCTATGTTGCTCCCGTATGTCGCAGACGAAGAATGTATGGCTAACATCGTTTGCAGCTTGAGGGCAGTACAGGCACTCTGGCGACTCGGCCTTTCAAACTTTCTTCAGCTAAGATAGAAAAAAAAACAATGCCCATTCAGAAACTGGGTGAGGTAATCGATCTCTCTATGCTTCCTCTCCGCACACGGCTGTACCTGCTTGATGAGCCTTCTTGCCCAGTGACCTCTCTCTTATTGCTCCCAACCTCTCTGCCAGCTCTCTAGCATCTGGTTTCGTGTCTCTCGGTGTGCAGCTTCACCATCTACCTCCTTCTTCCTCTGAATGACGATATTACGTTCCTTGGCGAGAAGGTCAATCGGCATCACTCCGGCAACGGCCAAGACAGCCGGCTCGGAAACCGCGCGGTAGGCCGATGCAGCTCGAAGAGCACTTCGTCTTCGGACCTGGGGTAGTTTCTTCCTATAAATCTTACGATTCAGGGAGTCTGACCACACTTCCGCTCCATACAGTAGGACTGACTGGACAGCTGTCATCCAAAGTCTTCATGTTGTTGAAATTTTTGGCTGCCGATGTTGGCCATAGGTCGACTGAGCGCCATAGGATTATAATAATAATAATAATAATAATAATAATAATAATAATAATAATAATAATAATAATAATAATAATAATAACAATAATAATAATAATAATAATAATAAATAGAAACACGCATTACAATTACCATTAATTGAGGAAAAGCGTTAATCTAAGAACTGCAACAGGTGTGATGCATTATTTAGAATGCCGGAAGCCTTCTTAGCTCCAGTGGTAGAGGACTGGTCTCGTAACTGCGACCGGGCGCGAGTAAACCAGGGGTCGTGAGTTCGAACCTCACAGGAGGCAACATTTTTGACACACGATACTTTTACAAAAGAACTCTGTCGTTGGCAACGTTAACATCAACAATGGAACGTTACATTTTTATCACAAAAATTAAAGATCGAAAAAATTTCTATAAATAAACTAAAGACTGGTCCAGTTTATGCGATCAGTGGCCAATGATCGCGGCATCAATTGGGTGACAGTCTTCTCATATTCCAAAGACTAACGTAAATTTTCAAAAACACTCTGTATAGTGGGTTATACATGTAATTTTACTACTTTGTACACATAGGCCTGTTTCTGTCGTGTGTCTGCGTCTTGTGGTATTTATATTGTAATATTCGGGTGTGTGTCAGTCTATTAGTTTTAGAATTGGAAGTTTTCGTGATGTGTTTTGCGAACGTAAATGGTGTCGTTCGGAAGCGTCTGGTAGCCTGTGTGCCTTACCTGTCCCTTCTCACTCTTTCGTAATTCCGGATAGGCGCCAAATTGTTTTTCCTGAAAACAAAAGTTTTTATTTGTATAGTTTGATATTGCACTATTGTAAATTCGAATCGCTCGCCGTCTGGCTTGTTACTGATTCTCATCTGAGTGGGGGAAACGTGTTGCCAACTTGAGACAACGTTGGTTATGTTGACCCACTGCTAGTAAACAAAACATGCATAATATTCTTTACAAGTAAATAATGGACAGTTGTTATCGGTACACACTCTTTTATTAGGCTTTTGACTGGTTATTTTTTGTTAACGCTTCATAAAATTAATAATTTATACAATGATTTTAGCCTCGGCAATATTCGCTCAATCAGCGGATCGCTGGGTTGGCAATACAATGTTTATATTAACTGCAAGACAGTGTGGTTATTATTTTACAAAATAAATCTGCCTATAGGGTTCTTTTAAGTACGAAACAGAGGTTTATCTAACAAGATAACAAAATTAGAACATATCATTTAAAGTACGTGATCATTAAAATTAAACAAGGTTTACTATAAATTAAATATTGTGGTGTTGAATTGTGACAGTGTCGTTGGTGTATACATAGGTTATCATTTGGTCATTCAGTGTTTACAAAGTTACTTTTTATTTTATCAATCCTTGAAAATACCTTCAGTGATAGTGAGAGTTTTATCATTTAGTTATAATTTTGTGAAAGAGAATTTGTCTTTTTGAAAAATCAAAAAATTCAGCAATACTCAACGTTAGTAGATAAAAGATGTATTGTCAGTCGTCCAAGTGGTGTAATGGGTTGATGTCGGTTCTTCCTTCTTCAGTCTTGGGCTTTGGGAATGGTTGGCGTCTTCTTCTGGTTGGATTCCATATATTTTTTGGTCATCTAGATTAATTCCGCGCTGGTCCTTGGTATAGTTTGGTTGGAATGTCCTCTCGTCAGTTATTCTGGTCCTTCTTCATCGAGTTATGGGCACTTATACTGTTTTAGAGTTAAAAATTTGTGCCCTTCACGGCGTGGCTTCTCTCCAGTTTAGCGTCACTACAGTTATATTGTTCCTAACTGGAAATTAGTCAATACACGGTTGTTGTCATGGTAACTCACAATTTTTGATTGGCTGAAATTGGCTTGAGATCATTGTTAAGATATTTGAATTTTTATTTAAAATGGTCACAGATCTTCTAAATGTAATTAATCTTCAGTACTCCCTTTTTAGTAGTAAATATTATTACTACTGTTCATATTTTGGCTCAAGGATTAATTTGACATCCAATACTACAGTATTTACTTAGGTATCAACCTTTTGACAGTTTTGTGGATTTTATTTAATTATACTGTTTTCTTAATTTACATTATTATCATAATATTCCTGCCTTAACATGATAGTCTAATTGTATTTCATAGTTTATGTGGCTTAGTCTTACTAATGTCAGTGTTTAATTCTAAAATTTGAAGTCTTTTGTAGTTTGACTGTTGGGAATCTGCCTAGGCTTAGATAGCAATTGACTACTTTTTCTTTAATTACTGAGATTACATTTTATTCTCCCCTTGTATGGGTCCTGATTGTTTTAATACATGATTCTGTTTATTTGCTCAATGTGTATGTCTGTTCTAGTAATTGTGTGTGATTTATTGGTTTCATATATTAATTTGTATACTGTCATAACTGCCTTTTAGTGTCATTGTATCTGACTGTATTTATTTTGTCTCCTGTTTATTGCATCATATAACAGCATCTTATGGTTTTAACAATTTCCATAGATATAATTTTTATTCATTAAAACATAATTAATTCTCTTGAAACATAAATCTTACTCATTAAAACATAATTATTTACCTTTTATTATCCACTCATACTCTTCAGTGGGTAATAGTTATTTTATAGTATCATTAAAAGAAAACAAACATATAAACCTTAATTAATTATTTTTATTATTATAGAAAATCCTTATTACTAAGCTTATCTGATACTGTTTTATTAACTAATGGTACCTAATACCATTTCACTATGTCTTATTAACTCTTATCATGATTATTCATTGTTTTTATCCCTTAATATTACTGACATTTTCTATATGGTGAATTGACACACTGATAGTCTATCTTACTTACTTTCCTAATAATATTAATAGTCACTTGTTACATTAATTGACACACATTTAAAACCATGATAATCAGTTATCACTAAAGCTAACTTAATTTTAACAATTTTAACAATTTTAACACTATTAGTTTATTTAGTTACATTTTGGGTATCCACTCACATTGGCCTCTCAACTATCACAGTCCTTCCTGCGTTTGACCATTATCAGATCTCACTCATTTATAACTTATAACCTAGTTTATGCACTTATAAACTTTGATTACGGTTTTATCCGTGTTTATCACTTTTTAATGGGGTTTATTCTCACTTCGGGGTATTAACACTAACACTTTGCATTCAATCTTGTTTTAGGGTTACTGGTGGGTAAAGATTAGTGTATTGCTTATTCAGAACTCTCTTTCTTACATTTATTTTAAAATGTTCATCCTCCTTACAATTTATAATCTCTCACTCTGTGTGGTTTGACTATACATGATATGTTTGTGTCGTGCTAATGTGATTTGTCCTAGTTTACTCTATTTGTTTGGGTTAGTGTACCCTTCTATATCTCAAGTCCTTAAAAATTAATATTTTTAACTTGTCTCTCTTTACATTTATTATTATCATATACAATTTTCATTATTTAGTCTTTTTCATTGGTTTAACATTAGTTTTGTATTCTTTCTGGGCTCACTTTATTTTGCCATCATTTACATGTCACTTCCTTGGTGTTGTGGCTGATTATACTTTCACACTTCCATGCTAATTCTTTGTTCATTATTATTCTTATTATTACTACACTCTTGTGGTAGTGTGGTGGCTAGTTCTAGTTCACTTACAGTTGTCATTATTTATATTATTTTGGTTTATGGGGCTGGTTCTACTCTCTCACTTACCATCTATTGGGCTACTCAGGTTAAATAGCCATGTATTACTGTATTTAGCATTTGGTTTGTTTGTTTGTTTGTTTGTTACTTCTTTATTATTAGAGGTTACTGTTCTGACTACCTGGATATGTCTGATCGTGTTATTATTTTGAGTTACCCATTCCTTTAATCTCTGATTCATCCTTTTTTTATTTTAGTGTTAATGATTAAACAATTTATCTTGTCATGTTTTCTTCATTTTTGTTAGGTGAAGATATGTACCATTACAATATTTGTGTAGTTTTTTATGTTGTGAGGACGGCTGTCTGCTTGTAGTTGTATCTGACAAAATCCCATACGCGTATATTTTCTTTTGCATTCACTAATTTATAAACACAATATCACATAATTCCAACAGAAAACTAACTAGTGAACGTGTGAATACTCTTGTTGTCTATATACGGGGTTACTCAAAAAGAATGAACCGATATCATAACGCAATTTTTCAGTTCTCAAGTATTGCCATGGAATGAGTCATTGACCATTTGAAAGAGGAGGTTTATAAATTTCGAATGGCTGCCACACTAGCGCTGTAGTCGCATCATTTCCTAGGCAACGATTGTTTATTTGTTTAGACTCGAAATGGTGAGTAAAAGCAAATAGCGTTCTGCGTTCTGGAGATCGTGAAAACAAATATCGATATGGAGAAAAAATACATGACTTCCATATTCTAAGATTTATATTTAAATCTTAATATCGCCTGCCAAGCGCGATATATTTTCTCTTATACATGATTTACATTAAAATGAAAAAATTTTAATTTTGTTGCCTGGCAACAAATTTATTTTATTTTTAACAATTACCATTGTTTGAAAAAGTTTAAAAAAATTTTCAATTACTTTACTCTTGTTAAAACGTAAAAGGTTGCAGGTAAACTACCCCTTCCCCTGAACCGATCTTCACCAAAATCGAAAGTCCTTGAGACCTCTACAATTCAGGGACGTATGCAAAAAAATATTTGATTCTGTTTGAATTTGCGGCAGTTATCGTTTGCCATAGAAAATACGCTTGATAAAAAAAACGTTGCAGGTAAACGTTTACCCTTAACCGATCTTCACCAAAAACAATAGATCTTGAGTACTCTACACATCAGGCCTGTATGCAAAACATTATTTGATTCTGTTTGAATTTGTGGCTGTTATCGTTTGCCATAGAAAATACCCTCGTTAAAAAAATGTTGCAGGTAAACTACCCCTTTCCCTCAACCGATCTTCACCAAAAACAATAGATCTTGAGAACTCTACAATTTAGGGCTGTATGCAAATAATCGTTTGATTCTGTTTGAATTTACGGCTGTTATCGTTTGTCATAGGAAATACCCTTGTTAAGACATAAAACGTTACAGGTAAACTACCCCTTTCCCTTAACCGATCTTCACCAAAAACAATAGGTCTTGAGAACTCTACAATTCAGGGCTGTATACGAAACATTATTTAATTCTGTTTGAATTTGCGGCTGTTATCGTTTGCCAAAAAAAAATTTACCTTGATAAAAAAAACCGTTGCAGGTAAACTACCGCTTTCCCTCAACCGATCTTCACCAAAAGCAGCAGGTCGCGAGTACTCTACAAATCAGGGCTGTATGCAAAAAATTATTTGATTCTGTTTGAATTTGCGGCAGTTATCGTTTGCCATAGAAAAAAAATCTACAGACACACACAGACACACACACAGACACACACACACAGACACACACACAGACACTTTTCGGAAAACGCCTTTTTTCATGTTTTGAGTGTAGTATAATCAGAATCTGCAATAATCTAGAACACGATTTTTTTTGCCATCACCATACTTCCATTTCTTAAGGAATATGGAAGTAAAAATCATTGTCACAGTGCAGCGTGATTTTCGAAGGGCGTTTCACATTAATCCGCTCTCTCCGAAGATCATTCGACGGTAGTTTCGACAGATTGAAGAGAGTTGCTGTCTGTGCAAAGAAAACAGTTCAGGTCAACCATGAGTTTCAGACGAACACGTAAAGAGAATTCGTGTTGCGTTTGAGCGGAGCCCAAGGAAACACATTGAAACACATCATCGAAGACTGTAGTTGCTCTTGCAAGACTGAGGCAGAGACACAGAGCAAAAGGTAATCTGAAAGAAAACCTCGGGCACGAACAGGCAGTGATAGACGGAACTCTGTTCTTCCTAAAAGCAGCAAGATTACTGTATATGCTTTGAAAATATCGTTTCGCGTCGTACGAGTTTCCACTCAAAATAATAATAATAATAATAATAATAATAATAATAATAATAATAATAATAATAATAATAATAATAATATTTATTATTATTATTACCAGGACGCGCGAAAGACCCTTAGAGGAGCAGACCTCTTCAAAAACCTGGGTTCATCTGCCTACGGATGATAGCACCCAGTAAGAGCCCCTGCCTAGGGTTACAAGTGAGACCCGGTCAACGGTCTCAAAGGCGGATGAGGCATCTCAGTTCCCAACGGCAGAGAGGGCGGAAGAACCTAATTGAGTAAACCACGAAAAACAATCGTTTCGGACTAACAATCCGATCTTGTCTCGGAATTTAATTTCTACTTTTGCACTCTATAAAATTTCAATTGCAGCATGGGAAGTCCGCCAAATGAAGGCACTACACTACTCTCCGTTCACTGTTTAGTTGATAGCACGGGCCTTATGAGGGGTTGTCGCGCTACTACCTGCCCTAACTACATCGGCTAACGTTCATCGTCACTCTCTAACGACGACAGCGTGAGTCGATGTTATTATACGGGCGAGTAGTACAAGGTCTCCGTTTGAATAGCATGACCATTATTGCCTGCCCGTGCTATCAACTAAATAGTGAACGCAGAGTAGGTGGTAACTTGAATGATTAAAGAAGTCAAAGAAGTTAAAGAAGTCAAAAAAAGGATTTAGAAAAAAATAATATAAACGCAGAAGAAGCAATTGAAAGAGAGGTTTTTCTGGCAAAAGTGTTAAAAATGGAAGCAGTCCAGGGAGGGAGAGAGAAAAACGCAGGTTCAAAGTGGACCGAAGACAGGAAGAAGAGACATAGTGAAAAGATGAAAGAATATTGGAAAAAAAGAAAATAACAAGGAATAAAGAATTGAAATTGGCATGTGGTCCTAAGATGGCCGATACAAATACAAAATAATAATAATAATAATAATAATAATAATAATAATAATAATAATAATAATAATCATTATTATTAGAAGAAGAAGAAGAAGAAGAAGAAGAAGAAGAAGAAGAAGAAGAAGAGATAAACAATTCGGCATGTTGTCATAACTGATAGCACAGACTCACGGTTGTAAATAGTATGTAAATAGTAGTATGTAACAGTCTCATTACAAGCGGTGAGTAGGGCGCAATCCATCATGACGTTACTGACGTGACCATTGCCATACCCACCGCAGACAGCTGCTCTCTCACACACACACACACACACACAATGTTGCCGCCACACAGATAACCTTTCACACGCTGATTAATGGTGCCCAATAGACCTGACAATGGACCGCAGCAGTCAGTCGACATCAGCTGATTTCACTGCTGCCAACTTTACACCACCACTTGACATCTCATCGGATGACATTAATCACTCGCGCGGATTTACTGTCGACGCGTGAGCTTTTAACCCGAGAGTCGTGGTTAGATTACTGAACGAATGCTTCCATACTGCAAGAATTGCGGATAAAATGATAGCTTATTGAAGCAGGTTAATAAGGCATTCATAAGGAATACGTTAGTTGGTTTTTCTGTAACATTATAAGCATATTGAGGTGTTGAGTTGCGTATTCAACATTATAAGCGTATTGAGGTGTTGAGTTGGAGTCAATACGTTAATTGCACTAAGATATAAAGTACAGCTGATAGAATCACCATCTTCAAATCACGGCATAGGCTAGCTGTTGCCTGTTCCGCTTTCGAAGATTCTCCAGCTATCTCTTTCTGGGTCTACCTACACACCTGTGTCCTGTAGGTTTATATCTCCATACGTGTTTGGCCAGCCTGGAATCTGACATTCTGTCTAAGTGTTCTTTCCACCGCTGTTTGTAATCTTTTAAGTTTTCATTCCGGTTAAAAATTGTAACTCTTCTCTTATGGCCTCATTCTTTATACGGTCAAGTTTTGGAACAGCCTTTAACTTCTCTTAAGGACGCTATTGAGTCGTGTATTTTACTGTCTTGTTTCTTGGTTGCTGCCGATAATTCACACCCATAGGACAGTACAGGACTACCATAACTTTTAGACCTTTTAATTGTGCATCTCGACCTACATTGTTTCTAAAAATACGGTTGATTGTCCCATCAGATTGTCTGGAACTTTATTTAATAAAGTATTTCCATTCTTGTTTGGCCAGTCTGGAATCTGACATTCTCTCTAAGTGTTTTCTCCACCGTAGTTTATAATCTTTTACTCTTTCGTTCAAGTTAAAAACTTGTAATTCGTCTCTTATGGCTTTATTCCTTATACGGTCTAGTTTAGAATACCGCTTAACTCCTCTTAAGAACGCCATTTCCGAGGGCTGTATTTTACTTTCTTGTTCCTTGGTTGTCGTCCAAAATTCACGCCCATAGAACAGTACAGACGCTGCCATAACTTTGTAAAACTTTAATTTTGTATCTCGACGTGCCTTGTTTTTAAAAATACGATTGGTTGTCCTACAGATCGTCTGGAGCTTACCCAACTTAACGTCAATATCACAATTCTTATCGTAACCAATATCATTTTCCAAATATGGCTCACTTGTTCTACAATTTGATAATTGATTATTACTTTTGTTCTTATAGGTTCCTGGTCTCCAAATTTCATTATCTTTGGTAATGTAGTGGAGATTTTCGTATTGTATTGTTTCCAAATCTGATGAAGAATGAAAGCAGATTTTTGTAAGTCAGATTCTGTATTTTGAATTGCAAGCAAGTCGTTAGCAAACAACACCCCGTTCAAATATCTGTCTCGCAATATCTTAATACCAGAATTCACTAGATGTTTTCATTTCCTTACAAGATTTTCGATATAAATATTAAAAAGAGTAGGTGATATACTGCACTGTAGTCTAACACCTGGATTGACAGATATTTGTTGAGATATCCTATAATTATTTTTAATAGTTATTTTTTAATAGTTATTTTTGTTTCGTTATATAGTCTTTGTATGATTTTTATAAGTTGTGGATATACCCGTTTTTCTAATTCTTGGTATAGTAAATTTCTATCTACTCTACTCTACCGACATTACGTATCATCGTACATTCAGTTTTCTCTTCCGTTGCTTCTTCTCTCCTGTCACTGTTCCTTCAATATAAGCCTGAACAGTGTTTGTGTACAATTGGCGTTTGTTTACTTCTTCTTCTTCTTCTTCTTCTTCTTCTTCTTCTTCTTCTTCTTCTTCTTCTTCTTCTTCTTCTTCTTCTTCTTCTTCTTCTTCTTCTTCTTCTTCTTCTTCTTCTTCTTCTTCTTCTTCTTCTTCTTCTTCTTCTTCTTCTTCTTCTTCTCCTCCTCCTCCTCCTCCTCCTCCTTCTTCTTCTTCTTCTTCTTCTTCTTCTTCTTCTCTCAACCAACAAAGCATTAGGCTAACAGCCTGTTGCGATCTGATCATTCCACTTCTCTTTTGCCGAGTGATCTCCGTCCCTGCGGTCAATATCTGTACGTAATATTTGGCATCTTTTCAGTGCTCATCCTTTGTTTATTTCAAACTGGAATTAGATTTATAAATAGTAAGACACACAATTTGGAGAGTTAGGGATAAAAAAAAAGAAACATGAGACTGGACTGGTCACATGTGATTGTAATCTGGTGATGGCTTGACTTATAGACTTGATACACACTTACAAGCGACTTGTTGAATCTGTGTTTGCGTGTCTCATAGTCGCTGATGTTGACGTTTGTCGTCACCGGTGTTGTCGTCGCAGCCACCCAGCAGCTATTGTCTGAGCAAACACACGCAAACAAACAGCGTAGGCTGTCTCAAACCAGTGTGTGTTAACCGTTGGATTTCTGCGTTCCCTAACAATTACAGATATGAGGTGACTTTGACGCTTTGAAGGGCGATAAATCTTGACATAACTCGTGTGTACCTTCTCCTGTTCGTGATTGTAAAAGTTGTTAGCAAGACGAATAGTGCCTTAGAGTACGGTTACACGAGCGTTTTAACATGATAATGTTTTTAGGCTGGGGGTAATTCCACAAAAATGTAACGTCATCGAAAAGTGTAACGCTTCCACACTGTCGATTCCCCACAGTGTAGAAATCTTCGGTCTTTGTCGTTTCAACATATAATGTTTTTTATATAGTAAATATTTGTTGTATGCACATTATACGTTTCAAAAGCTTAAAAACATTTTCATGCTTCAATGTTTCGGTTTCGGCGAAATTCTTTAAAATTTTTTCAGGGCGTGCACGCGCGTGAAGTTTGGAAAAACGCACAGTGGTACACGTGGGTCTTTTTTTTCTCGTACGTGCAATGGACGGAAGTGTAGTCACACAGTCGGTTTATAATTGGACGACAGCGTTGGGCCGTCTCGGACTCGCGTCCCTACAGCTCCGGCTATAAAGGTTAAATTTGTATATAAAGGTCAAAATGATAATGCACAAAAACTTTCGTGTTTAAATTAAAGAAAACATTGGTTATCAATAGTAAATAAATCTTTATTAAGAACATCCTTTATATTACATATTTTTTTTTTTTGATGTCAAAACACCATGGAGACCAAAATTAATTACGACAAATACAATACAATATTTATTGCCAATTTTCCTTTACATAATAAAAATTATACAATAAAGGACCTATAGGGGGCATAAATGCCCGTACATAGGTTGGTCCTTAGAATTAATATTTACATACTTAATACTAATTGTGAGTTTTACCTCACCGATCATAGTAATATATTAAAAATAAAGTATTTTTCAATTTCAACAAAATTTTAGTTTGTATTATAATACAATTCAATAAATTAATGAAAAAAAAGAGAAAAAAGGTCCATATCATAATAGACTGTTTTTTTGATTATTCAATAACAATGTTCCTAATTTTTTCTTTGATTTTTTTTTTAAGCACTTTTATATTTACACTTAGATTTTTCAGTTCATTAGGTAATGCATTAAAACCTTAATAACCTTAATTATTAATTCATTATTAGGTAATTACCATAGTAACAATTAAATACACAAATGCTATTTTAGCTGCATCTTTAAACAGTCCTTGCGACCACCCGCGTGCGTGTTAAAAACGCACTATAAACGCAGCAGGTTGCGTTTCGATGCGCAAGACCTTGAAAACGCAGCAGAGTTGACGACACGTGCGTTTTTTCCACGTCCGTGTGACCAATTTCATTGTCACCCGTGTGTTAAATTCAATGCGTTTCCCAACCGCACGCAAACGGCCGGAAAAAAAAACGCTCGTTTTACCGTACCTTTGTTTAGACAACCGATTTAAAGTACACCCCTCTTCCACTTTTATCAGGTTGGTGGAATAATTTATGCTGAAGCAAGTAAATGGAAGTAAAATCCAAGAGTGCCGATTATTGGTTTTCAAACTTCCAGCATACTGTGTTATACACTATATTCAAGACTTACTAAAACTAGAATGAAGTAATGTGGGAATCTTTCTTCACGTGGTAACGGTGGTACAAATCGGTGAAAACCCGACACCAGCACCAACACTTTCTGGTCTAAGCCCGAGCATAAGTCAGACAGTATACTGTTACGATATTACAGATCAATCTACGCGTTTATCGAATGTTCCAGTGGAATCCAGCTGTAATGTGTGTGCGCGTACATAATGCTGCTACTTGCGGTGAAAGACAATTAAAGCTACATATTTACATATAAAAAGTGTTAAGAAATACAGAGCCAGGAAAGTTGGCAAAATCGGCCAGACTGGAAGGAGTATACAGGTAACCATACTCATCTCATCATCATCTTCTCTACAGCGATTTGGCCCTAGTTGGCCTGTTCCGGAACCAATCTCCTCCTCGGTCTACCAACATCCCTCTTTCCACTCGGCTTGTACTTGAGAGCTGCCACTGGCAATCTGGTATCTGGCATTCGGGCCACATGTCCACACCATCTCCTCTTATACTCCTTAATCGTCTCATTTAAAGACTGGATCTTTAAGTCTTGTCTAATGTCTATGTTTCTTCTCCTATCCAGAAGGGAGAATCCTTGGACACTTCTCAGAAATCTCATTTCGGCGGCAGCCTGAATTTTCTTTTCTTCTCCTTTACCGAGGTTCCATGTCTCACTTGCGTAAAGGAATGTCGGAACAGCTACTGTTTTATAAAATTTCATACGGGTTTCCTTCCGAGGTTTATTTCGTAAATTTTTATGAATTGTCCCACAGATGGATCTAAACTTTGATAGTTTATTAATCCAATCGGCATTTACTTGCAGAACTCAACTGAGCCTCGGAAATCGGACGTTACCATACTCTCAGATTGGAAATTGTTAAACAGATCACAGGGACAGCAAATGTTATAGAAACCTGAGCGCTCAGCCTATTTTAAAGCCTTTCCTTTGATTTTTTTCAGTTAGGCTATACAACACATAGCTGATTGAGTTCGTATCACATTGTCTCTAACCCTGTTGTTTGTTATTAAATCTAATACGTATACTAATATTTATGTAATATAGTAATAAAACTTTACGGACGATCAGGCTATTATGTCGGACTCGGAAAGCAGACTGCAGATGGGTATACATTTGTTAAGTTGAATCTGCAAAGACTCTGGATTGCAAATATCCACACTTAAAACCAAGCTGATGGCTTTTATTGGAACAGATCCCGTACGGCCAAAAATTATTATAGATAGTACTGTCCCGGAACAATATAGTAATATTGAATACCTGGGCAGCAGTGTGTCTTATAATGGAAGCAACGACGTTATGAATAAGTTACATAAGTTCAACCCTATGTGCGGGACCAGTAGGCAACCCTTAAGCCAGCAAGTAAAGGAACACGCCTACAATTCTACAAGGTGATGGCCCTTCCCGCACTTCTTTATCGGTCTGAGAATTGGACTTTAACAAAGGGCCAAGTCAGTCGCATGCAATTTCTCCGGCACGTGGCAGTGTATACTCTTCATGATCATAGAAAAAACATAGATATACGGCAGGAACTGAATATTATGAGTATACTTGACAGGATCGCCCGGTATCGGCTGAACGTCTTTGCCGAATACATGAGTGCCGCATCCCCAAACAACTATGGAACTATAGGCCGATGGGACGGAGAGGTGTAGGACGTCTGAGGAAGCGCTGGAGAGACCAGCTCTAATCTTTGCCTGTTTGAGACCGGAACAAACCATCCTTGGTTTAATCCTTGAAGATGAAGATGATGGTAGTTACATGGTATTTACATGAATAACTCGGGTTTTTCTTATGTCAAAGACTCGAAACGTGTTATTTTAATATGTATTTTTTAACAGAATTCATCTTTCTAAAGAATTCATCTTCTGAAAGTCATAAAAGTTTTAGATCAAATCTATACCTGCTTTTGCAGACTTCAGCAAATTTGACCAGGACTTCTATCTATCAATTTAACCCATCAATCACGTGATAGGGGTTTTGACCAATCAGAGGCCCCTATTTTTATTCAGATTGGGTCTCCTTGAAGGAGGCTTTAGTCGGTTCCACCTATCAGCTCGACCTTAACAGACGTTCTCTCTGTGCGAGTTTTTCGTATCAGTATACGTTCTACATAAGGGTTACGAGTACGGAATCTTAGCAACGAGTTGCCCGTTTGCTAAAATCCTATTGGGTACTAGAAATAAAATAATAAAATAAATTAAATTAATAATTTAAATAGTGCTATTCACGCGAGAGTCAAGATTTCCCTTAGGGCAGGTGTGTTTATTGTATTACATCTGTGTGAACGCGAGGACACATCAAGACTCGGGAAGGTGTACGTAAAATACACCGAAACTATATTAATTTAAATTACAGCCCATTATCGAGCCCTGAGTAAAGAGATAAACGCTATCGGTGTATCGGCGTGCATGCGTGTGAGCGGAGTGTCCACGTGTCATCAGAGTAGCAGATTCAACAGGCCGCGAGACGTGACTGTGCAACAGTTCAACGGTTTCGCAAAACGAATTCAACGACCAAGTAAAATAGACATTTAAGGAAAGAAACTTTCAAATTAAATAAAACTTTCAAAAATTACGAATTAAAATTTTGTCATTATTATTCGCATAATATTATTCTTTTGTGTGTGCTCATCATACACACAATTATTGTCACTATACAAATAACATTACACAAATATTCATAAATATAATACACAAGATATAATTTGACATGTATAAATAGAAATTTTTATAATATATAATGTGCTCTCGCCTTGCTCAGATTCTTTTTCTTTTTAAATTCCATATTTTTTTATATTATTACTACTTTGCTTTGTATCCTTACATATGAATATCGTATTCATGAAATATCAATCAATTTTAGAATTACTTAAACATTTATGCTACGTTATATTTCAAAAATAATTTCGTAAATGTTAAATATCATTATAAATTACTACAATTTAACCAATTAGATTTTACAATTATTATTTACACTATTAAAGTTTATCATTGTCTCTTTACTCTTTTTTTTAATGTCTTTTATGACTTGTTGGTTGATGAGTAAAAATGGTTTTATGTCACTTTATTGCTGTGCGGTGATACTCAGTGATTCCTCGTCATGATCCTGAGTCCTGTGTCCTGTGTCGATCCTCCGTTTTCGTCTGATCCTCCTGGAGTCCGTCGTCCGGTCCTCCTAGTACATTCAGATCCAAAGACATACCACAAAACACGAAAATAATGATATACAAATCAATAATATGACCCATCCCAACCTTTAGCTGCGAAACGTGTATCGTAAACCCCAAACCAGCAAACACTCTCGATATCTTTGAAAGAAAAATATTACGAAGAATCCTGGGACCAGTTAATGACGTACACGGCTGGAGAATAAGATATAACTTTGGATTGTATCAAATGCATAAAGAACCACCGCTAACACAATACATAAAACTACAGCGTCTAAGGTGGGCTGGTCATGTAGTCTGGATGGGGGAAGACAGAATACCACGAAAACTGTTGAATACCAGAATCCACGGAAAAAGACAAGTGGGAAGACTGAGGAGAAGACGGGAGGAAGCGGTGGATGAGGATGCAAAAGAAATACTGAAAGTGCGTTCCTGGAGGAGGATGGCGGGAAAAATTGTCCAGGGCCCAACAAGGGCTGTACTGCCATAGGAGAAACTCTTTAATTTGCTACCCCACATGGAACTTTCAATTTTATCAATTTTTCCCATCGTTTTGAGTCCTGACGTCACCAAAAACTACACTACATTTTCACTTTATGTAAAACTGATTAATTTGATACGCCACGTAAATTTTTCGATTCCATCAAAAGTTTCACCTAATGTTTGGCTACCGGCGTTCCAAAATTTTGAAATTTCTAAAAATTAAAATTAAATTTATATTTTATGCTAGCCTCTCGTACTTTCATCATGTAGCTCTATCTTCGTCTTCATTATCACCTCGTATGATTCTTCTCTCCCCCTCACATGGCCAATGTAGTCTTCTTTCTTTGCAGAGAGGCTAACATCAGGCAAGGAGTAAGGCAGGGGTGCTTACTTTCCATAGTCATCTTTAACGGGTACATACAGGGGGCGCTGGACGAGTTGAGACAGAAAGAAGGTGAAGTTGGAGGCTTTAGGACAGCAAATTGATATAGGAGTATTGGATAAGGGTTTTGAACGACTGCAAGCGTGCCTTACTAAGACGAGGTGGTGGCCTACTTTAGCTCCGACTGCAACATGAACCTGAATAGGAGAGAAACGAAAATACTGGCGGTGAGCAGGCACAGTACGGCGGTTGAGTCTTGGCTGGGTATAAAACGCCCCTAGAACGTGGGGTTTTTACTAATCTTGGAAAAAAATAACATTTAATTGGAGATTCAAGACAGAAGTCAGTAGTTGCGTCTATCAATCAAAGGTCGCCTTTATAAAAAAGCTGCCTTTAACTTCAACGAGATTAAAATCTAAGTATAAATATGTCACTACTGACTCGGCTAACTTTTTTTATTGGTAAAAATGTTAAACTTTTACCTTGTAGCCTGAACTAGTTTCTGCTTATTACAAGCTTCCTTAGAGGCTGTTTTCTATCCAGCCTCTGAGGAAACTTGTAATAAGCGAAAACTAGTTCAGGCTACAAGGTAAAACTTTAACATTTTTACCAATAAAAAAGTTAGTGATCCGAATCGGTTGTGATATATTTATAATTACTTAATCAACGGACACGTCATGGACAACAAAATCCAGAGATTGAAATCCATTTAACGAAATATCTATTGAAAACCTTTGTGTGGAGTATGTTATTTTATAGCAGCGAGACCTAGACACTTGGGGACCAGGAAAAGAGAAGAGTAGTGGCGTCCGAGTTTTGGTGTTACCGGCGAATGGTAAAGATTCCATGGGCGGAAGAAGCGAGGAAGCGGAAGTGTTGATGAGGACGGAGGAACTAAAGCCGTGCCTGTGGAGAACGTTACAGAACAGACAAGACATACGGATAGGTGGAGAGTATAAAAGCCATGAACAAGCTGTCCAGTTGTAGGACATCAACCAGTTATTGGCGGCCATGACTGAGGCACTACAGGCTACCCAAGAACATCAACGAGGTCACGGTGGAGGTTAGAAACGCCACGGGGAGTCCGAGGCTGTAGTACGTCAACCAGTTTTTGGAGGACATTTACTGCCCCAGCTACACGGCCATGAAGAGGCTTGCAAAAGTAGCGAAGCTTAGAGCGTGAAGAGCTGTCGGACAACATTCCGCGGACTGTGAACCGCAGAAGAAGACAGATATAAAACCATTGTTGGTGATAACCCGATGACTTGTGATAAAATGATGCTCCGCCATAGTAATTTAATCCTCCTTTCAGATCTCTGGGCGACGATTGCTCAGGGGAAGGTCATACGAAATACGCCCTAAGTATTGACTACATGGAGTGCAGTTAGATCAAACTATACGCCATGAATTGTAGCGATTAAAAGGAACTGTTTTCAAAAGCCATAGGTAAACTCACTCGCTCGCCCGTAAGTAAAGAGTAGTCACGATGAGAGAGTTAACTATATAAGCGGGTTACGTGAAGGGTACTTTGTGTTGACGGACCAATGGAAGTGAAGAGTACTTCATCAGTGCTCCGTAGTCGGACTGGAGTTGCGGTCAATGTGCCACGAGGACTCTAAATTAATATAATGTCAGTTCAGACGAGTAGTTATATAGAGAGAAAGATCACAAAATATTTTGTGTTGAAGTAAAGTTTTAGGAATTTGTGGCACTAACTGTTGGTTACAATAAGGTTTTGTTCTATATCTTCTGCTCCAATAGTTTCAGTGAAAAACATAGTACGCCCTATATAAATTTTATACACTGTTTGTTTCTTACCTGATTGTGTAATGGCGTGTATCGTTACAATATGTGGGAGAGATTTCATGACGTAACTTGCACATTACATGAAATAACTTATTTAC
Organism: Magicicada septendecula; assembly: GCA_034769895.1. NCBI lineage: Eukaryota > Metazoa > Arthropoda > Insecta > Hemiptera > Cicadidae > Magicicada > Magicicada septendecula. Next base: position 1,397,875,220 of record CM068367.1, read on the forward strand.
GATCAAGATGTTCTCTTTTGAGTTGAAAATTGTCGTTGCACATAAGAGAATTTATTGTTTCCCTATAATACTAGTTTTAAAGTGTCGTATAATACCAGTGGGGAAGATTTTTTACAAGAAAACAACTAGATTTAGTCTTGTATATGTGAAAGAGTTGGAGGACGGCCAAACGTACTCCGCTAGATACAAACTTATCTTTAGTATACCGTTTCAGATATGTCCACTCAATAGTGAAAACACACACAAAAATTTACAATAACGGGAAGAGTGTATGGTTCTTAGTAATGAACCTTAGTAATAAAAAAAATTAGAACATCATCACCGGGAAGATTAAACCAAAAATGGTTTGTTCCGGTCCCAAACAGATAGACTGCAGCTGGTCTCTTCAAAGCTTCTTCCGAGGTTCCACACCTTTAGGCGTAGTTGTTTGGGGATGCGGCAGTCATCCATTCGGTTAAGACGATAGAACAACGATCATTGTCGCCATTCTATCAAGTATACTAATAATATTCAGCTCCTTCCGTATATCAACATTTCTTTTGCGATCTTGAAGAGTATATCCTGCCACGTGTCTGAGAAATCTTCTCATTTCGGTCGCTTGAATAAGACTGGCCTGGGACTTTGTTAAATTCAAATTCTCAGACCTTAGAAAAGTGTGGGGAAGGCTGTCACCTTATAGACCTTCACTACGTTTCTTTCCTCGTTGTTTTCAGAGTTTTCTTGGTGGTCCCACACATACGGCTGAACTTGTGCAGCTTCTTAATCACATCATTGTTTGTAATGTCAGACACATTACAGCCCAGATATTCAGAATGATTGACTTGAACAGTAAAATAGAAAATACCCTTGTTAAAACATAAAACGTAGCAGGTAAACTACCCCTTTCCCTTAACCGATCTTCACCAAAAACTATAGGTCTTGAGTACTCTATAAATCAGGCTGTATGCAAAAACTTATTTGATTCTGTTCGAATTTGCGGCTGTTATCGTTTGCCATAGAAAATACCGTTTTTAAAACATAAAACGTTGCAGGTAAACTACCCCTTTCCCTTAACCGATCTTCACCAAAAACAACAAGTCTTGAGAACTCTACAATTCAGGGCTGTATGCAAAAGAGTAGTAGATTCTGTTTAAATTTGCGGCTGTTATCGTTTGACAGAAAATTACCCTTGATTAAAAAAAAAACTGTTGCAGGTAAACTACCCCTTTCCCTTAACCGATCTTCACCAAAAACAAAAGGTCTTGAGTACTCTACAAATCAGGACTGCATGCAAAAAATTATTTGATTCTGTTTGAATTGGCGGCTGTTATCGTTTGCCATAGAAAAAATCTACAGACAGACAGACACACAGACAGACACACACACAGACACTTTTCGAAAAATGACTTTTTTTCATGTTTTGAGTGTAGTACAATCAGAATCTGCAATAATCTCGAACACGATTTTTTTGCCATCACCATACTTCCATTTCCTTAAGGAACATGGAAGTAATAAAACAGTGAATTGAAATTTATTACAGGTAAAAAATTATATAACCAGAAAGAAAACAATGAAGGATATTTTGGAGGAATTATATTATGTTTTCGGTTATATGAGAAGTCCTTCGGACGTAGATGCTACTATACTATTACTTAGAGCAGGTTGATAACAACATATTTCCAAACAAGGCTTCATGTACGCAGCGTTTAAGAAAAGAAAGCGATGAACGGTCTGAAAAGCGGTCCATTAGAGTTAAGCATCTCTACAAAACCGTGGATACTTACCATCGAATAAAACAACGAAGTTCACTATTATATGTTTAGAAAAATAGGTTTTAATCCAACGATATTAAAAACGACGATAATAGACTTCTCGCTGCGATTCTATGATGTGAAATACAATGATATTGTTGATTAAGTGTGAGAAGACAAAGTGTATTGTTACGACGGTCTCACGGATCGTCGTGTTGTACGGTGGAAACGGAATAACTGACAAAAGTGAAATCCGCAGAGGCACTCTTATACAATAATTCAAGTAAAATTTGTCCAGCACAAAGCAGTAAATGCTGAACGCACTTACAGTGAATGCTGGTGTAAATGCACTTTGTTACAGTTTACGCTGATTAACACAAAGTCATTGCAACAATAACAGACGAACGGCACGTTAATATCGTCAGGTCTAAACTGAACTTGGCCGCTTCAAAATCTAGTAGAAAGTTTGGAACGCTTGGTGTCACCATAAACGGAAAAAGCTATAGACAGGTGCACGTGGCCGAGAGAGCGTCCAGTTGAACTCTGTCGTAGTACGGTTTGTTCTGAAGAAGAGTACTCATATTAAAAAAAAATAATAAAAGGACAGAAAAGAAGAGGAGGAGATACTGATGACAAATCGTATTATTTGAAATATACGAGGGCTATTTGTTTTTCAACCTCCGATAGACCAATACACAGACACATGAACGAGATCAATAATTTTATTGTATACAAAAGTTTCGTATATATGTAAACTACTTTTCTACGTAGTCACTAGCATTGTTGAGGAACTTATCATAGCGAGACACCAACTTTTCTATGCCTATGTTGTAGAATGTTCGCTCCTGAGTAGTCAACCAATCTGCCACACTGGACATCAATGGAGTCAAACCGCTACTCACCTAACCACTTTTTCAAGTCAGTGAAAAAATGGTAGTCACTTGGTGCCAAGTCTGGGCTATAAGGTGATCAAGGACTTCCCAACCAAATTCATGAAGCAGGTTTTGTGTGAGTTGTTTGGGAACCCACCGAGCACAGAGTTTTCTATACTCAAGCTTCTGAGTAAGAATATCATAAAGACCAGACCTAGGAATTTCAGGAAAATCAGCAGAAAGTTCAGTAATTGTGAAACGACGGCGCTCTCGAAACATCCTGTCTACCCTTTCAACAACATCATCAGTAGCCACGGACTTTCTTCCTTGCCCTCCTTTATCATGAACATCAATTGGCCCTTCTTTAAATTTTCGATACTATTCCCGAACTGAACCATCACTCATCACATTTTCTCCATACACATTACACAACCTTCGATGAATTTCTGCAGCACTATGACCTTCAGTTTGAAGAAATCTAATAACAGACCGAATCTCACACTTGGAGGCAATTTCAATTGCAGTTGCCATAATTAAACTGTCGTCACCACAGTAACAGACAAAATGACTATAAAACCAATGGTTATAGGTTAGAACAAAGCCTCAAAAACATTAATCAACAATCAGGTTGTTGCTATGACAACATAACCAGGTTTGCCAAGTCACCGGAGGTTGAAAAAAAAATAGCCCTCGTATTTTCAAAAGTAAGTACAGTAATTGGAACAAAGTAATATAATCGTGTAGAAAAGCGAAATGACTGTACGATGTAGTTGGCACCGCTTTGACAGCTGACGCAATATATCATTTACGCCTCACGTAACGCTACGCTGGGGCGTGTTACGTCTAGTACGGAGAGACAGACGGACCCATCTCGACACTGAGTTCACACCAGTTGAACATACAAAACGCTAAACTTTTATACTGCTTACAGGATCTCATTTTACGATTAAATTCTGCTGCAAATATAAGAGATATTTTTAACGAAAATTTATTTTGTGTGTTCTATGTTTGCCGACGTCTTCTTCTTACTTTTTTTTCTTCTGTCCTTCGGTTTCATAATGTTATCGTCGATCTTCCAACACTTGTTTAAAATTGCCCATACGTTATATAGCCGCTTCCCTTCAATTGTTAACGTCGACTATCAGAGCAACCGTTATAATTCGTAATTGAGTTTCTGCTCCACCCTTGTAGGTGCTTTGTCGATGTGACATGTTTCTATATACCACTTACACTCAAGACCCACACCGACAGCAGTATGTTGACAACACGACGGGTTGACTTTTTTCATGGTGATAATTACAGTTGATGGTTACTCCTAATTACAGGAACGCCACGTGCACCTAAATTATATGTGATGATGTCATTTTCTAACGGGACAATCTGATTAATCTATATAGAGAGGGCAGGGAGACAGAGAGAGGGAAATAGGGAGAGAGAGAGAGAGAGAGAGAGAGAGAGAGAGAGAGAGAGAGAGAGAGAGAGAGAGAGAGAGAGAGAGAGAGAGAGACAGACAGACAGACAGACAGAGAATTTTAAGAACGCATTATTACATCAAAGTTTTCGCTTTAGGAAGATAGTCACCGAGTTTGGGTTGCGCAAAACTTTTCAATCCTGCCATATAATAGGAAAATTATTAACCGTTAAAAAATCTCCAAACCTCATATTCGGTACGGAAAATATTGTTACGTAATGCGGAAAAAGTGTTACGTAATACGGAATGTTCTACAAGTATCTCGGCTATCCCAGCTGTAATGTGTGTGTGCGTACATATTGCTGCTCGTTTGCGATGAAAGAAAATTACGCGTCAACTATCGAGACTGATCCAGACTTAACCGGTCCGCGCAGACTGTGTTCAAGCAATCACGCTCTAGTGTTTTCTAGTAGCGTTGACGCGTAGTATGGATTATTCTGGAATATCAGCGGGATATAAATATAGGCATTCAGCGACAGTTAGTTTAGTTTAAGTGGCGATTTATTCCAGTACGTTTCGAAGTATTGTGGCGAAGTGTTATCTTTTTATAATTGTGCAGGACTCTATTAGTTGACATTTTCGTGTAAACAATTTTTATTTGATTTATTGTAAGAGGCTATCTTGTGGATTACAAACTGTTTAATTGTGATAATTAAAGCTGGTTGTTGGTAACTTAATTGGTGTATTGTATTTTGTTTTCCACTGTACCATACGACGATCAGTAGACCGTTGTAACAATATTGTTTATAATATCCCGTGTGAGTGAGTGTGGTTGTGAATACGCGGGAGAAGCTTGTCGACCTTTGCAGGCCCGTGTGAATGAGCGTAGAGTGAAATGTCCAGAGAGGTAACTTTTCTCGATCAAGGTTGGCTGAGCACGTGTGGGGGACACTACATAAAGTTTTATGGCAGGAAGCAAGAATTATTAGTAAAGAAAAGAAATGTTTCGAACGAAGATTGAAGTATGGTGCTTTTCAGTATTGCTACAAATAATAATTGCATGCGCCCAATGAGACAGACAGCCAGAGTGACGTAGCGGCTCTCGGTCTGCAGGATGTGTACGAGGTTAGTCATTGAGACAGGCTTGGAGAGCGAGTCCCAGACTACCTACCTACTGCGTCGTCACAACGCAACTATTCTCGCCGCGTCAACCGGATAATGACAGATATTTCTCGAACCTCAGAGGGATATAAAGAAGCATACAGCGGCCGGAAGAGTTCAGTTTTGAGATCTGCGACAATAGAGTGCGTTTTGGAGTGATTGTTATCGCGACTTGCGGTTCAGAGATTGTCGTGTGTTACTAAGTGCGGGACTGTTAATAAGGTGATATTTATTGTTTGTTACAAAGCTGTATGTTGAACAGTGTTTAGCTTGAAGAGTTGTTGTTTATGAGTGTTTTGGTTAAAGTTGTAATCAGCGACTTCATCTAGTGTCAGTTATTCTGTTTCCACTTTACAACATGACGATCCGTGCGATAGGCGTAACAATATATTACCCGTTTCTCCAATATTTCTTTGGAATTAATTTTTTTTTGTTGATATAAACACGTTTCTACGAGTTGTCATAAATAATACAGTGGAAACCATATTATTTAAAGCTATCTGCTTATTATGACGGGGAAAGTGTGTAATAAGTTTTTTCTTTCACGAATTACATCATACTACCAAAGTCACACTTATAAAAATTTTGTTAATTAAATGCTGTTTTAATGTTCAGGTATCTATCACTAAAAGTATTTTACTTGTGATATCATTACCGTTTTCAGAGCATCACAGGTTAAACGAAACGCCCGGCCCGGACTAATGATAACTCGAAATGAACATCGGTGGCTCTCGTTGAAAAACAACGATAGACAACGGCTGTGTCTATGTCGATGGCTGAGTAGCCATGCTTCTTTCTCATCGATTGCTGTGTTTGGTGTTTTAGAATGAAAATTTTAGTTGTTTGAGTTTTAACATGATTATGTTTTTAGGCTGGGGGTCATTCCACAAAAATCGTCAACGAAAAACGTAACGCTTCCACACTTTCGATTCCCCACAGTCTAGAAATTTGATATGTAAACGCATCAAGACAGAAATAATCGCTGCTGACATTGAGTTTAGCAAACGTTTTAGTGAGAATAAATTTGGTTTTACATGCTCTGTTTGTGATCGTCTGTGGTTTTGAAATGATTTACGTAATCCACCAAACGTAATCCACATTATAAATTGCAAAAGCCTAAAAACATTATCATGCTGCGATGTTTCGGTTTCGTCGAAATTCTTTGATTTCTGGAAGGCTAAGTACAGTGTTCTGATTTGATTGTATGTTGTTTGTGATAAATTAATAATATTCATAATTGCTCAAACGCATCTTGTTATTTTATATTAGTATTAATAATTAAAAACTTTTAACAACAGTATATTGTATTTTTTGTAAATTACATACATTTAGATAGTAATCCAATTGTCATCATTTGATATAATATTGTGTTATATAATATATATGCTGATGATAGTTGGACTACTATCAAAACATATGTAATTTACAAAAATAAAATTATTCTTGTTAAAAGCTTTTTATTATTATTAATAATATAAAATAATAATACTACACCGGTTGATATTAATCGTCTTCGTCGTGGTCATTCTTTACGGCTTAGGCTAGAGTAGCCTGTTCCAGTCTCAATGGAATTCGTCCAACCATCGTTAACGGCGTCTTCCCACACTTCTCTTCCCGCCTTGGATGGTAGTCAAGGGCTCTTCTTGAAAATCTAGTTAATACTAATTAAATAAATAATTAAAGAGCTAGCGAAAAGAGTTAACTTTCCCATTGTGATTACGTGACCTTTACATACTAAGTTATAGCAAAGTATACTAAGGTATACTGTTAAGGCCAAAACATGCGTGACATCGTTATGTCAGATTTCAGTTGGTTTTTAGTTTAATATTCAGTTATTCTGTTTGTATATACGTAGTGGCAAAAATTTGTTCAGCATGAATAATTCAATTTTAAGAAAGCGTGTACAACCACTTTTAATACTACAAAACTTCAGATCTCAAAAGCTCAGCGGTTGTTTGTATCCAAAGAACATCCAGGAGTGGTTCTGACAAAAAAGAAAAACACTAAAAGAGATTGAAGATTTTTGTCATGTCTTAGTTTTTAAGAAGAACATAACCATGGAAAATATTGCTGAAAATATTACTTTCCCCACTAAACTGTACAAGCAGACTGACTGCTGGGAAAAAAGCAGACCTTCAGACAATGATACCGGACTTGAAAGAAGAAAACAAAGCATTTTACCAAGAACTTTTGCAATAATGAATAATTTGGCAAATTTTACAGTAGCTTAAAACAATTATTTTCTATATTTTTAAGCTACTGGTGCTTTATTGCTGTTATTATGGTTTTTAGTTATTAGTTGTTTGTTCTATATTACCTAATACAAAAATAGTACAATATTGTTTAAGTTCTATTATTCAAGTTTTTAAGTAATGACATAGCCTGTTATTAATGTATCTATTACTTGCACATAGTCCATTTTATTATTTCTAGTTTCATTTATTTTTAAATAAATACAGTATAATTAATATGGTAATTTCTAACATGCTTTACAAGTATTTTGAGTGTTTCTATAATAAAAAAAAATTGTTTGGTACAACAATTTTTTTTTAATTTTCTCACAGAAAAAACTCAATTATCTAAAAAAAAGTAATTTGGTGCTTAGTCCGGTTTTCATTTCAACTCTTCAATTTATTGGTAAAAGTATGTCGTTCATCGAAATTATCTGACGGAAACGCCTAGTGCAACCATATTGGTAAATTTGTCAAAACATCGGGGAAAAAATATGTGATGTTTAAAATCTCCCTTGGAGAGTCTTCACGAGACTTGATGCAAAAGGAAACTGCGAAGCAGAACAAGCGAAGACGTTAACAGAATCTTAATGCTTAAAGGGACATATGTTTTGAATGTTTTAAACTAAAATTTGTAAAATAACGCCTGTTTAACACGTTTTAATAAGACTCCATTCATTTCAGATAATATTGCTGCGCTGAGGATATAGGTACTACCGCATCGCTGAGCGACGACGTCACGGGTCTCCAAACTACGGCTCGCGAAGCGTCATTGTCCGGCCCGCGACAACCCGGCCGATGCTGCGTGCAGTTTTTAAGTAGATCGTCAAAATACGTCAAACATTATAACATTTTACGAAATAACTAAACAAGAAATGATTTCAGTAAAATGTTATAATATTTTGTACAAGTTTAAAACATTTACGTGGTTAATGTGTTTGTTCGTCTGGCTGCCTTGAATGAATCACGCTTTTCACTCGCATCAACCTAAAGCAAAGATTCCCCTCCCGTGCTCTCGGCAAGAGCAATGCTTTCAATGTGTGGATGGACCTATATCTGCGAACAAACGTTTTCAAAAATGAACTTTGTAAAATCAAAGTACAGGGGTAACTTGTCAGACGAACACTTGAACTCTTATCACTCTGGCTTTCACGGCCGGTGTCAGATGAATTGTTCATGATATCCGGGCTGTTTGGCCGTGGTCCATGGCTTATAACAAAACCAAACGTTTCGGCAGCTCCACTGGGTGCCATCATCAGTGGTATAAAAAATCCTGCACGCCGGGTGTTTACGTACAGGCCCACAGTACTGTGGTATAGGCTAAAGCTGTCTTTTTTCGCTCTGGGCTTTGCGGTTGTACGTCGCAGAGACGAACCGCTCGGTATCTGAGTTCCGAGCTGCCTTCTAGAGCTCCTGCCTCGTGGCCCTGCCCAAGTAGGGCGTGTGCTCTATAGCAGGCCGATTCTCGGCTCTCTAAAGCTGTCCTGCCATGCTACCTATACTTATAAATTCAGCAAAGTCCCACGTACAGGTAAAAATGACACCATCAGCCAATCACAATAAAGATGGTGTATGATTGGCTCGCACCAAGCTATGCTATTGGGTACTCACTTGTTTTCCGCGAAGTACTGTGGGGAAGGCTGCTGATTTCCCGCGATGCCACCTGTGCTAATTGTTATTGCTAATTTCAACCCCCGCACAGGTAAGAACTGCATCATCGGCCAATCAGAAACAAGAAGGTGTGTGAGAGGCTCGCATCGCGCCATGCCATAAAGTACTTAATGTGATGCTTTCGCCCCGCCGATTCGGGAGTCTACCTAGAGCATTTGCCCGGGTAGGCTGTGTCTGTTTTTGCTCTGCAGAATTTTCTTAATTTCTGCGGAAATATTACTTTTTCAGCATTTTTACTATCATCATCGTCTTCAACATCATCAACACTACAAGTATCACTATCAGTTCAGTGCAAATCAGTTTTATTTAACCTGTGCGGGAGTGTTTTTGTTTCCGTGTGCTGTGCGGTCTGTGTTGTGCTCTATTGCTGCCTGTGAATAGTTCAGTGTCTGGTGATCCCTCAATCCTTGCCTAGCGTAGACGTTTCATTTCGGCTTGTCCGAAATGGCGTCGAATACGCCCCCAAATCCTCTGCCGGCGCCGCTTGTCTCCTTAATGGAAACATGCTCAGTGATAATAGTGCAGTGGAAATGTGCAGTGTTGGGTCGGGGGACGGATAGTTCTCGCTTGTGCAAGGCAAGTCTGCCAAGCGCAAGCGAAAGCGAAAGCTGGCCCTAACTCCGCCGCCCGCCTCAGCTGCACATCAGCCGCCTAGTCATGGTAACAGCGGCACTCAGCGTGAGCAGCGTGAGTATTCAACTACCACCCAAACTGTGTCTTCCCCACGCATTCCACCCATTGTAATTCCTGACAACAGGAATTATACACAACTTTTGCGTTCTCTATCCCTAGCTCTCCCTTCGGTCAAGGTCGAGGCGAGGTGCCAAGGCGCCTCTCTAAAGCTGGCGACCGCCACGATCCCCGACTTCCGCTCTGTTCAGGCATTCCTGACAGAGCGTAAAATCTCTTTTCACACTTTTGCCCTCCCGTCAGAGCGAGAAATCAAGGTCGTTCTGTCGGGAATACCTTCCGTCACTGAAACTGATGCCATCAGGCGGGAACTTGTTGCGCTCGGCTATGCGCCGACTGCGGTAAGCGTCCTGCATGTTGGCAAAGGTGATGTCGCAGACCTGTAAACAGCTTTCTTGTAAAATTACTGAAAGTAGGCCCTTTCGAGGAGATTTATAGTCTCCAGAATCTTCTGCACCTACGGGTGCATATCCGACCATTTGACCCGCGGCCCGGCCCCTCGCAGTGTTTTAACTGCCAGAGGTTCGGCCACAGCAGTCTTTTCTGCCATCAGCCCCCGCGTTGCGTGCGTTGTACTGAACCTCATCGTGGCTGTGATAGGCCACTGACGGGGTTCACAGCTAAATGCTGCAACTGTGACGGAGCCCACCCGGCTAATTACCGAGGCTGCCCTAACTTTATCGCCGCCATGAAACCGCAGCGACCTCCTGTGCGCCCTGGCGCGCAGGCTGGCCGTGTAGCTGGTCCTGGCCCTAACCGGCGAGAGGCATTCCCACCTCTCACTGGTTCATCTGCCAAGGTCCCGGCAGCAACTCCGGTTGCTTCCGGTGCCGCAGTCTCGCCTGCAGTCGTCGCTTCGGCGCCGCCTGCAGCGGCCACAACCCCGGCGCCTGCCGGAGCGCCTGCACCTTCCTATGCGGCCATGGCCGCTAAATCTGTCCCACCTCCAGCCCGATCGGGCAAATCCAAGCGCTCTCGTCGTCGCCGGAACTCCGCCGGCCGACCTATATCATCGCAGGTACCACCTGTACCAACTCCGCGGGCTCGACCCGCCCCCAATCATCAAACCCAACCTCCCAGTGAGCAGTCTACTACTCAGTCCACCAGCCCAGCGCCATCTGCTACCCCTGTCGAGGCCAGTCAGGCTTGTCCTCCGGAGTCCCGGGAATCTTCTCAGGCCTCGGCGGATCCCCTGACTGCCTGGGCAGATAATCTTGTTGCCTCTATCAGGACTGCTCGCGACACTACCACAGTGCTTGCCCTGGTCTTCCAATCATTAGCTACCCTCTTTCTTCTACTTCCCCTGAATGGCTAATAGCCTGAGGATCGTTTCCCTTCCTGCCTATGCCTGTTATCGTCAGGATCGTCCCCTACGGCCTCGCTGTCCCCCCTCGGGGGGCACGGCTGTCTTAGTCCACAGGCGGATATCCCACAGGCTTTTGCCTCCTCTAGATACATCTATTATTGAAGGCTACGCGGTGGCGGTGGACGCTGGCGGATCGGAGTTGCGCGTTGTTTCTGCGTACCTCCGGCCTGGCCGACGAATACCGCCACCGCCCGAGGAGTGGGACGCCCTCCTCGACCACCCCCTCTCAACCATTGTAGCCGGCGACTTAAACGCCAAACACCCTTCATGGAACAGCCGCGTTGTCAACGCCTATGGAAATTCTCTGTTCCGGTTCGTCTCTGGCGACCCGGCACTTAATGTCATCGGCCCTGAAGACCCTACCTACTTCCCCTTTCACGGCCATCGGCCGGACGTTCTTGACATAGTAGTTGTCAAGAACGTTCCCCGCAACATCGAGGTCTCGTCTGTGTCGGATCTTTCGTCCGATCACAATCCCCTTGTTATAACTGTTCGAGAGCTGTCGGCGTCACCTCGACTTCCCGCTCAAATTGTTAGGAGAGTCATCTGGCGCTCCTATCATGACGAACTCTCTCGAAGGTTACCATATCTCCCGGCGGACCCAATCGTCACTCGTGACGATTTGGATCTCCGCGCCACAGATCTTCAGGAATTGGTCCAAGGTGTCATGGATCGACACACCTACGCACTCGAGGTGAATCATCGTAAATCGGCCTTACCTGCGGAAGTACTCCACGCCATCTGGCTACGGCGCCAGCTCCGCCGCAGATGGCAAAGAACCCGTGACCCAGTCGTTAAGCGACGATTTCAACAACAGTCCCTTTACGTTCAGCAGCTACTGGGGGACGTAAACTCTGATCGATGGGACTCATATCTTGAGTCTCTTGAAGTCGACCACGCCTCCGTCTGGAGAGCGGCGAGTAGACTGACCCGCGAAAAGAGAACTCGCAACCCGCTGGAATCCCGAACGGGATTGTGTCTTCATCAGAAGGCAAGGCTGAGGTCTTCGCCGACTGTATGGAGTCGCAATTTACCGTTCATCGAGGCGTTTTGGACCCTGCCCACTCGGCAGAAGTCCGGGACTTCCTATCTGGTTATTTTTCTCGCCCTCCCGCTGGCCCAGACCTCCCGTTCGACAGAGACGAACTCGTTTCGTCTGTCTGCCGACTAAACCGCCGTCGCGCCCCCGGTCCTGATCGGATCGGGGCCGCTGCATTACAATATCTCCCGGCATCAGGCGTTGACCTCGTGCTCGAGCTGTTCAACTCTTGTCTCCGGCTGCAGTACTTTCCCCGCCTGTGGAAAACTGCCAACATCATTATGATACCGAAACCCCGCAAGCCGCACATGCTTCCTGAAAGCTATCGGCCAATATCTCTCCTGCCAGTTATCTCGAAGGTGTTCGAGCGCTTTCTGCTTGCCCGCATCTCGCCGTTGTTGGATAATTTTATCCGCAACGAACAGTTCGGGTTTCGCAGAGAGCACTCGACCACGCTTCAACTAGTCCGCGTGGTAACGCAACTCTCTGACGCCACCAACAGGCGAGCGGCTACGGCCGCCGCACTGCTGGACGTGAGCAAGGCCTTCGATAAAGTCTGGCACGAAGGTCTTCTCTTCAAACTTGCCAACTCCCCCATACCACCGTCCATAGTGTTTTTCCTCCGGTCGTATCTTTGCGACCGAACCTTCAGTGTGAGCGTCGACGGAACCTGCTCTGCAGTTCGTCCCGTCGCCGCCGGCGTACCTCAGGGATCTGTCCTCGGCCCCGTTCTGTACCTTGTGTACACGAACGACCTGCCTGTCTTACCAGGTGTCACGTCTTTGTTCGCTGACGATGCAATGTATCAGTACAGCTCTGTGTCCCCGCGTTTTGCGAGTACACAGCTGCAGCGTCAGTTGGACCAGCTTCCGGACTGGCTACGGAAATGGCGGGTGATGATACGGAGAAATCCGAAGCGATCTGTTCACTCGTAAGTCCATCTCCCGATGCCAGCCCCTCTCCCTGGAAGGTAGGCCTATCGCCTACAAAGAGTCGGTGAAATATCTAGGCGTTCGGCTTGACCGGCGTCTTTGCTTCAACGCCCACGTGACAGAAACCCTCTCCAAGGCTCGCGGCGTCCGAGCCAAAATTTACCCATAGCTCGCGTGCCGCAGCCCCCTGGCGCTGCGCACGAAAGTTACCCTCTATCTGTTGTTTCTCCGGTCTGTATTGACCTATGCGGCACCTGTTTGGTGGCCACTTGTCTCCGCCACCAACAGGCGTAGGCTGGAAAGTTTCCAATCCAGAACCCTCCGTTCCTTGTCGGGATCTCCTTGGTTTGTTAGAAACAGTGTTATTGGAGGAGGTCTACGAGCTCCTACTCTCTCTGCCTTTGTCTGGTCATTAGCTGCGACTCTCTTTGCCGCAGCTGAGACCTCTTCCTTCCATTACCTCAGGACCATCAGCACCACGCAACCACCTCCCCCTATCCGGGTCAAACGTCCTCGGGCGATTCTCGATGACCCGCCATAAATTTAAGTAAACTACTTAAATCTACTTTTGAATATTCACTATCTGCCCTTTCCCCAGAGTTTACTTGCAAAGCTGTTTCCTTCCTCCCTTCCTAGTATGCCGACCGCGCTGAATGCCGCTGCTACGCGCTATCACTGGCACGGAGGCTCTCTGCCTCGCGGGGAGCGACCGACGCCTCACGGCATCTGCACGCGGGACTGGGAACGGGCGACATCTGTCACCTGAACCCGTTCATGCGGCAGTGCCCACTGATTGCTAAAATTTTAAAATAAATACAATTTAAAAACCTTTCTCCCCCGCCTTCTCAGTTAACTGGTTGGCGGTTGTCCATTCCTGTTTTTAGGAACCAGTCGAACGAACCAGAACTACGTATATCCACAGGCAGCCATTGGGCTCGACCCAGATGCTGCAGTCATGCACTGGGTGCAAAGACGCCCCGCTACTACAATGCTACTACTGCTACCGCCGATTCATAGCGATCGCAGCATGCTTATAAATCAAGACGGACTCCATATGGAGACGAGGGAAGTAATCACTCACCGCCGACAAGAGTTTCGTCTCATCGAAGAGGATCCGATGGTCGGCATTGGCGAGTGCGTGCTCAGCTACGACAGACTTCTGCGGTTGTCCCAATCTACAGTAACGGCTATGTTCACCCACGCGTGTGCGGACGCTGCGCTTCGTGGTACCAATGTACACCTGGCCGCATGAGCAGGGAACTCCGTACACACCGCACGATGACAGCGGGTCTCGGCCGTCTTTCGTCGGCCTCAAGAACTGGTGGATCTTCCTTGTCGGCTTGAATATTGGCCTCACACCGTGCCGACTGAGCAGCCTACCAATGCGGCCCGTCACCCCATGGATGTAGGGCAACGCCGCGAAACCGACGGTCTCCCGTGACTCCACTTCCGGCCTGGCTGTTCTTCTCGGCCGGACCGCTCGTCTCACCTCCCCGACGGAATATCCATTGGCTAAATTTATGTGGGACTTTGCTGAATTTATAAGTACAGGTAGCATGGCAGGACAGATTTAGCCTATACCACAGTACTGTGGGCCTGTACGTAAACACCCGGCGTGCAGGATTTTTTATACCACTGATGATGGCAGCCAGTGAAGCTGCCGAAAAGATTGGTTTTGTTATAAGCCATGGACCACGGCCAAACAGCCCGGATATCATGAACAATTCATCTTATCACTCTATTTTAGTGATAAGAGCATCAAAATTTGATCCAAAATGGACAGACATTATATGTCAGAAGCAGCTCCATACATCCCATACGTAAATAAGAAAACCAAAAAATAATACATAAGAAATATCTTTGAATGATATTTTTTCCTTACTTTTATTTACATTATTTTGAATAAATTAATTTGTTTTTTTTCGATAAGTCTGCTTAATGTTTATTTGAATACCTATTTTATTGACTTGATTATTTCGTAAACTTAAAAAAAAAATTACAATATATATGTATGTGTGTGTGTGTGTGTGTTGGCCCGCCTGACATCCAAGATTTTTCAATTCGGCCCTCAAGTGAAAAAGTTTGGAGACCCCTGGACTAGGTGACACCTTACATGTAGCCTATATTTGCACGGCAGAACTACGCAACCTTACCTTTGGGACAATTATCTCGGGTCACCTTGAGTAATCTGTCATCATCCGTCGTGTCAACAAGGCCGTTGCGGTGTCGTCGCCTTATCTTCACCCAGTGCAAATAAAGTATTTCATTATCTGCACGTATAGTATAACAATGAAACGTTTCGTTTTTCGATCCTTTGCGTCGTCTGTGATCCGGGTCCGAGGAAATTCGGTGGTTGTTTCATCGGTAAGTCCTTTACCGATATACCGGTTGATACCATCATATACCAGCCCTTCTCCTTTACCGATACTAGCGTCAGACAACGCTACTTTCACTTATTACGAAGGCTATCACGAGCGGAGTCAACATTACTAAAACTATTATGTACTTGTCAGTTGGGCCGTGGTCGATCGTTTAAATCTTCACCTCTAAACGTTTCGGCCACATCCCCCGACGTCATCTTCAGTAGGAAAAAGAAAGAAAGAAAGAAAACGTCCGGAAAGATGTCAGGCCAAATGCACCTAACAGCAGAAGAATAAGCAAACCCCTCAACTGTAAGATGCGTTTGGCCTTCTTTCTTTCTTCCAGTGAAAATGGGCCACGGAGGTGTGGCCGAAACGTTTAGACTCGAAGATTTAAGTAATCGACCACAGCCAAATAGCCCGATACGTAATAGTTTCAGTAAGCTGTAAAGTTAGCTAAAAAAAACAAATTAATTTAAAATGTACGTTTCTTGTTAATGTTAATATTAACCATAATCCAACACCAACCCACAGCCTTTTCTTGTCATGCATTATGTTACACTTTTAACAATAGCTAATTACATGCTTTCAAAATGACGCGTTCGAAAAATTACATATTCCAGTGGTAACTTGCAGCCCGCATGGGGACATAAGTACGGTGTATAATTAACTTACTGTTGACATTTCATTTCCGTGATGGTAGCGTGGACGCTGCACGGACGCCGCAACAATTACATCGACAACAATGAGGTCAAACGTTAATTAAGAATTTTCACCCATTTATTAACGTGTGTTAATCGACGTGCATTATTTATTGAAGTGTCCTTCCGTCGGCGTATAGTTTGAGGAATACACAATTGTACCTTACAGAACAGTTATAGTTGAGATTTTTAAGCATGACTCAAAGTCATAAACAATGTGCACACATTTTACTTCCATGTTCCATAAGGAAATGAAAGTATGGTGATGGCGAAAAAAATCGTGTCCGAAATAACGACTGATTCTGATTGTAATATCCTCAAAACATGAAGAAAAGTCTTTTTTCGAAAAGTGTGTGTGTGTGTGTGTGTGTGTGTGTGTGTGTGTGTAGACGTTTTTCTATGGCGAACGATAACAGCAGTAAAATCAAACAAAATCAAATAATGTTTTGCATATGTGCCTTAGTTGTAGAGGACTCAAGGCCTATCGATTTTGGTGAAGATCCGTTATGGTGAAGGGGTAGTTTACCTGCAACGTTTTATGTTTTAACAAGAGTAGAGTACTTAATTTTGATAACTAAAGTATCCAGAAAAGGAGGTCATAATAATACACTATAGAAAGGTGGATGAAATATCTATAAATGGAAAGGGTAATTGAAGGAGGAGGGGATAATTTTTTATAGTTATCGGCAACAAAGAAGTAGTTTGTTGTTAAAATTCTTTCCCGGGATGTTTGGCTGTGGGCCACTGTTTTCTGCAAAATCAGCTTTTTAGCAGTGCCATCGACTGCCATCATCAGTGAAAATCGAGTATGCTAACGTGAGGTGGTATACGTTAGTGACAACAGTACTGTGGTTAAGGCTGAAGAAAGAAGTAGATTCTATGGAAATATTTCATTTCGAAAATGATTTTAAATATAAGTCTTAGAACATGGAAGACATGTATGGTTCTCCATACCAATATTTTATAAGTACGTTATGTCAAAGGCTGGTAATTTTGATTTTCAAGCTAAATGTATATGGCAAGGTAACAAGTTTGAAGCTGACTGGACTAAATTAATTGGTACATTAATTAATTGACTGAATTTATTGGTTATTCATTTTTTTTGTATATAAAACATATACAGTTATATCTGAAATTTCTGAGTTTGAAAATATATAAATTTTGAAATATTTTATAGGTAGAAAATTAAAAAGAGTCCTTAATTGTTGTATACTTTATAAAGAGTTATTTAACTTTCCTGAATTTGCTGGGTAAAGTTTCGTCGGTCAGGCCTGCTCCTACGCTTTCACACCAGGCGTTGTCCTCCCGAGGTGGAGGTGGTGTTGACGTTGTGTTCGTCCAACTGCTACTGATTCAGTCTTCTTTGACAGTCATCGGTCGTTAAAGATCTCGAACGCCGCGCCTGACTTCGTGGAACTAAATTCAGTTGCTCCCTCGACGATACGCTCCGACTTCTCAAGGACTCCCTTATTAGAGACCGCGTAACTCACGGTTTAGCCGTGAGTTGGTTTTTTTAGACCTACGTACATGACGTCATTACTACAAGTTAATACATTGTAGACTGTACGATAAAATCGACCGGTGAACATGCATTTCCAGTTTCTAGACATTTCCAAACCACGTGTTTTCAACTACATGTGATTGCACAGCTAATTACTTTGTCAGTTGAATAAATATTATTAAAATTTTCTTTAATATTAAAATAATTATAAATAAACTTACAAGTTTTATTTACCTTTATACTTGTGCACACTTAATTTGACAATCTTTAGGAAAAAAATTTAACTAATAAATAAAATACTACAATAAAACTGTAGGAACATTTGTTGATTTCAAAAAAAGGCTTTGATTCTATTGATAGAAAAACTATAGATAAAATAATCCTAAATCAGATAAAATTTGGTGTTAAATCTAAATTCGCATATCTAATCCGTAAAACCCTTACGGACACAGTCTCAAAAATAAAATTCATGGGAGAAATATCTCAACCGTCCAAAATAAATACATTGTAAGACAGCGTGATAGTTTATCACCAATTCTTTTAATCTGTGTCCTGGAGAAAGTAGTGAGAATTTGGAATGAAAAATTAAAGAAATGCAAAATATCACAAATCATTTTGAGAGGAAGGAACAAACATATTGAAATAAACTGTTTGGCATTCACATATGACTTTGCTATACTTTCTGAACATCTGACATCTGCAGTAACACAAGTTAATTTTTTAGAGGACATAGCCAGTAGACCAGGCTTAAGAATTTCTGCAGAAAAAACAATTTCTCACAAACATTAAAAATGCGCCTAAATTCTTGATAACAGATGCTGGTAGAATAGAGAGTGTTCAAAAATTTAAGTATCTAGGCGACATAATTCAAGAGAATGGCTTAGAAAAATCTTCTATAGAAGAAAGGATTCATAATGTGGAAAGGGCGTATGGTATAACTAAACATATTTACAATAAAAAGTGCATATCTAAAAATGCGAAAATAAGGCATTACAGTACAATAGTGAAGCCAGAATGCCTGTATGCAAGTGAATGTCTAGTATTGAATTATAGTTTAGACAAACTACAAATATTGGAAAGACGAATTATTAGGAAAATATTAGGCCCACGAAAAACTTCAGTAGGTTGGAAATTAAGAAGTAATGACGAAATATATCAAAGTATAGAAAATATAACAGAAACAATGAGAAAAAGAAGACTATTATTTTTTGGACATTTTTATAGAATGAACGACAATAGGTTGACAAAGCAGATCTTCAAATATCTGCGGGGGAAGAAGTATACATCAAGTTGGATAAAAGAAGTCCAAAAGGATTTAGAAAAAAATAATATGCATGCAGAAGAAGCAATTGAAGGAGAAGTTTTTCGGACAAAAGTGTTAAAAATGGTGGAGGGAGTCCAGGGTAGGAGAGAGAAAAACGCACGTTCAAAGTGGACTGAAGACAGGAAGAAGAGACACAGTGAGAAGATGAAGGAATATTGGAAAAAAGGAAAGAACAAAGAGTAAAGAATTGAAATTGGCATGTGATCCTTAGGTGGCCGATACGAAGAAAAAAATAATTGGTATTAATAGGGCCTAGTTTTTAAATTTGCATACAAATACAAGTGATTTATATCGTGTCTGTTAATTGACTTACTGTTAATTACCTTCACACAATTCGTTACGCGCACAACAGTTATTCACTTTCACTACATTACACTGCTGTTTTTTATTGTTTACTAGCTGTTACACCCGCGACTTCTCCCGCTTTATTGTTTTCTTTTAATTGACATTTTTTCAAAAACAATTTTTAAAAATCATTATTCGCCAAATATTCTTTACTTTTGTGTTTCCTGCGCAGCTTTGTTTCTATTTAAAGGTTTTTAAACCGTGTTATTACTTGCTCATATATTGTCATGGGCCGTTAGGGATTGAGATTTTCTGGCAGGTGGGAAACGCATTGAATTTAACACACAGGCAGCAATGAACTTGGTTACACGGACGTGGAAAAAACGCACGGTCGCAACTTTGCTGCGTTTTCAAGGCCGCTCGCATCGAAACGCAACCTGCTGCGTTTTGGTTACTTTCTTAACACGCACGAGGGTGGTCAGACTGACTGTCCAAAGATGCCGCTAAATAGCGTTTGTTTATTTACTTGTTACTATGGTAGTTAATTCTGGTCTCCATGGTGTTGTTCACATCTTTAGTAGTAGTATTAAATATATTTCCTTATTTATTCATTGCATCATCAGAAATACGTATAAACATAAACTGTATAATCGTTTAAAACAATTACAAAATATATAGGCGTATCTGTATACAAAATTACAAAATATATCGATACAATCGCATATTAAAACCATTAAAAACTGCAGGAACGGATAAAGGTATTGTTCCGATGTCGCTAAATATCATTTGTTCATTTACTTGTTTCTATGGTATTTAATTCTGGTCTCCATGGTATTGCTGACAACTTTGTACGCGTCAACAAAAGGGAATAATTATAAAAGCCTAAATCGTGCGGACGGGGCAAAATATCAAATTCCGAGTTAGACAATGTTTTTCGCCTTTTGTCAAAGGTTATCTGTGCGGAATTTGGTGGCAATCGGTGTAACGGTGTGGATTTGTATTCAATACAAAGAAATCCTCAGACTTTGAGTTTTATATATATAGATAATTGTATTAAACTACGTTGTAGTACTTATTCTAATAACAATAGTGTCTTATAACATTCACACCCGTTTTGTACAGGACACCAACTAAAGCTAATTGTAAGTATGGTCCTATACTATGTGCAGATATTTGTCTCATTAGAATATATATATATGTGTGTGTGTGTTTGGTATGATTTTGATAATGGTTTAGTTCAGTTGGCGTCATTTTACCAATTATTGGGCACTGAGCAACTCGTGTGTAACACATAAAATCTAATAAATGTACGGCAGTGTAATAAGGAAAACTATAAAACACACACACACACACACACACACACACACACACACACACACACACACACACACACACACACACACACACACACACACACACACACACACACACACACACACACACACACACACACACACACACACACACACACACACACACACACACACACACACACACACAAACGTGTGGCGGTAGTATAGAACTCCGTACACAAAGCTTTCATTGGACGTGGACGCATTACCAGCGTTAGTCGTGTTACTAGTTTGAAACGTTTCGCCTGGGTTGTTTGTAAACTGTACTGTTTATTACCTGCAGTAAATAGCAGATTTAGTTCATTGTTGTATCCACTAGTAAGCTCCATGAACTCCACAACTCGCTCACTAGTTTGAACGAAATATATTTGTAGGTAATTTCAGTGTCAGATAAATTACGAAAAACCCGCTCAACTTACTACGTTTTTGTAGAATAACAATTGTACAATTGTAACCAGTGGCGGCTCGTACAGGGAGGGCAAAAGGGCGCAGCCCTCCCACTATATTTGCAAATTAAACTTGTCAATAATATAACTATAATGTGTAGTATCCTTATGTGAAAGATATTTTTGGGGCGACTAATAGCGATCACCCGATGTTTTCGGCATGGTCCCGCAGCCGGACGCTTTCGCTGTCGTCCTCCCTGCAAAGGTTGGTCTTGCGGGGACCGGGGAAAGAGGACGTGTACACATGTCTATGCTTTTAAATCAGCAGCAGCCATTATAGGAGGGGCTCTGCCCGCTGTCTGATTTCGCGGCTCTTTTCATAGAGAACCGGAGTGTTGTTCAAAACTTCTCTGTTGCTGTTTAAGGCCATATATTTTCTCTTGTGTTTTATATAGTTTTGATTGTGTTCTTGTTGTATATTTTTTGTGTAAACGTAATGTTCTAATAATTTATTCTTTACTAGGCAGTGTATTCTGTGTAAGATAGTGTTTTTGTCGAACCTTGTGTACATAAACGTGTAACTTATTCTGTGTAGGCCTGAGCCTGTGTGTTCTGTGCGTATTTGTTAAAAAAGGAATAGGGTAGGGAACAAATATATTTTATTTAGCAATGCATGCATTTAATAATATAATTTATTAAGTATTTAAGTTTAAGAACGTGAACTGATTAGGGTTATAAATAATTTCAGTTTCAAACACTGTTTAAATATTGGTAGTTTGCAAGGTAGATTCTTGATATTAACAATACTTTTAGTAGTAAAGCAAAAGGTTCAATTTTACAATTGAGTCGTCCAGATGCAAACCCTGCCATCCTCAAAAATTTTTGGTTTTGAGGTTTTGGTATCCCTGGATTCTTCTCGACTCCAGCTACAAGAATATTAATAAATTGGGATGCAAAACCCGTCCAAAAGCTTTTAAAATTAGATTTGAAAAACTCAGTCGGGTGCAAAACCAGCTATATTTCTGGTGAGCTCGGTTGCAGAAGCTGACATATTTGGTTCGGCTGCAAAACCTGTCAAAAATTACACAGTATTCAAATCTCACACCACGAGTTCGGATGCAAAACCAGTCATTATTTTTATCTTCTCCATCCCAGATTTCATTCGACAACACTGTTTTATTTGGTTTTTAGCAGTTTATTTCAGTTTTTTTTATGTTTGATGACGTTGGCAACCATGACAAAATATGACAGAACAAACAGCTGTTTTATGTTTGGCTGGTCGCACTTTCCTCGTGTTGTTTTGAGCTGTTTTGTTTGATCGACAAGTCGTGCGTCCTATTTGATTGTTTTAAAATTTTATTGTTTTAAATGTGTAGAGTCCCATAAAGTTAATACCTAGTGTGTGTGTGTGAAAAGCAGAAAAATGGAAATTGGTGACAATATTGAGATTGTTATACTACCAGGAGAGTATGGTGTTAATGAAATCGAGGAAGTGCCGTTGAACCACAAGAAGGAGAATTTCCTGTTGAGCCACAACAAAGTGAGGAAGATAATGTAGTTAAGATTCAGAAAACTACCTCTACTATGTCCAAAAAGAGAATATGTCTACCTGAACAGTGGAAGAGAAATATTGCAAAGAAATCAAGGTAATTTCTGTGTTATAGACTGATTAGCTTGTTGTTCACCAAAGTGTATTGAAAACTATCTGAATACGATACGTTATGTACTTATGTTTTCAACTACCTGCTTATCTATTTACATGATGGTATTAAGTTTTTATTAATGAATATTTTTTGAATACATGATGACGATGTAATAAGATTATTAGCTACGATTTTTTTTCTGTTCCAGATATCAACCAAAAAAATTTCCCAATATGCCACAATGCAAACACTCTGGCAACACATTCAAATGCAAGAATTTGTCCATGCAGGATGTTCGGAGAGCCCATCAGAAATTTTATGAGCGACCAAATCGGGAATCCCAAAATAATTTTATCCTCCAACACATCACGGTAAGCTCACCCAAACCTTCTGACTCCAAGAAGCAACTAATCACAAAGTTCAATATTTCTATGCGTCGGGATAGCAAAACCGAGAATGTCCGCGCATGTCGAGAAGCATTTCTTTCGATTTTGCAGGTTGGAAGGGATAGAGTTCACTGACTTTGTGAACAATTTTTAAAACTGATTTAGCCCCTCTGGAGAAACGAGGAGGTGATCGGCGAACCAAAAAGTACAAAGAAAAGAAAGAAGCAATAATGACACACATCAAGACTTTCGGCCCTCTTCAGAGCCACTACTCCAGGGGAAGAAAATGTATGAGGCAGTATCTAGATAGCGATCTGAGTATCAAAAAAATTGTGGTCCTTGTTTACTGTTGCCTATCCCGATCTCGTTGTTGCATACGACTATTACCGAACTGTATTTTGTGAGAATTTTAACATTGGCTTCGGGAGCCCTGTCGTAGATAAATGTTCTACCTGTACATCCTTAGAAAGTCGGATTAATGTTGCAACCGGTCAAGAGAAAAAAGAACTGATCGTTCAAATGAATGCCCATAAGGCTCGAAGTAATTTATATTTTGAAAAATTAATGCAAGATAATGAGTCGGAGCTTACTTTAAGCTATGACTGCCAAAAAAACCTGGTACTGCCGAAGGTGCCCGACCAGGCTGCTTACTATTCAAGACAACTGTATCTATACAATTTTTCAATTTGCCAAGGTTCTTCTCATAGCCCACAGAATACCACTAACACATTTTCTTACTGTTGGACTGAAAATGAATTCATGAAAGGATTCAACGAGATAGCGTCAGCACTTTACCACAGACTACAGAATTCAGAAATGGGTGAAATTAAAAAAGTTAGATTGTTCTCAGATGTGTGTGGGGGGCAAAATAAAAATAAGGCAGTAATAACCCTGCTTTGCCACTGGTTTCTGCACGAATGCCCTCCAAACGTCGATCAAATTGAGGTATGGTTTCCCATAGTTTGTCACTCTTTTATACCGCCCGATCGCGTGTTTGGAAATTTTGAGAGACAGTTCAATAAAAAAAAGTGTCATCGAAAACCCTGATAAATATATGGATGTAATAAAGAAATTTACTACAGTAATCCATCTTCGCGAAACTCCTGTTCGTAACTGGAAGGAGTACGCAAAAGAAATTACAAAAAACCCTGGGCAGTGGCACTTCAAATTTCAAAAGTGCAAAAAGATTATCCTGACAAGAAGTAATAACAAAAAACATTGCCTTGTACAAGGTGAACCTTTTTATAATTTCGAATGTGGATCACGTAAAAGCATCGTCAAAAGAAACAAAAACTTTAAAAAAACTGTCTTCCACCTGCTTTACCGCAAGGAACTGTAGTAAAAGAAGCTAAAATCAAGGACGTGAAAAAACTTCTCGAGTTACAGTTTGGCGTAGAGTGGGCAAATTATAAAAATCTTGAATTTTATAAGAAATTTTTCGAAGAGCAGGAAGCGGTAACACCAGGATCCGATGAAAACGATGCATCCGATTTTGAACTTTTTGATGATGTGGAAGTAGAACCTCAGTAAACTTCAGTTTTTAAAATTTAATATTTTTTAATGATCTTTATAATCAGTTTAAACATTTTTTTTACCTAACCTAACCTACCTATAAGTTATTAGGTATTCTTAGAAACTTTTTAAAATAAATCTTTCGTGTTTTTTTTATAATAATTTTATTTGGTACCTATTATTTTAATTTTATATGTACAATAAAAAGGTGCTTTGCTTCATAGTTGTGTGTTATTAGTATTATTAGCCAAAAAAATGGCATGTTTTGCAGCCTGACTTAAAATATGCCAGGTTTTGCAACGACAATATTTTCAATATTACCGTCGATAGATTTGCAAGATCTGTCATATTTGCAGTAAGGATGCAAAACCTGTCATCTTAAATTTTTAAAGCGTGATATATAATATTATTTTAAAGCCTGATAGTAAAAAGCTTTTGGGGACGGACAAAGTGATTTATTTGTAAATTTTCAAAAAAAAAAAAAAAAAAAAAAAAAAAAAAGCTAAAGGATATCTTGCTTTGAAGCTGTAAAAAAAGTTTTTTTCATTTGGACCGAAATCTGTTGAAACACTTTTGTCAGGGTTTGCATCTGGACGACTCAATTATTTCATGATAATAGCAATAATTTAGTTTTTGCTGGTGACTTTTGTTACATATGGGTCCAAAAAAATTTTGCCCCCCAGTCAAAAACATTACCAGCCGCCACTGATTGTAACAATTGACATTCATCCAATAATCACTAGATATTTCAATCACTGTTTTTTTCTCCTAAAGTTTATAACCATAACGTCCAAACTACAAATAATTTAGTCTTAATTTTATGTTTATGAATGTTTCCATAGGTATTAGATGTTGGTATATATTTTTACAACGGTCTCACGGATCATCGTATTCTACACTGGAAACAAAATACCGATACCAATGAAGTCACTAATTAAAAACCTTAATTAGTAACAAATAACAATTTTTATAACCAACAAGGTACTCCCGTACAATAATAGTCTACAAGTTAAATTTGTAAACACGCGATAATAATGTCAGCTATTAGAGTTCCGTACTAATTATAACACAATAATCACTGTCCACTGATCCGCAGTAATTACTTAATCTCCAGTCTACAATACCTTCTAAGCCGGTTTCACAACCTACGTTCAGGAGGTCTTGGATTTCTTTGAATTCCACTGATGATGGCAGCCAGTGGTGCTGTTGAAACGTTTGGTTTGTCATTAAACCGTAGACCACGGCCAAACAGCCTGGTAAACTCTTCTTATACCACTGACACCGGCCGTGAAAGCATTAGGACAATTTTACCGAGCTTCTACTTTGAATAAAATTCATAGTAAATTGATCACCTTAAGAAAGATATTAATGTAAATAATAACCTAACAAGATAATTAACTCACAACTTTACAAATGCAAAACAAATAGTATATCAAGAACAACAAAGATAAATACAATATAAAATAACGAAGATGGCAGCTGATACTTGTGAAATCGTGGAAAAACTTTAAAAAATGTAAAAATATGTGTTACTTTGTCTATTTGTGACGCCAAGTGAATTCCGATTGGGGAAGGACAGAAGAAATAAAGCGGAGAATCACCTCAGCTAATAGGTGCTTCTTTGGTCTCCGATCCCTGCTCCAGAGCACGACAATTGCCAGGAGCCTCAAGCTGCTTCTGTATAAAACACTGATCCACCCAGTTCTGATACGGTTCTGAGACCGTTTCTAGAAAGTCTGAGTCAAGCTTACTGGTCCATGAACGCAAAATCCTCCGCAGTAATTTTGGTCCAATATATGTGGGAATGGAGGTAAAGGACCAACCAAGAACTGAACACTTTTCTGAACGAACCAGATATTGTGAAAATTATAAAACTTGGCCGGTCATGTGATCAGAATGGGGGAGAATGAAATACACAGAAAGACACTCACAGAACAGATCTATGGCATCAGGAGAGTTGGTAGACCCAAACTACGTTGGGAAGACGGTGTTAATTACGTTGCACGTCATATCCTTGAGACCCGGAACTGGAGAGCAGCTGCACTTGACCGGAGCGACTGGCGGAAGCTATTGAAGGAGGCCTCGACTCAGTAATGGGTTGCCGCGCCGCTGAAGAAGAAGAAGAAGAAGAAGAAGAAGAAGAAGAAGAAGAAGAAGAAGAAGAAGAAGAAGAAGAAGAAGAAGAAGAATATGTATTCTTGTAAACAAGAAGTATTATTTATTAATAATAACAATAATTACACATGGATAAGTGTGAGAAAATGCGTGTGTGTGTGTGCGCGCGCTCCCGCGTTCCACATTTACTAAATAATTATTTATTTATTTAATTGTTTTTTCTGAGGAATTATTTATTATTTTACCTCTATAGATGCACATTTCGTTGACCATCTTTGCTGGGCACCATCAAACATTTAAATAATGTTAGTCAAAGAAATGTAGATCAGTAAAGGGAAAAAATAATAAGTACTTCCACAGAAACACTTATATAGTAAACTAAAGAAAAATATTTATGTACACACGAACGTAAAAACACACACGCGCGCGCGCACACACACGGCTGACTTTTTATCGTCAAATTAACGCTTGAAGGAAAACTGTCTAACATAGACAATACCCAGATTCTCAGTGTAACGAAAGAATTAATGCATTAATTGACTCGCTTAAATAAATTCAAACTGCTTGGCAGAAAGTATTCAATGGAATCAGGACGAATCGATTGGCCTCAATTACTTTCTCTGACGCCATTCACCGTCCGGCATTCCCATTGTAGGAATCTAAATAATTAGAACTCGTGGTGGCAATTAAATATAAATAAGCGGCGTGTCTTCGTCTTCTATCATACCGAGGACTTCCCGAAATCTTTTCATTTCGCTGTCTTTTTGTGTTCTCTTTTATACGGCCTCTTCTTTTCTCCTTTCATCGGTTACGAATCATTTTAGAAATAAAGTCTTTTTGAGTTGTACGAGTTGTCTCTTTGACAACACTTTACACAAGTTGTAACTTGTTGTATAACGTCCTCGGTCTGCCTGTCTGTCTCTCTCTCTCTCTCTCTCTACCTCCCTTCTCTCTCCCTCACTCTCTCTCCCCCTCGTAATTATTAGTCTATTGCCTTTCATTTTAAAAAATAATACAGAGTGTTTCTATAAGGTGGCGGCAAACTGTGGAAACTGATTCTACTCATTAAACTGAAGTAAAAGTGTCCAGTAAAAATACATACAAAAGTGCTTCATTTGACGTCTGTATGTGTTTTTTGTCTGTTAACAAACAAACTTATGCCGAACAAAATGAAATTTGCATCATGTTTTACATTTCTTTTAAGTACTAAACAAATCAGAATATATTAACATTTTCAAAACGGTGGCTGATTGAAGTGTTCAATTTCAAAATTTTCACAAAATTCAGTACTTATAATAAATATTGGTATGGAGAGCCATACATGAGTTCCATGTTCTAAGATTTATATTTAAAATCATTTTTGAAATAAAAATTTCCATAAAAACTACATCCTTCTACTTCTTTCTTCAGCCTTAACCATAGTACTGTGGTCACTATCATATACCGCCTCACGTTAGCGCACTCGGCTTCCACTGATGATGGCAGTCGATGGCACTGCGAAACGTCGGTTTTGCAGAAAACGGACCACGGTCAAACAGCCCAGGAAGGAATTTTAACAACAAACTACTTCTTTGTTGCTAAATGTCAGTATTAAAACACACTGACAGTATGTTTAGTAACGTCTACGGACTGTACACACACACACACACACACACACACACACAGCAGGTTTTTGGGTACATCCGTGTATGTGATGTTCGTATTGCCGACGTTTCGTTCCGTAATCCCGGAACATTTTCAATGCGTACTGATGTTGATTTAACTACGGCGAGCGTTTTATATCTCGCTTCCCTTGTGATTTTTGCCGTGGGAGGGTTAGAGCATGGGGGTGAGTGCGTTGTGGCCATATGTTGTTTCTTAATTTGTAAACTGTCAGTTAGGAATTTCCAAGTTGTCACTAATTTAGTGTATTCATTTCTGTCGTTGACCGCTCCTTCTCTTATCCGGTAGATTTCAATGGCGTCCCTGTACTGTCTGATTTTCTTATAGTTAGTTCGTGCCAAGATTTTTGTGTTTTTGAAATCGAAAGTGTGTCCTGTTTATTTGGCGTGTTTTGTTAGGGATGTGTTGTCTTCTTGTTTTTTTTGCTACTGCCAATTCGTGTTCGCGGACGCGTTGACGGACATTTCTCCCAGAGTGGCCGATATAAAATCGATCGCAGTTGCACAAACACGCGCGCGCGCACACACACAATCATCAATACCTCGAGTACATACGTAAGGAGCTTACCACAAATTATGCTTATTAAAGAACAGCTGCAGGTTAGCTTCAAACCATGTGACAGTAAAATACGCAAAATAAACTCTCGCAGCAAACAAGGCGTAATGGATTGCGTAGCTGAACAGGATGCCAAATGGAAGGTCGACTCAGGAAGTTTGAACCACGGCCCATAAGCCCGGATTTTGTTTCCAACAACGTTGACGCAGGCCTCAAAAGCCTTAGACACAGATTACTACATAAACTTGTTGTTTTTAATTTGGAGACAATCAAAATTTGAATAAGAGTTAACAAAGGCGATTAATACCAAATGTAATCTCAGCTGTAAAGCGGTTTCAAAACACCGGCACAATAAGCACAGATCATTGGGCGACGTGATCATTGTCTGCCTGTCCTCAGTAGTCAGTTTTTTGGGAACCATTAATTATTGTAGCAGTGTGTGTGTGTGTGTGTGTGTGTGTGTGTGTGTGTGTGTGTGTGTTAGCAGCTGTCTGCGGTGGAGATACACGATGTCAGAGGTCACGTCGGACATGATGGATTGTGTACACGCACAGCTGGTACTGAGACTAACGTATCCACGTGATCGCCCATTCGCCTAGGTACCCATACGTGAGTTCCCATAGGCCTATGCACTTAAATAACGTGTATGTAAACTTAATCAATTTTTTTTTCTTAATGAATTTTGTTTATTTAACTATACAAAATACTAGCGATTCGGAACTCAAATTATATTAATGCTGAAAATGATAAATTTTTACCTTGTGGCATAAACTAGCGTTCGCTCGTTAGCGCTTTCTCAGAGGCTACCGCTAGGAGCACTGCTGTCAGTCCTGCTTTTGTTGATGTGTGTTGTGTATTGTGTAATACCTTCAAATAGTATGTGTGATTTAAATTGTGCCTGTTCGTTTACAAAATTTTTTTCTATACGCTTCCGTGTGGTTGTGTATTTCTAGTTATTCAAGACTGTCTAGTTTTTGGTCTTTTGTGTGTACGTGTAGGATTTCCATGTTACATTCCATGTTTGGGTATGAGTGGTGTGCCTCAATGAGATGTTTTGAAAAGGTGGATTCGGTGGTAGAGTGTAATGCTTTTATGTGTTCAGTGTATCTCTATTTGAAGCTGCGTTTTGTCTATTTGCGTTATGTAGAATTTACTATATTCTGAGCATTTTAATTTGTAAACACCAGGTGTTCCGAGTCGGTAGTATTCTATATAGTTAATTAATAACAACTGACACTGATGGAGAACAAAATCCAGGGAGTTTGTTTATACAATAAACGCTGATCACTATGGTCAGTGGCGTATCATGTACTAAAGTTCAGCGCATGCTGTATACGTCAAAGTTGATATCTTAAGTTTAGCCAATACTGCGTCCAGCCAATAGTTTACATGTGTTTACGACAGTGATTAAAAGACGATATGTTTGCCACAATTACACATTTCACTGTAAAATTACGACTATGTTTCTGAAGATGACAGCAATGTAAACTATCAAAACATTTTAAAATAAATAATTAAAAAAAGTCAAGCTATCCTTGTCATACGGATGCGTATAACGTACTCGGTAATGATGCAAACAAGGCGCGGTTCCAGGGTTTTCTTGGAACGCATAGCCCAGAAAGGGCTAGATTCTTCTCAAACCTCGGCGGTATTTAACCGGGCACGTGTCGGCCGATTCCGGAGAAGTATTTAAGCGTTCGGCTTGACCGGCGCCTATGCTTCAACGCCTTCGTGACCGACACCCTCGACAAGACTCGCGACGTCTGAACGAAAAACGGTTTCCCTCACTTTCGTTTCGCAACCGCATGGCTCTGCACACTGAAGCCAACACCTATCTCTTGTTTACTCGATCAGTACTGACCTATGCGGCTTTCGGATGGTGGTCGCTCTTGTCGGCCACCAACGAGTTTAGGCTGGAACGTTACCAATCTAAAACCCTCCGTTCTTTGTCGGCATCTCCGTTGGTTGTCAGAAAACACGTAATTTGTGTTAAATCGTCGAGTTCCCACTCTGTCTGCCTTTGTTCGGTCTCTGGCTGTAACTCTCTTTGCTGCTGCCGCGAACTCTGCCTTTCCTTACTTAAGGGCCATCAGCGCAACAGAACATCGACCCCTCCCCACCCAACCGGGTCAAAACCCCTCTGGAGATTCTCCATAATCCGCCATATAGAAACCCCCAGGCTTAACTCCTGTTCCCTCTTTCTTAGCAGCTTACCACCCTTCATCCCGTTTTCCTAACTCTCCTCAGACATCCCTACTAGAATGCTGAATACGCTGCTTGCCTCTGTTATCTTCGCCACCGTCGAATATTTTTTGTAATGTTCGGCGACAGTGAGCGTGTCTCCTTCGTCATTGTTTTGTAAAATAGACGACACGAGAAATCGGTAATAATATCGAGAATATCGATTAAATGTTTCGATTACCCCTTGATTGAAGGGTTGTGCGAATGAGGTGACTTTTAGCAGTAAAAATATTACGTTAAATGTTTTTGTTTCCAGATTCTTTCAGCTGGAGACACAAGTCTACAAAGAAAATTATGATATTATAAAGTGTGTTATGAATAAACGTGTATCGGTAAAAGAGAGGTAAAGAAAAAACTACCTCTGATAATCCGCATCTCAAAAAATTGCAACTCGGACAACCGGGACTCTACTGTATGTTCTATTGACAAAAAATGTACAATTTTTTAATATCCAGATTGTAGTTTTACGTAATTTGTCGTCAGTCTAAATTGAGATGAAAAATTTAACGTAATTGTATAGACAAAATTGGAATCCGATAATATTGTTACGACGGTCTACTGATCGTTGTATGGTACAGTGGAAATCAAAATACAAGACACCAAAGAAGTCACTAAAAACAAGCTTTAATTATCGCAATCAACAGTTTGTAATCAACTCGTACAATAATTCCAGTTAGATTTGTCCACGCGCAATAATAATGTTAAATATAAAGAATTTCGCGCTATAATTACTTTTCACAGTATACCACTTACGACGCACTGTGTAAATCGCCCGACATAACGCTGAACTCTAAGCGGCAGGTATGGGCTATTTATAGTCTGCAGGCT
Organism: Magicicada septendecula; assembly: GCA_034769895.1. NCBI lineage: Eukaryota > Metazoa > Arthropoda > Insecta > Hemiptera > Cicadidae > Magicicada > Magicicada septendecula. The sequence goes on from CM068367.1 coordinate 1,397,907,174, forward strand.
TCCATATCATGCGTCTTTAACAATCACGTGAAAATTCTAGAGAATACTTTGTGACGATTTTTAAAAAAATATCGTAAATCGCACAAATAAAAAAATTTTGCCTTCTAACTAGTAAGAGTATTATCCACCCCTTACCTATACCTAGATTCCTGCATCAACTTGAAATTGTCCCGTACCAACACGCAAAGAAAGGTGTTAGTTAGCTATTAATAATAATTACGTTAATTATTTAAAATACGACTATATAAATAAGGAAATTTCTAATTCGTAACAAAGTTAGCATAAAGTATAATTAACAATTTAATTAATGAATAATGAATACTAAATAAAGAACGAACTATTTTCTCAGTGCGTAAAACCGCGCTAGCTCACTGACCCCTCGCCGCTAAACTAAGCACACAGTCGCTAGTGAAACTTCGACATGTAAAGATGTTAGTTTTGTGTTGTCCACATACACGAAGATGTATGCCGTTAAGAAACATTATATCCAGTATGTGGTGATATTATTTTAAAAGAATGTAGCGTGGAAATAATAATAAAAAAATATATAATGTAGTGTGCTAAGAGTTAATAAAAAAAAAAGAGAACGGAAAACTTAGCCGACACATCTCTTAAAAAATAAAACTGTAAGTGGTAAGATATGTAACTTACCAGACTTTAGTACTGCAAAATAAGAACTATAATTAAGGTGTAAAATGTGAACTACAAACTCCAGAAGTGGAAAATTCAAACTACAACAGTATGAACTTCAAGTAAAAAATCCGATCGTCGAGACTACCAGATATAATCAACCCGATGTACCATCAAGAGGAACCATGTACTGCACCCTAGAAGACGACAGAAGATGACCATCATGGACCCCAGAACAACCTCATGTTAAATTCAGGTGATATCCAAACATAACATTTGTACAAATTTGTTTCAATAAGAGAAGTAACAAAAGAACAGCAAAGAACTTTTGATAATGTAAAGAATAATTTATAAGATTGGTTATTTTCTGTAATGAAGTAGTAGTAACATCACGATATCTAAATGTAAGGTAATTCTATAGTTTACAACCAACATTATTCTTCAAATAATTTGGTTATAGTTGTGATAAATTAAAACTTAACAGAGTTCAGTCCCGGATCCGAGGTACTTAAAACAATTTCTAGATGAATACTTTTGAGATAAAAGAAATAAGACATTTAATATTTTACAGCATTAAAAGCTGAATTTACTAGAGTAATTCTTTAAAGAAAAACAAAGTAAACAATGAGATTTGAATAATAATAAAGAGATGTTTTTGCTAACACCTAGCGAGTGAATAAATTTATGCAATCCTTGTCTATTTCCTATGTAATAATGTGTTATAATTTGTTAGTAAGGAAGTTTTACTAACAACGGCAGCTAGTTTAATAAACCGGTAACGAATTGAACTAGTTCCCGACTTTTGTGATGTCTTAACAAGGGAGACGTCACAACAACAACTTCGGCGCGGCCATAGCAGAAACACCCACCGTTGGGCTAGTCAAGATGCTTCTAGAACGACACCATTGAACGCACGAGACGTTCCGCATTACGTAATACTGCCTCGCATGTCAAGCGTCACGTACGCATTACAGCTGCGGGAATAGAGTAGAACAACGTTCTCCATTGTACCAGAGCGATCCGTAATGACGTAACACTTCTTTCGCGTTACGTAACATTATGCTTTTGCCATTATAATTTGGGCTAAATATTTTAGACGATTTAGCTTAAAAAGAAAGGGTTCCCAGAACGGTTATGATTACAAGAAATTTTTTGTTAACTTTCGCACGTTGAACATGCTGTAGATATTTCTTTTACTTCTTCAGACACCTTGCATTCGGGGTACAAACACACGGACACATTCATGGTCTGATTACAACGGCAGAATACAATTCATTACGTCCGACCGTGATGGTGCGACCCCTGACACCTCCACATCAGACAACTGTACTAACACACACGTCGCGCGCCCACACACACAAATAATCTTTCACACGGTAATTAATGGTTCCCAATAGACGGACTGACAATGGACCGCAGCAGCTGATTTCACTGCTGCCAACTTTACGCCACTTGACACCGGCGTCGCATTAATCACGTACACGGATTACTGTCTACGCGAGCTTGTAACCAGAGAGTCATGGTCAGTACGTAAAACGAATGCTTCTATAGTACATGCAGGTAAATGATATGTTATTGAAGCTGATTACTTTCTCTTTACTAAGTTAGTTTAGGCAGAAGGACAAGCGGAAGGGAAAGTCTTAGCGTCAACATCGTATCGTCATCGTTGTCGCCATCACCATCATCGTTATCATCATCGTCGACATCATTTTAGACACAGATTTTAGGAAAAAGTGGGATTCGAGCTTCACCATTCGAAAGTTTTGCAATCTGCTGATTTATCATTATCTTCACAACGCGGCTTAGGCAAGGTGCTGCCTGTTTCGTCTTCAAAAATCCTCCAGCTATCTCTTCCTGGGTCAACCCACACACCTGTGTCCTATAGGTTTGTATTTCCAGACTTGTTTGGTTAATCTGGAATCTGTATTCTTTCCACCGTTGTTTGTAATCTTTTAATTTTTCATTCAAGTTAAAAACTTTTAACTCATTTCTTATGGCATCATTCCTTATACGGTCAAGTTTAGAACACCTTTTACCTCCTCTTAAGAACGCCATTTCTAAGGCTTGTATTTTACTGTCTTGTTTCTTGGTTGTTTTCCATAATTCTCACCTATAGGACAGTACAGGGACTGCTCAGGGCCGGCCCCAGCGTTCTGCCGGCCTGTGCAGTGTTTATGAGTGCCCTCCTACCTATTTTAACTCTGAACACATTCACGCACACTAGACCTACTCTAAAGATACGGCGATTGCCTTCAAATTACGACTAAGAATGTTTTGACACTGGAAACACAAACGCTAATCACAAATAACTACAATAATGCTACGAACAGGTTGTTTAACCGGCAGACAAAACAACGGCACTGAGACCCGTCAGAAAAATTATCATTTGCGCATGCTGGTGGCGTGGCACAGCCGTTAACGTAGTGGGGTAGTATATCTCATGCAAGGCAGCACTCATTGTTAGGTTTACGTTCTTTTGTTTACGAGTTTTCGACTCTTCGTTAAACTCCGCTGACTTTATACATAAGCAATTCTTACTGATCTTACATATTGTGATGAAATTGAGTGAATAATTATATTTTTTTCCTTCAACTTCAAAACTTAACATCCCGGTATCTGCCGCCCTGGGCGGTGGCACAGATTGCCCCTCCCCGGAGCCGGGCCAGGGACTGCCATAACTTTGTAGAACTTTAATTTTGTATCTCGACGTACCTTGTTTCTAAAAATCTGCTGGTTGAATCGGTTAGTTATTTAACTAACGGGAAATCCATACACAAGGAAAAGAATTATTTTCATTAATGCTGACCAAATGTGAGTAAGCAATAAATAAAGCAGTAAATGTAGTAATGAGCAAATAAAAATAACAGTTGCTCCCTGCTCGCAGAAGCCGCAGTTGCTGCCAGAAATCGCTCACAACTTTGTACGAAGTACAATTCTAATTAAATAAATTTTGATATTATATATCGTTTCAGTTATGGGAAAAGAGTCACAAATTCCGATTTATGTACTAATTCTTTAGTATATAACAGTTGTAAAGGACACAATAATAGCATAAAGAATACAAATTTTAAACAATCGACTTATCGTTACAGTTCCTTTTAGTCTGACAACCTACTAGACTTCCGCAATTTTTTCAAATGTTTTAATCTTTTATTGGGTTGTGAGGTCTTAAAATGTGTAAATTTCCAAAACTGAACATATAAGCCTGTGCCCTCTACTGTGGTTTATACATCCTAAACGTATTACGTTTTCTAATTTGCGTACTCCGTAGTACGCTATCCAGTTCCCTTGTAGCTGTTTATGCTTACCCTAATCTTCTTGGAGCGGTCGTGGGGTAGTGGCTAGCGTGTGGCGCTGCTACGCTGTCGGCGCGTGTTCAATTCCCGCCGGGGCCATCTGATTTAGATACGACCGTTCCCCCTCGCAAGGCAGTGGCAAACCAGCGAGAGGTATCCTGCCTAGTATAATCCCTCCCCAACTATGCCATTCGGATCCGGCGTTAAACTGTAGGTCCCATGGTCCCACATACCTGTGAGAGAGTCTGTAACACACGCACCACGGGTATATGAGGGGAGGGTCCAAACCAGTCGAAAGACTGAAGGACTACGAAACGAAACGAATCTTCGTTGATATCACCATATATTATCATTAACCTACATTCCTAAACACTTGAGGTTACTCGTAGCTCCAACACCTCGTATAGGCCTATTCTTCTGGAAGCTTCCTAAGAATAGAACTTATATCCTGCCCCGGCCCTCGGCCAGAATAGATTGGTCGTCTCAGCAAAACGTACCGTGAAGAGCCTTCCGCCTCCAATTGGTATACCAATAGTTCAACATTTCTCCCTCCGTGACGTCAAATAGTTTTTAAACAGCTACATTACAGCAGCATTGCTTCAGTAGAAATTTATTTCTGTGATATTTGGAACCATCTAGAAGATATTACGGACGAAAATGGATAACGCATTGTTAATTATTGAAAGGGAGAGTGTGAAGGACAAGCATGCAGTATATTACCTACTCTTTTTAACATTTATATTGACGATGTGGTAAAGAAATGGAAACATCTGGTGAATTCTGGTATTAAGATATCACGAGGCAGATATATAAATGTACTGTTGTTTGCTGACGACTGGCTTGTACTTCAAAATACGGAGCGTGCTTTGAAAAAATCTGTTTTTAAGCTTCATCATATTTGGAAGCAATACAATATAAAAATCTCCACTATAAAACAATGGTAATGTATTTTCAGGTAAGGACCCAATAAGAACAAAAGCAACGATTTATGACCAATTTCTACTACAGACGAGCCACTTTAATTTCTTGGATTTCGTTGTCCATGACGTGTCCGTTTCTTAACTAAATACAATTATTTCACTACGACCCGGAACACAAAACCTTTTTATGGGTAAAAACGTAAAAGCTTTACCTTACAACCTGAACCGGTTTTCACTTTTAAAAAGCTTCTTCAGAGGTTGTCGCTGGTAGTACTGTCCGTCTTGTTGTTGGCGACGAAATCGATTTTCGAAAGATCGATGTTGTGTGTGTGAGGTGTGATATGCTCGAATAATGCGTGTGATTTGAATTACGTCTGTTCGTTTAGGATGTCGTTTTTATTTGTTTTCGTGTGTTCGTATACTTCCAATTGTTCTAGAGTGTCTAGTTTTCGGCCTTTTGTGTGTACGTGTAGAATGTTCACGTTATTGTCGATGTTTTTGTATGTGTGGTTTGCTTCAACGAGGTGGTTTGCAAAGGTGGATTCTGTAGTGGAGTGGAGTGCCTTTGTGTGTTCAATGTATCTTTGTTTGAAGCTACGTCCTGTCTGGCCCATGTAGAATTTGTTGCAATCTGAGCAATTTAGTTTGTAAACACCAGGAAGATCGAATTTGTTTTGTGCTTTGTGTGTGTGTTTTGATAGTGTGTGTTCTGTTTTGTTAGTAGTTTTGTAAGCGATTTTGTATCATGGTTTTTTGAATTTGTGGGCTATTTTTTCAGTTTGTTTGTTGATGTATGTTAGTGTTATGAATTTGTTGTTTTCTGTCTTTCTCTGTTGTTTGTTATGTGTTTTGTGTAGGAGTTTATTGACTATTGGTCTGTCGTATCCGTTGGATTCTGCAGGGTGAGGCACTTTAATTATTTGGGACATTTTACCGGCTATGATAGGAATTATAATATTGATGTAATAATGTTGAAGTAAAGTAAGTCCCAGATGACCTGTGGAACAATCAACCGTATTTTTAGAAAGGAGGTACGTCGAAAACAAAATTAAAGCTTTACAATGCTGCGGCAGCCCTTATACTGTCCTATGGGCGTGAATTATAGACAACAACCGAGAAACAAGACAATAAATTACAGGCCTCGGAGATTGCGTTCTTAAGGGTAGTTTAGAGTGTTCTAAACATGACCGTATAAGGGATGCGGCCATAAGACAAGAGTTACAAGTTTTTAACTTGAATTAAAAATTAAAAAATTACAAAGTGGAAAGTACAATAATTAGAAAGAATGTCCGATGCCAGACTGTCCAAACAAATCTGGAAATACAAACTTACAGGACAGAGGCATGTGGGTATACCCAGGAAGTAAAGGCTGGAGGATTTTTGAACGCGGAACAGGCAGTAGCTTAATACATTTTAGGTTAGTTGTCTCCAAGTCGCTTATATTAATATAATAGATATTTACCATATATCCGTCGTGCGACTTCGTTTTTCTCGTCTTATTTTGACGCGTTTCGGCAACGAATTGCCATCTTCAGAAATCTTAATCACTCATAGGAGATCGTTAAAAAATTAAAAACACTAAAATCATTACGGTAAAAGTGCACTTTTACGACATTGGAAACTCACAGACCTCACAGACAGTAGCTTGCATATGCCGTGTTGTTAATATGATGATGATGACGAGAGAATGTCGGAAGGAGTAAGAGGCAGGGAGGAAGAGAATGAGACGGCGTTATCTACTAAGTTACAGCTTGAAAGAACAGACATTTAAAAGACAGCTTATTATCGAACTGGAAAACGAACTGATTACTAATAATTGTAAATTATCTTATGTACTGGAAATAAAAACAGAACCGGGAAGCAGATCACAAAAAGAGTAAAACGAAAAGTTTTCGGGGTAGTCGTTAAACGAACGAAGAAACCAACTTATTTTGTATTTAATTGCCGCGTTCTAATTATTTAGATTGGTGCGGCAAAAGGCTTGGGGTGGTGAATGCCGTCAAAGTAAAGTAATTTGGTCAGCCAGAACTCGTCTTTCGTTCTGATTTTATTGAACACTTTCCAGCAACGAGGCAGACAATTTGAAATCATTTAAATACGACAATAAACGTAGTGTACTCAATTGTTAAGTTTACTGAGGAACTTGCCTTTTATATTATTTATAACGTCGTCGTTAGCTTCGTCAGGTCATGGGCCCAATGGTCTATTCCCCTTCATTTATTTATTCCCGTGGCGGCGGTCCTGTACTGCGTCTGTCTCTAGAATTGCAGCTAACTTTTTTATAGAACTCACTTTACTGATATAAAGAAGGGAAAAAGGCATTTCGGACAATATATTGTTACCACGGTTCACAGTTCGTCGTATTGTACAAAAATACAGACAAAAATGATATAAAATATTCAGATGTACAACGATACAATGTACAAAAATACAGAAACAAAATACAGGCACCAATGCAGTCACTAATTTCCAGCTTTAATTAATCGCAGATAACAATTTGAAATCAACTAGGTACTCTCATACAATAATTCAAGTTAAATTTGTCCACACGCGATAATAATGTCAACTATAGAGTTCCGCACTAATTATTATACAGTAATCACTTTCCACTAATCCCCAGCAATCACTTGATCCGCACCCTACAACACTGCCAAGTGTAACTAACTTACAAGCCGACCGCTATTGCTTTTATATATGTGTGTGTGTGTGTGTGTGTATAGCCTGCAGAAGTTCATTTTCCATTCTTTTGGCGGCATGCCGGCATAATTTGCGTAGTACCAAGTGCTCGAACAGTCTAGATTGCTACGTTAGCGGACGGCCTTGACACAGACGCCGCACGCTGGGTTAATCGAGAAGCGCTTACAACGTCACTTCCGTCTTTTTGAGAACGTCACATAATTGTCGTATCAGTATTTTTCAGATAATATCTGAAGCTATTTTTCACTCTTAAAAAGTGAAACAAGGCACACAGGATAATTATTAAATAAAAATCGTTTCTTCGTATTGTTTAAATTAGCAGCCATCCTTACTATTTCTTTTATGAATTTGCTAACTGCTATAATTTTTTTTATTGTTCGACTAAGCTTTTCGTCATTACTGACATCTTCAGGTCTTAAACAACGTCTATCAACTGTACGTTGTAGGCTTTTATACTTTAGGCCCCTCCCCTTATGTCATCGCCCCTCCTATTGGTTCTCGCTGCTACCGCTCTTCACGGGAACTTTGTCTACCTTTTTCCGTTAGGAATTTTTCTAACGTCCGTCAAATTGTTTTAAGAATCTCCCGTTAATTTCTTCATTCTTGACTTATAATTTTTTTTATAACCTTTTACATTTCGTCATTTTTTAGTGTGTTATTCTTATTATTTTAATTTATTTTTGTTTATTGTTTAATATATAATAAAATATTTCTTTATTTGTAAAATCCACTTTTATATTCATTAATTTATTTTTATCTTCTTTTTTAACTTTAAGTAAAACGTTGTGGAGCATTGATTCTCCACAAATGAGACCTACTGCACAAATGAGACGGTCTGCAATCGATTGCAAGATACTTGCAAGGCATGCCGCTTATCGTGCAACTATTAGTTCTACGCGCTCGTTATGGGGCATTGATTCAATGTAGCTTATCACGATATGCAACCGATTGCGTGCAATTAGCCTGCTCGCGCATTCTGTGAACAACGAAGAAATTTAAGACATGGGAGCGACACAACATGTACAATTTTTTTTGCAAAACCACCAATAACTCCAAAACAAAAAAGAGGTGTCTATTGAAAGAAAAACTAAAATAAAATACGTAATTTTTTCTAAATTTCACTCGGGGATACTATTTAGCTATCTTTTACAGAACGAACGTTTTTCGTTCGCCAAAAATTTCAGTACGCGCAAATTAACAAAGATAGTTAAGGCCTTTTTCTTGAAAATTATTAAAATTATCTGTCTTAAACCATCCTTAACCTTTATGAAACACGGTGGTGAAAGAATTTTTTTATCGGATCATTAGTTTACGAAGTTAATCCGGACAACCTAACAAACAAACTTTACGTCTTTATATTAGTAGTACAGACGACAGGCTTACTCTGCAACTGATTGCATAGCAGTTGCTGCCTGTATTGTACTACGCTGCAACTAGTTTCTCGTAGCCTTGACATCAGTATTATTAGGCCTACCTATGTGCAGTGCATTTGTTTGAATATATTACATGGGAGTCCTGTAGGAAACTCAAGGAGTTACTTACAAAGGAATAATATTATAATTATATATTATATTATCTTATATTACGTTATATGTAATTATATTATTTATTGTGATTCAATTAGAGGTTACAATTTTAATGTGAAATAAAACGCATTTGTTTTTGATAAACTCTTAATGTATTTATTTTGATATGTTGTTTAGACATTGACATTAAACATGATAAATGATATGGGCCAAATGGGTGCCACGAGCGGCCCTGCAGACTTCCGCCCTTTTGATGAAAGTTTCCATCACTTTCCGGCATAACTCCTGCGGGAATTCTTAAATAACACGGCGAATCTCGTCCTCCACCTCTGGAATCGTTTTGGTCTCATTGGCGTACACCTTCTGCTTCAAATAACCTCAAAGAAAATAATCCAACGGCGTGAGATCACACGATCTTGGTGGCCAATGTTGATCGCCGAAACGAGAGATGACCCAACCGTGGAACTTTGTGTTCAACAACTGTATTGTTTCTCCCGCTGTGTGGTAAGTGGCACCGTCTTGTTGGAACCACATGTCTTCGACATAAATATCATCCAATTGGCGCCAAAAATAATTTGTTATCATCTCCCGATAACGTTCACCATTGACTGTTACTGCATCACCACGGGGATTTTCAAAAAAATACGCCCCAATCACGCCGTTGACTAAAAATCCGCACCAAATAGTGACTTTTTGTGGATGCATTGGTTGTTCGAGAATGGCTCGTGGATTTTCAGGTCCCAAATGCGGCAGTTTTGCTTGTTTTGCATACACATTCAGTTGAAAATGAGCTTCATCAACGAATATGATTTTCTTCGCAAAATCGCCATCACCTTGGTGGTTCTCTAACACACAGTCAACTAAGTCACGACGCTGTCTATGAACTGTTGGCTTCAATTCCTGGGTCAATTGGATCTTGTAGGCATGCAAATGCAGATCTTTAGTTAAAATGCGCTACGTGGTGCTGTAGGAAAGGTCCAACTGCGGGGAACGATAGCGAATGGAGGTCCGACGGACTGTCATAGACACTGGCGCTCACTGCGGCGATATTTGTGAGTGACCGGCCACTACCAAGACGTACTGGTCTTTGCACATCCAACACTGATCCAGTTCTATTGAATTTTTTGATTATTGTTTTAACCGCGGCACGAGATGGACGGTTATGGTTACCGAAGCCATTTCGCAGTGCGCGAATCGTGTTAGTTAAATTTTCTCCACTTCGAAAACAGGTGTTAACAATTAAAATACGTTCTTGAGTCGAATACCACTCCATGAAAACAAATGTCAATACTTAACAATGACCAATTTCAAGTATTAGCTGTTTATCTTTCACAAACAGTATTGCCAACTTAAAATTGTAACCTCCAACTGAATTATATAATTGTAGCTATTATTAGAATTATTATTAGCCGGACTGTTAAGCCGTGGTATAGTCTTGATAAAGACAGACGTTTCGGCCCCAGCATCGGAAACCGACATCTTGAATGTCGGTAAAAACGATTGAAGCGATTGACAAGGTGTCCTCCACCAGTTCACCCCAGTACTCATGTAGAGACTACGACTGTGACTATATCAAGGTGAATTGGCGGACACCTTATCAATAATTGACAATTATTGTTTCAATCGTTTTTTTACGACACTAGAGATACGTTAACGATACTAAAGATACGGCTCCGTTGGTGGGGCTGTAACTTCTGTCCTGTACAAGAGTAGACCACGGCTAATAATAATTCTAACAATGTTGTTGGTGCCGGCCGTGAGAACCTAAGGAAGTGTTGCAACAACAGTCATTGCTTTAGTCTTAGGCCGTCCGTACACAAAAGCGACATTTTGTTTCGCGACAGAACCGTTTTGACGCATCGTGTCGCAAAGTGTCGCAGATGACTCTCCTGCTATTAGGAAGAATAAACCGCCACACACTAGCTGCGACATTGGCTAGAGGTGTCGCGAGGCCCGTTTGCGACCAAACACGAAGCTCTTTCAATTTTTGTCTCCCAACAAAACAAGTTGCGACATTTTGAACTGCGCATGCGCCGGATGTAACCATACAAGGCAGCGATATTGTTACAACCGTCTAACTGACCGTCGCCGTATGGTACAGTGAAATACAAAATAGGCCTATAAGACACCAATGAAATCACTAACAACCAGCTTTTTAATTGTCGCAAGTACAGTTTACAATCAACTTGTACAATAAGCCGAGCAAAATTTGTCCACACGCAATAATAATATCAACTAATAGAGTCCCGCTCAATTATGAAACAATAATACTTCGCCACAATACTTCGAACCTCACTACAATAAATAGCCACTTAAACTAAGCGGCAGCTGTCGTTGTTTAAATAGATAGCACAAGTGTTCCAGAATAATCCATAAGACGCGTCAACACTACTCGAAAACACTAGAGCGTAATAATTGATTGCGGCCTTAAACACAGTGCGTGACCGGTGAAGTATGGAACAGCCTCGATGGTTGACGCAGGTTAAGTGTCACGTAATTGTCTTTCTTCTATAAGTATCAAGGTAGCAATACGTACACGCACAAACATTACAGCAGAGCTCTGCTGAGTTAGCCGATAAACATGTAGATCTTTCAGTAATGGCATAACAATAGTATATAGGCCTAACACTTACTTAGTCCTACGTGCAAAGCATGTACATTGTTCTTTTGTTCTGATTATAGCATATTGTTGTGTAATTATTAATATTATTAACTGCCTTGTAGTATAAAATGAAAACACGTGTAGGCGTAGTTGAAACTGAACAGATGTAAAATAATGCCTGTCACGAACCCACGAACTTCACACCAACGTGAAAACAGCTCAAAAATAACTGACGAGAAATTGTTTTTTCTTGAACAAATGTCTCAAGACTTTCTCCACCTCTTTGCAGCACGATGCGTGAAAACGGTTCTGTCGCGAAACAAAATGTCGCTCCAGTGTACGGACGGCCTGAGCTGCAGAGCTCACCGTCTTTTGTTGTTTACACGCTTTAACTAAGTCCAAAAATCCCAGCCGTAGTGTTATATATAAAAACAGAAATGCCAGAATGAAACGTTTTTGTAAATTTGGAAAAGGTCAAAAGGCCAGAGAGTTAACACCACGAACCTACCGGGTGATTAATGCGACGTACGCTGGGCTGTGTGTCAGTTGGGGAAGCGGATTCCAAACCGGTGGCGGCAGCAAAATCAGCTCAGATCACAGCGACGTGTTATTGCCCGTGTCCGCCAGTCTACTGGGAACCATTAATTATCGTGGTGTGAATCTGTTTGTGTTTGTGTGTGTGTGTGTGTGTTGCGGTGGAAAATCAGTGTAATGAAACAACACACTGCACGTTGGGTGGGGTGGGAAGTGGGTAACAAAAGGTTTATCAGTGGACAACCGCGATTTGTTGACATTTTAGTCATTATCATCGTCATCGTCGTCGTCGTCACGGATTAAACCAAGGAAGGTTTGTTCCGGTCTCAAATACGCAAAGTCTAGAGCTGGTCACTCCAACGCTTCCTAGGACGTCCCACACCTCTCCGTCCCGTCGACTTATAGCGTCATAGTTGTTTGGGGATGCGGCAGTCATCCATTCGGCAAAGACGTTCCCACCAATTCAGCCGATACTGGGCGATTCTGTCGAGTATACTCAGAATATTCAGTTCCTTCCGTACATCTGTGTTTCTTCTATGATCTGGTGGGTATATGCTGCCACGTGCCTGAGAAATCGCATTTCAAAAGCTTGGATGCGACTGGCCTGGCCTTTCGGTAAAGTCCAATATTCTCAGACCTATAAAGAAGGATATTTTAGTTAATGCCGAAAGTAACTCTTTCTCAAGTTTACGGTGTGCAGTATGCTACCGTATGATATATCAAACGCTACGTATAATTCGATATGTCCTGGACTCGATGAAGGGGGGGGGTACCCGTACTGTTGTCCACCTATGGGTGTGAATTGTGGACGACAACCAAGAAACAAGAAAATAAATAAAGGCCTCGGAAATGGCGTTCGTTAAAATGTGTTCTAAACTTGATCTTATAAAAAATAAGGCCATAAATGAAGAGACCTAAACTTGAAGGAAAGACTAACTTATATAGACTTTCATTTTGGTTTTACGAGATAGAAGCCTGGACCTGAGAAGATTAAGATTTGCATAATACGCTCTATTGCCAGCCATGATGCTTCTATTTATTTCTTGTGAGAGTTTGTTCTCATCACAAGAAATAAACAACGGAAGAACACTTAGATCGAATTTCAGATTCAAGGCTGTGAAGAATTCTCCCTGTGAAGTTTGGTAACCTTCTATAAGATATTACAGACGGAAATGGTAAAGCAAGAAATTATCGAAACAGAGAGTGTGAGAAGGAGTAAGAGGGAGGGAGGGAGAGAATGAGACGGCGTTGTCTACTGAGTTACAGCTTGCAACAGGTTAGAGACATTTAAAAAACAGCTTATCAACTAACTCAAAAACGATTGTATTAGTCTACTAACAATTGTAAATTATCTTATGTATTGGAAATAAAAACAGAACCGGGAAGCAGCTCACCAAAGAGAGTAAAACGAAAAGACTACGGAAAGTTGTTAAATAAACGTAGAAACCCATTTATTTTGTATTCAATTGCCGCGTCCCAATTATTTAAATTGCTGCTGCAAAGGATTTGGTGGGGTGGCAAATGGGGTCAAAGTAAAGTATTGTAATTTGAGCCGCCAGAACTCTTCTTTCGAAACAAGAAAATAAATACAAACCTCGCAAATAGCGTTAGTTAAAATGTGTTCGAAACTTGACCGAGTAAGGAATATGGCCATAAGAGAAGAGACCTAAACTTAAAGCAAAGACTAAAAGATTATAAACAACGGTGGGAAGAACAATTAGATTGAATTTAACGTTCAAGGCTGGCCAAACAAGTCTGGAAATATTAACCTATAGCACACTGGTGTGTGGACAGACCTAGGAAGAAGAGATGGCTGGAGGATTTTCAAAGGCTGAACAAGTAGCATCTTACTTATGTCGTAATGGAAAGAAGAAGAAGAAGAAGAAGAAGAAGAAGAAGAAGAAGAAGAAGAAGAAGAAGAAGAAGGAGGAGGAGGAGGAGGAGGAGGAGGAGGAGGAGGAAGAGGTGGTGGTGAAGGAGTATTAGAAGAAGGAGGACGAGGAAGGATAAAGGGTAAGGAGGAAAAGGAGGAGGAGAAGGTACAGAGGGAGGAAAAGGAGAAGGAGGAAAAGAAGAAAAAGAAGATGAAGAAGGAGAAGAAAAAGAAAAAGAAGAAGAAGAAGAAGAAGAAGGAGGAGGAGGAGGTGGAGGAGGAGGTGGAGGAGGAGGAGGAGGTGGTGGTGGAGGAGTATTAGAAGAAGCAGGAGGAAGAAGAGGTGGTGGTGGAGGAGTATTAGAAGAAGGAGGAGGAGGAAGGATGAAGGGGGAGGAGGAAAAGGAGGAGGAGAAGGTACAGAGGGAGGAAAAGGAGAAGGAGGAAAAGAAGATGAAGAAGAAGAAGAAGAAGAAGAAGAAGAAGGAGGAGGAGGGGGAAGTGGTGGTGGAGGAGTATTAGAAGAAGCAGCAGGAGGAAGAGGTGGTGGTGGAGGAGTATTAGAAGAAGGAGGAGGAGGAAGGATGAAGTGGGAGGAGGAAAAGGAGGAGGAGGAGGTACAGAGGGAGGAAGAGGAGAAGGAGGAAAAGAAGAAGAAGAAGAAGAAGAAGAAGAAGAAGAAGAAGAAGAAGAAGAAGAAGAAGAAGAAGATGATGATGATGATGATGAAGACGACGACGACGACGAAGAAGAAGAAAAAGAAAAAGAAAAGCGGCTAACGAATTCTGGATCGGAGCGTCTTCCGGGATAAGGAGATATCCTATTACAAAGTGCCAATGTCCACAAAGCAGCGCGGACGAGCGCCTAAAAGTTAGGGCACCCTCATGCTCTTGCAATCGGAAACCAGGCGAATCAAATGTCAGTTCAGCTCCAAAGGATGAGGGAGGCAACGGGAAACCACTGATTTAAGTATCCAATAGAATAGCCCTTGTTTAAGAATATTGAGAATAGTGGGTCAGTCTGTAGTTTAATGTTTCAGAGTAATAGTGCTCCTGGTCGAGTCTCCATGAGGGGACAACTCGAGACTAAAGTTAGAAAACAAATACATACATGGAGAATAGCAACGTGAAACGTAAGATATAGGAAGAAGATTGGTCTAAAGGAGGACGAAAATGTGTGGTGATAAGAAACAGTCTTCAGAAGGGAAGAAATTTCAAACCTACCAACCTCTGGTTTAGGATAAGAAGAAGAAGAATCCAGTAAGATATACTTCAGGTTACTGGCGGACAAAGGGAGTGCGACGAGGTACCGTCAGGCCCGGGCCCCTTCAACAGGCGGGGGCCTCGTATAAGTTCCAACACAGTTTCACTGGAATACAGTAATCCCCTGCTAAAACGGATTACGCTGATAACGGACAGCTCTAAGGGGAAGAAGAAGGACGAAGAGGCGAAGATCTGTCATAAGAGGATATTATCGAGTCCTGGCTTGCAGCAGATGAAGACGATCCTGGCTACGACCACGTCATGTCTGAAGAGGATGTTGCCGGTAGTGTAAGAGGAGTGCTGGAATGTTCTGAGGAGGAAGAACAAGAAGGAGACGACGCATCAAAAATTTAAAGTGAGCAAAGCAAAAGACCAATAGAAATTTGTAGTAATGTTAAGGAATCAAAAAATGAAAACATATCGTCTTGTTATAATCACTTTCGACACCTGCATGCGTTATTAATTAAAGAAATACGCTGTAATCAATCTAAAAAACAATTAGTAATTTTTTGAAGCCAGTAAATATGGAAAGAGATTCTCAGGGGGCATACTTAAAAGGGGGTGAGACAAACGGAACCGGACTCCCACAGAGGGTTGAAAAGTTGACGAATTTTGTTAACCTCTTAATTACGTCCATGTTCCTTAGGAAGATGGAAGTACGGTGATGGCGATACAAATCGTGTTCGAGATAAGGGTTGATTCTGATTGTACTACCCTCAAAGCATGAAGAAAAGTTATTTTCCGAAAAGTGTCTGTGTCTGTCTGTCTGTCTTTCTATGTGTCGAATTTTTTCTATGGCGAACGATAACTGCCGCAAATAACTTTTTGCATATATGCCTGAGTTGTAGAACTCAAAGCCTATTGATTTTGGTGAAGATCGGTTAAGGAAAAGGGATAGTTTACCTGCAACGTTTTATGTTTTAACAAGAGTAAAGTACTCAATTTTGTTAAATAAAACGAAACTTTTGATTTGTATCATGAAACGAAGGTCATAATATACACTGTAGAAAAATAGATGGAATATCTATAAATATAAGGGTAGTTGAAGGGGAAGGGGGTAATTTTCTATAAATAAAAATCATAGTTGAAGGGGGAGGGGATCAATTTTACATGTGCTTATATGTTACGTTATCGGCAATAAAGAAGTAGTTTGTTGTTAAAATTCCTTCCCGGGCTGTTTGGCCGTGGTCGAATGTTTTCTGCAAAACCAGACGTTTCGGCAGTGCCATCGACAGCCATCATCAGTGGAATTCGAGTGCGCTAACGTGAGGTGGTGTACGTTAGTGACCACGGTACTGTGGTTAAGGCTGAAGAAGGAAGCAGGTTCTATGGAAATATTTCATTTCGAAAATGATTTTAATTATAAATCTTAGAACACTGAAGTCATGTATGGTTCGCCATACAGATATTTTTTAGGTTGTTTTATTATTATTTCCAGCTGTGTGTACTAATATAGGAATAGCTCTTTGTTTAAAAATACAAACAGGTTTATTACACAGAATTAGTGTTTACGCTTGAAATACAAAATATCGGAAAATCAATTGAATCAATTACTATCTTGTAAACAGTGTTTCAATAACGCGATTTACTACTTCCATTTTGTTAATACAAGAAATTTTGTCAACGTTTAATTTTAAAATTTGATTATGAACGTTTCCATGTTTACTAATCCGAGAACATGTATATTCAGGATATTCAATTAGGCAAAATGTATTCTGGATATTCAATTCGGTTGAATAACCATTCGACAAAAAAAAAAACATTTTGTTTTTACATTTCGGGAAGTTTGATTCGGGACAGTGCTCGGGAGTGATGACGATGACAATGTCGGCGACGCTAAGTCTTTCTCTTCCACATGTCCTCCTGACTATATGTCTAAACTAGTATAATAACGCGAAACTGACTAATTGGTTTCAATAACATATCATTAATCCACAGTTATGTAGTATGGAAGCGTTCGTTCAGTATTCTGACCACGACTCTCTGGTTAAGGGGACCAGGTCGTGAAAAAGTTCAAAAAAATCAATTTTTAGTTTTTATCATAAAAAAATCTCCTTTTCTTTCTGTTTAAAATGATATATATATTGTTATACCAAACATTTTTTTTATCATCTTACATGTTTATTTCGTGTGCAGTCACCCAGCGCGATGTCATTGACCTCTTTCAAACAAACGTTTCAGTATTTTATAATAATATTATTAGCTATAAAATGAGGATTCTGGAAGCAAATAAGAGTGTTCTGGAAACAAGTAAGGAGAACAGAGTAAAAAAAAGGCAGCTAAAAAGGAAGGGAAATGAGAGTAATGAATAAGAAGTGTATAGTCAGGTGGATTTGAATAAAACATTATAAAACTTTAAACGTGATTTGCCGTAACTCCATATTTTTCATGTTTAGGTACACATAACTTTGTACTGCAACGCGCTAGAGACTTGCATTTTTTTTATTATGTTTGCTTCACAACACTTATTATAATAGACCAACAATTTTGAATGATATCTTATATAGATATTTAATATGTTTTCAAAAAGAACTATTAATTTAGTTTTTTTAGATTACTATATTTGAAACATCACCATAAGTATTAATTTAGTTTTTTTAGAGTACTGTATTTGAAAAATCACCATAAGTATTCTTTTATCAGTACATGTATTTAATGTCTACGGTATGCTCCATATATTTATCTTTCAGTAGAAAAAGTTTCATAAAAACATCTTGAATGGTTTTTGAAATATGTGTACCTAACTGATAAGCGACACTTCCATTTAGTTAACATGGGACAGGCCTTCACGACCTGGCCCATTTTAAAAACTCGCGCGTCGACAGTAAATCCCCACGTGAGTGATTAATGTGATGCGACGCGATGTCAAGTAGTGGTGTGAAGTTGGCAGCAGTGAAATCAGCTGATGTCGACTGACTGCTGCGGTCCATTGTCAATAGTCTATTTGGAACCATTAATTAGCGTGTGAAAGGTTATTTGTGTGTGTGTGTGGGGGCGCGATGTGTGTGTTAGTACAGTTGTCTGCGGTGGAGACGTCACGGGATCGGAGCATCACACCGGACACGGTGAATTGTACTCTGCCGTTGTAATCAGACTGACACGTATGTGTCCGAGCGTTTGTACCCCGAATGCAAGGTGTTTGAAGAAGTAAAAGAAATATCTACAGCATACTTAACGTCCAAAAATTAACACACAAAAATCTTGCAAGCATAAGCGTTATAGAAAAGCTTTCTTTTTAAGCTAATCCGTCAAAAAAAATATTTAGCGCAAATTATAATGGTAAAAGCGTAACCTCGGATCCCAGTTTTTCATATAAAATTACGCCTACATTTTTCATCTAAAATTTGAGTGACATCAAATTACCTAAAATTACAATTTGGGTTTTAAACAATTGTACATTTTTTTACAATAGCCTGCAGAGGGGCCTCTATAAATTGCAGCAGACAATCAGGATGTATAGTCTGCAAATTTCTGTTACTAAGACTAAGCCCATGGCTTTTAAATGTTGTTTTCCTGAAAGGTGTAAACTAGTACTGGATGATCAACTAATTGAGCAAGTGTATTAATTCCGAATCCTTGGATTTGACTTGTCTTATGTTGGTGAGATTGATGTGGACAAAAAAATTTAAACCTCATATGTGGAACGATGAGAACACTGAATGGAAAGATCCGAAGAGATACTGTTTTGAAATTTTATAAAGTTATGGCAGTGCCATGCGGCCTTTATAGCAATGAGGCTTGGACACTGAACGAAAAGACCCAAAGCCGGATACAGGCTAGTGAAATGAGAATTTTTACGATCAGTACCAGGAGTATCACTGAGGAACCGGCTAAGAAATGATGATATAAGGAACATCCTTGGAATATTCAAAAAGATAAAGCAAAGCAGCGGACAGGATTGGACAGATCATGTTGAAATGATGAATAAGAATAGGATACCAAAACAAATTTCGGTTTATAATCCAAAAGGACGGCGGAATATTAGAAGACCAAAGAAAAGATGATCGGACCAAGAAGTGAGGAACGGATCGTTAGGTCCACATCCTGAAAAAGAAGAAGAAGAAGAAGAAGAAGAAGAAGAAGAAGAAGAAGAAGAAGAAGAAGAAGAAGAAGAAGAAGAAGAAGAAACTGTACATTTATGTCAGTATAATATACAGTAGAGTCCCGTTTATCCGAGTTGAGATTTTTCGAGATCCGGATTTTCTGAGGTAGTATCTCACATGTACGCCTTACTTTTATTTATACATGTTTATTCGTAACACACTCTCTAAGTACATAATATTTCTTGTGTACTTGTGTCTTCATCTGGGAGAAGCTGAAAATAAAAACATTAAATGTCATATTCTTGACGCTAAACGTCATCTCATTCGGTCAACCCCTTGATCCAGTGGCAATAGAACGATTTAAGCGATATTATCGATATTATTGCCGACTTCTCCTGTAGTCTATTTTACAAAACAGTGACTAAGGTGACACGCTCACTGTCACCCAACACTACCAAAAAAAATTAATTAAAAAGACGTGATATGCTGGTCGGCTGATACGTTTCTTCCAAGATTTTCAGCTTTTGTAGAATAAATTTCTGTAAACCAATGCACAACAAAATCCAGAACAAAATAACGATGGTGAGCAAGATTGTATACAAATAATCCACAGTACTCCTGGGTGCGAAGATGTCACAAAAAGAGATATTAAAGAATCGGTTAATAACGAGGAAAGAAACAAACTCACTGAGGAAGAAATTTTGATTCGCGAGAAAAATTCGGATGTCAAAACGGAAGATTCGTCTGCTAAAGAAAGTTCATCTTACCGCATTTCAAATGCAGACGGATTGCTTGTCTTGGAACTAGCGTTACAATACGTAGTACCCAATTTTTTTGCAAGACAGAAAGACTAATCAGCAACTTTACGGCTGCCTCCGACTCTTCAGTGGCCAAGCATACACTTCCAACGCTGACCATCGAGTTGTCTTAAAGGAGACCAAGATCTTGTCCTCGGATAATGCAAATTACACTCGGCTGAACATGAAGTCCGTGGAAACCTGGATTTTTCCATCGCTTGAATCAAAGAGGAGAAAGCCTCCTGTTAAAGGATTTGGGATGCTGATTAAAGTTAGGATTTGGGATGCTGTGCTCCCAAGACAATCAGATAGCACCCGATGCTGATTAGTTATGCTGATTTCCAGTTTAGATCGTGCTGGAGGTGAATTGGCGGACACCATGCCAGTCTGAGATACTAACAATGGTCTCCGACGGTACGGGAGAAACGTTTGTCAACAGCAAAAACTGTGGACCGCGGCCGAACAGCCAGACAATAATAGAAATTTCAACAATGTAGGTGTACTAGTTTACGAAATTCCAAACGTAAAGCATTTGTCAACAGCAGAAACTGTGGACCGCGGCCGAACAGCCAGACAATAATAGAAATTTCAACAATGTAGGTGTACTAGTTTACGAAATTCCAAGCGTAAAGCATTTGTCAACAGCAAAACTGTGGACCGCGGCCTAACAGCCAGACAATAATAGCAATTTCAACAATGTAGGTGTACTATAACATCTTCTCCTGTGTTATAACTTAGGGAACCCGCAATAATTGGTTCTGCCAATTATTCAGGCTGCCTTACTTGTGACGAGCTGAAAATTAATCAGAACAACAAACAATAAATATACAAGGATTCAGGGAAGGGGAGACTGTTGATTTATGCACTCAGTATAGTATGTACTCCTGATGACATCTTTTTATTACATATTGTATTATTTTCTCTACTTAAAATTCTCGACACATATGCTTCAATAGCTTACAGTTTACATGATGATTATATTTTATTCTTTACAAGGCCCCTTAAAATAAGATGTACATGAATTTAATTAATTCTCCGGATCCGGGATTTCCTCTAATACGTTAAGAATGGTTACCTCGCCATATAAAGCTTTCAAAATTTTGCCATTTGAAGAATGGTCTTTATTAATCTTTTAAACAATAAGGCTTTACAGTTTAGAGCTATAACTCTTTTACTAGGGATAAGTATACAAGTTATGAGTATACAATTACTGTTATACAATTACTTAAAACATCTTAATGTGGTTAAATTAATTGTCTTTTGTTGAATATAATATTTAGTATTTCATAAGCACGGAAGGCTTGCCTCCGTTTCACCTTTTTGGATGTCTTCCAGCTCTGCGTTATTGCAGTCGTAGGTCCTCGGTTGCAGCATGTTTGAAGTAGGTCAGGTATCTCTCATTATCTTCGTATCCGGGAATGGTGTAGTCCTGAAGTCTTTTAGATCATGGTGTCTCCTGGTTCTCAGCTCTTGGCTAACTGACAGTAATAGCTCGTTGATCTGAATGATTAACACAAAGTTTCATTCACCTGTATCCACTTCACATGATAGTTTGATTGTAGCACTTCACTTCATGGGATTACCACAGTTTTAATTACATAAGTATTATATTTTAAGATTTTTGAAGAGATGTCACCGGCGCTAAATTTTAGTTATTCATTCTCACTCGTTTACACCATATTTATATGAGTCGCGGTTCAACTACATTAACGCAACACATTGTTTAATAGTAAAAAGAATGCGTCAGTGTCTTAACTGACGGATTAATTACATTTTGTAATAAACTATTTTTAACGTTGCACATATCGGCAGTACACAGCTTACTGTTTGACCGCTCCATAGCAAGTGGGCGAAAATAGTTAGGGGTTAGGGTAGTAATCTCGCGACAGTTCAATTCAACATAAAAGTAGTTCCAAGTTTCTTTTTTATTTAAAGAACTAAAGTTAGATTAAATAATTAAGTAGAGAGATTCTTAGTTACAATCGCTTTCAAAGTATATTATAGTGATCTAGTTTAATTATTTAAATAATAATCAATTTACAATTATTTTTATTTAGTTAAGGGGTCGGAAAACAAGTTGATTCTGGTCAGCGCCTGTTTATGCAGGATTAATTAACAAGCTTTACCCTTTCTGTACAATCGTATTCCATTTAATTTATTATTATTAGACAATTATTTAAATATTACTATTATTTAATGATTACAATAAGCTTTAGGTAAAAAATTGTGAGATTTTATTAAACACTTAAAATTTATCAACCTATACATTATCAACTTAATTAACTAATTTATTTTTATTAATAAAATCGTCACATATTCCGCCTCTTAACAAACACAGACTCCTGACAAGTTGGTTAGCAATGTACCGGGAGTATGCTTGGGGAGTACCGTGTGAAATTTCTCTATTATTATTATTTATTATTAGTAGTACACGGTTTGTTTTTTCTAATTCTCTTTAAATGATCTAGTTCTCATTTAAATGATCCCCTTCGTGAAATTCCCTTTATCTCACTTCTTACAGTACTAACTTATAATACTAATTTCCCTAATTTCACGTAACTCACAATATCGTGGCCCGACTGACATCAGCTTACTCTAACTCTACAAGTTAGCTTTCAGCATTCATTAATGATCTCTTGGCACCTTTCTGCCTCATCATTATCCTTTTCAGTCGGCGCCGTTGTGACTTGTTACTTTACATGTATATAATTCTTTCTTGATTATATACCATAGACTTACTTCTAAAATAATCTAAAGAGGATCCCATACTCCACTCTAGATTATAGTTACTTGAGAGAAGCGGAATCTCACGAGGGTAATTCTTATTATCTCTTTAACAATAACCAAACAAACTATGCGGAAGGGGAGACACTTTACACAACTCATTGTATTTCACGCGCGGTGGTATTCATTGTTTAGGGAGGCAACGGTTTATCACAATAGGGAGAGTGCGTGGCTGCTAACTACAATACTGAACACGCTTTATGGTTCTCTTACTTGCCACAACTGGGGTGTTCACGATATGCAACTATACTTTTATTATTATTTACTTTGCTCTTATTTACTACTACACATTCCACAAATTTGTTTAACTTAAGATTTATTCAGCAATTATTATTCACTTATGATTACTTTGGGGGTTTAAAAAACTTACCTCGAATTATTTCCTATCGACTTACCATATTTATTTATGACACTTTATTTACTTTTTTTTTTTTATTTGGCTCAGTTTACAAGGTTACTGTTTTGGGACATGGGGTTTAATTTTTTATTTAACAAGGGAGGGTTAACTGAGTCATTTATTTATTTGAAATTTAAGTAATAATATTATTTGCTCTACTATCCTATACACAATTATTTCCTACACTTTAGTACATGGTAAACATTTATTAACAGTTATTATTAAACATTAGCATTAGTTTTTATTTAAACGATCAGCTGTTTCGCTGGAAAGTAGGTCAGACTAGTTTTAAACAATGGCATTGTTTTGCTTACAAAGGGGACTTAACTAGAGGGTGAATGCATTGTCTAACTCAACTTGGGGTAGGGTGACAAGGACAGTTCTGTACAGGCGAGAACAGGAAATTTACCGGTCTGATTTTGTTTACAAACCGACAGGTTGATGAATGAACTTTTTGACAAGCACGTACCTGCTGTTATATCGTATTCTTGGGGCGTTTTTAGTTAACATTATGTTCATTCCTATATCTAAATAATATTTAAATTACTTATTTATTATACTATTATAATAACTATTATCGTTTAATTTTTATTTAATATTTTAGACACATTTTAAAGTACATGAGTGAATAAATCAACAGCTTAGGTGTGTGGGTTTATCGGGACACAATTACTTCTTAAATAACACAAGTCACAAAATTTTTTACAAAGGAGTCGCAAAATTTAAGCAAATTAGCAGAGTGGCGCAATTTATTTGTGACACTCTGTACACAATTAATTATTAAACAACAGCACAATAGCAGAAAATAGCAAAATAGCAGAGTTGCGCAATTTATAACATCTTCTCCTGTGTTATAACTTAGGGAACCCGCAATAATTGGTTCTGCCAATTATTCAGGCTGCCTTACTTGTGACGAGCTGAAAATTAATCAGAACAACAAACAATAAATATACAAGGATTCAGGGAAGGGGAGACTGTTGATTTATGCACTCAGTATAGTATGTACTCCTGATGACATCTTTTTATTACATATTGTATTATTTTCTCTACTTAAAATTCTCGACACATATGCTTCAATAGCTTACAGTTTACATGATGATTATATTTTATTCTTTACAAGGCCCCTTAAAATAAGATGTACATGAATTTAATTAATTCTCCGGATCCGGGATTTCCTCTAATACGTTAAGAATGGTTACCTCGCCATATAAAGCTTTCAAAATTTTGCCATTTGAAGAATGGTCTTTATTAATCTTTTAAACAATAAGGCTTTACAGTTTAGAGCTATAACTCTTTTACTAGGGATAAGTATACAAGTTATGAGTATACAATTACTGTTATACAATTACTTAAAACATCTTAATGTGGTTAAATTAATTGTCTTTTGTTGAATATAATATTTAGTATTTCATAAGCACGGAAGGCTTGCCTCCGTTTCACCTTTTTGGATGTCTTCCAGCTCTGCGTTATTGCAGTCGTAGGTCCTCGGTTGCAGCATGTTTGAAGTAGGTCAGGTATCTCTCATTATCTTCGTATCCGGGAATGGTGTAGTCCTGAAGTCTTTTAGATCATGGTGTCTCCTGGTTCTCAGCTCTTGGCTAACTGATAGTAATAGCTCGTTGATCTGAATGATTAACACAAAGTTTCATTCACCTGTATCCACTTCACATGATAGTTTGATTGTAGCACTTCACTTCATGGGATTACCACAGTTTTAATTACATAAGTATTATATTTTAAGATTTTTGAAGAGATGTCACCGGCGCTAAATTTTAGTTATTCATTCTCACTCGTTTACACCATATTTATATGAGTCGCGGTTCAACTACATTAACGCAACACATTGTTTAATAGTAAAAAGAATGCGTCAGTGTCTTAACTGACGGATTAATTACATTTTGTAATAAACTATTTTTAACGTTGCACATATCGGCAGTACACAGCTTACTGTTTGACCGCTCCATAGCAAGTGGGCGAAAATAGTTAGGGGTTAGGGTAGTAATCTCGCGACAGTTCAATTCAACATAAAAGTAGT
Organism: Magicicada septendecula; assembly: GCA_034769895.1. Classification (NCBI taxonomy): domain Eukaryota; kingdom Metazoa; phylum Arthropoda; class Insecta; order Hemiptera; family Cicadidae; genus Magicicada; species Magicicada septendecula. Next base: position 1,397,932,570 of record CM068367.1, read on the forward strand.
TCCAAGTTTCTTTTTTATTTAAAGAACTAAAGTTAGATTAAATAATTAAGTAGAGAGATTCTTAGTTACAATCGCTTTCAAAGTATATTATAGTGATCTAGTTTAATTATTTAAATAATAATCAATTTACAATTATTTTTATTTAGTTAAGGGGTCGGAAAACAAGTTGATTCTGGTCAGCGCCTGTTTATGCAGGATTAATTAACAAGCTTTACACTTTCTGTACAATTGTATTCCATTTAATTTATTATTATTAGACAATTATTTAAATATTATTTTTATTTAATGTTTACAATAAGCTTTAGGTAAAAAATTGTGAGATTTTATTAAACACTTAAAATTTATCAACCTATACATTATCAACTTAATTAACTAATTTATTTTTATTAATAAAATCGTCACAGTACTAGTTTACGAAATTCCAAACGTAAGGCATTTGTCAACAGCAAAAACTCTGGACCGCAGCCTAACAGCCAGACAATAATAGCAATTTCAACAATGTAGGTGTACTAGTTTACGAAATTCCAAACGTAAAGCATTTGTCAACAGCAAAAACTGTGGACCGCGGCTTAACAGCCAGACAATAATACAAATTTCAACAATGTAGGTGTACTAGTTTACGAAATTCCAAACCTAAAGCATTTGTCAACAGCAAAAACTGTGGACCGCGGCCTAACAGCCAGACAATAATTCCAATTTCAACAATGTAGGTGTACTAGTTTACGAAATTCCAAATGTAAAGCATTTGTCAACAGCAAAAACTGTGGACCGCGGCCTAACAGCCAGACAATAATAGCAATTTCAACAATGTAGGTGTACTAGTTTACGAAATTCCAAATGTAAAGCATTTTGTTGACGAATGTACGCAGTAAATTATGATTTGTATTTTTTTTTGTATTTTCCTGATTATCAGAGTTTTTGATTATCCGAGGCAGTTATGGTTCACATTAACTCGGATAATCGAGACCCCCCAAATATACGTCTATTTGAGTGGAAGGTAGTGGTGTCCATGCATGTACTGTCGAAGTTGGTGTAAAACGTACGTTTAAACAATTCGTTTGTACCAAAAGACATTACAAATCAGTTAATTCTGTTTCCGTTTTTAAAAAGTATTGATCATTGATTTTGAAAAATAAATGTAATGACTTTTTAAGACTAATAAATAATAATTTGCGTCCGTGTTTACAAAAAGTATAGTTTTTAGCAAAATAATATTGCCTCCTGTGAGGTTCGAACTCACGACCCCTGGTTTACTCGCGCTCGGTCGCAGTTACGAGACCAGTGCTCTACCACTGAGCTAAGAAGGCTTCCGGCATTCTCAACAATGCGTGACACCTGTTGCACTAGGCCCTTTATGCAATTCTATGAATAATTATTTGATTGTCTTTCTTTACTTTGAAATTGAAACTACAAAAATAAAAAATAATAATCGAATAAATAATTGTCCGATTAAGATGTTTAGTTATTTCATTTATTACTTATCAAGAGAAATAAATGTCGAATTATATATATAAATTAAATCATTAATAATAATAATAATAATAATAATAATAATAATAATAATAATAATAATAATAATAACATACATTATTTTCTTTAATTCGTTATGGTAATCATTGGACGTGTCACTTCATTTTTTCCTCCGTTTAATTTCACATTTATTACGTATAAGATTATATTAATCTTTCTTCTTCACTTGTCATCTGTGTAGTACAGGAAGAGGCGCTTTACAATGTCCTTGCTTACTGAAAGAGACATCGCCAACGGTCTTTGTCCGATGCAGTTATCCTCCAATTAGAGATTCCTGCCTTGCTGCGTCCTGCTGCACTTCGTCTTGCCGCCTCAGCTATGGTCTTCCTACTTTCCTTTTGTCATCTGGTCGTACAAGAAGAGGCGCTTTACAGGGTCCTGGGGATCCATCCTGACAACATGACCTGCCAAGCCACACACACACACACACACACACACACACACACACACACACACACACACACACACACACGAACATTTACTAACTTATGTGCGCGCTATACAATTTCAACTCTTGTCAGGTATAAAAGTTAGTTTGTAACTGAAACAGGGCAAACAATGCGGACACATAAAACAAATTAGCCCAGTTGACGCAGGCAAGCGTAGCGTTACGGTAGCAGTTTTATTATCAGAATTAATTTGTAACAAACAGACGAAAACCAGGTAAATGTATGCAAATACATTTGATATATTCAAAATATGTGTAAACCTACGACACAGTGAGTAAAAGTTTCGAGCGCTCAGCAAACAAAATGTGTTTCCATGTGACGTCACCACCAGTTAATCCGGTTACAGTATTCCTGCCAAAGTGTTTTGGCGAAACTGAGCCAAACTGTTGTGCCGTGGCAAAATGTAAAGTGAATGCCCCGGCCATATATCGCGCCGACAATGCCGGCCGAATATCAGGACCAAAGGTTGCGCCGTCGCGATCTGCTATATATCGACCTTGACCGACATACCGCTGCGGTGCACTACAACGAAATCAGGTCGGCGGCGGTCAGATGTTTGTAACTCGACTATACGCTGAAAATTTTCTGTACACGCGTCTTTAATTTTCGACACTCCGGCAGGGCGGTTGTTTGACAACGAGCATTCGTAGACTTCTTTATAATGACTGTGTAATTTTATAAAGTGCTTCAGGGTCCGAGATGGGGACATTACATCTATCCCCATCAGCAGAGCTGAGCACCAAGGTCCCCAACGTCGTTAGACCAACCTAGACCCACCTACACCAAACGTAACTGCTGCGGAGAAGGAATCACTTTCCGGAGAAGCTCGTCCTTGCCTTCATCATCGACACTCTCATCCAGCATTAAATAGCAGGAATTCCTATCGTATGTGTCTTCAGAGAGCAGGTGGGAGCATTATTTTATTAACCACACACACAGTACTCCACCCGTTATAACATAACCAACGAAAGACTCAGTTATCCAAAGTAGACTCGTATATCTAGGGGTTGACATTGCTGGGAACATGTCCTGTGCAGACATGGTGCATGATGTGATTATGGTGTTCATTATTATTGGGAATCTGCTTACAATACATTTTAGTAATTTAATTGTTATTCGTGTTGTTAAATGTTATTATTATTATTATTATTATTACAACTTTAAAATTTTAATCTCTACAAATGAAGGCAATTTGAAAATAACTTAAAGACTATACTTGAAAGAGTTTAGTATCTATACAATGAACAACTTGCATATACCTGTTATATAGTTTTCTTAATTTCATTGGTTAATCAGATTATTAGATGTCATTAGTATAAATTGAAAATCTCTTGTTTTCATGAAATGAAAATAATTTGAAACTACTTTTAAAACTATAACTTGAAAATAACTTAGAATCTAAACTCAAAAAATTTAATGTCTGGATTTCCGTGATTGTAGTGGTTATCATATTGTTACATGTTATTATTACTTGGAAATATTTAATGTCGATAAATGAAAGTAACTTGGAAATAACTTAAAATTATACTTGTAAATTTGTAGCATTTATACGATGAACAGTGTACCTCCTTGTTATATAACTTTAGTAGTTTCATTGCTGATTAAATTGTCAAAAGTTGTTAGTGCAGATTGAAAATTTCTAGTGATTGCAAAAATGAAAATAATTTGTGTCTGCTTGTCATACTGTTTTAATAATTTATTTGTTAATTATACTATCAGATGTTATTAGTACATGTTAACAATATACTAGTGTCTATGAAATGAGATTGATTGGAAACAGCTTGAAAACTATTGCCTTAAAAATATTTGATGTTTATAAAAGAAACACAACTGGAAATAACGAATGCACTAATAAAAATGTTGTTGCTGTTAAACAAGTGTTTTATTGCAAGTCCTGTCACGATGGGCTCAGCGCATCTTTTTCCATCTAGGCCACGCGTCTAGTTTTAAAAAATTAAGTAACCCCCCACCAAAAAAAAACTGTTTACAAAATTTTGGGGGACGTTTCAGTGAATTAACGTAATGTAGAATTAACGTTTTCCAGTATAGGCCTACAGTGTGTTACATACGCTTCAACATTCTAATTCTTTGCTACGTGTTTAATTATAAATACCTACCGTTTTGTAGTTCCGGGAATGGCGGCGTATATTTAATAGTTATTCACTCGTCCGGCAAAGTACAGAACTTTTGTTATATTATTAGCAGTACATAAAAGTTGAATTATGGAAAGCTGGGCCGAAAGTAATAAAAACAACATTTTTTGATAAAGTTGTTTTCAGTTTTTTACACAACATTATTATTTTGAAAAGAAGTCTTCTTCTTCTTCTTCTTCTTCTTCTTCTTCTTCTTCTTCTTCTTCTTCTTCTTCTTCTTCTTCTTCTTCTTCTTCTTCTTCTTCTTCTTCTTCTTCTTCACGTCACAGAGTAGTCACTTTGCCCGTTCCGTCTGCACAGAGTATCTCTCCACCTCACTCTCGTCTTCCTACATCTCTTGTACCAAAGGGTCTATATTGAAATGCAACCTTATTTAGTCGTCTATCCTTCATTATGTCCAGATGCTGTAACCATTCCATGCGATATGTCTGGATCTTATCATTTATGGAGAATACCTGTACCCCTTCTGTAATCTCCTCATTGGGCAAACGTCCTGTCCCGTGCAACTCTTTGTTCTTCTCAGAAACTTCATTTCCGAAGGTTGAGTTTGGTTTTTAATCTTCTTTATAGGAACCCATGTTTCACGTCCGTACAGTAAAACAGGCACTGCCATTGTTTCATGAAATTTAAGTCTTGTCTCTTTCCGTGTCTTTGTCTTTAACGTTCTATGTATAACGCCACACAACATCTGAAACCTCGATATTTTTGTAGCGATATCTCGGTCTATGTCATTTCCAATACTGATAGTGCAACCCAAGTAATTGAAGTCAGAGATTTGATACAAAACTGTTTCCTCAACAACAGTTTTTAATCTGACTGGAAGCTTCCCCCAACTTTTGTTTTCTGATTAGATATTTGAAAATTACGTGAAAGTTTTACCTTATAGCCTGAACCGGTTTTCGCTTTTAAAAAGCTTCTTCAGTCCCGTAAAAAACTTTTTGTTCCCAGTCGGTAGTGAATTAATTATATTTAGTTATTATTTTAGAGTTGCAATATAGGGTTCTAATCACATTTATCAAATTTATTTGACATTCCATAATAGACCATAATTTATTCCTGTTCACACTCGATGGAACGCTTTCTTAAAATCAATAAATGCAACATGGGTCTGAAGGTTAAATTCTCTCCTTTTCTCAAAAATCTGTTGCAAGGTAAATACATTACCTACTGTAGAACGCCCATCTGTAAATTGTTTCTGCTCTTCTCCTATTAATGCTTCAGTCATTATCTTAAGCCGTTTATTTAAAATCCTGGCATATACTTTATACCCAACATTAAGCAGACTTATCCCTCTATAATTTTTACATTCATTAAAGAAAAAAATTACGCATTTTTGAAAAGAGGTAAAGACAAAATAGAAGAGAATCCAATTGCTAACCAGGTTGGTTTTCGAAAGGAAAGTGGAACAAGAGATGATATTGGATGTATTGTGTGAACACAGTATTCTCATCATGTAGACTTCCGCGACCGGTGTCCATTAGGTTTCTGAAATCTTTTGCTTCCGGTAAGGACCACGTCAAAAATGTCTTGCATGACAACGTTTCACTCATACCATCCTCAGGTATAGGTGACGATGACGCTGGCAACCGAACTCGGTTGTATAGTGGAGAAGTGGCGATGGGTGCCTCCGCTAAGTGAACCCTGCCGTGTAAGTGTTATGTCACTTTGAGTTTCTGTGTGGTCGGTCAACTCCCGTACAGACAGGCCAGAAAGTAAAGGGTACAAAGTCGTGCTGAGCGTGACGGTTTACGTGTTTATGTAATCCTTGTGTTCATTAATTTCTATTGCTTCTAGAACAGTTCTATCGTAATACCTACTGTGACAGAGGGCACTGATTGAAAGATCTCTGGAAGTAAGCGGAAATGTTTATTTCTGTACTTTGTAGACTGGGAAATGGCATTTGATATAGTGAACTAGGTAGTGTGTTGTATACTAGACTATCCCCAACCCACGTTCAAAGTGTTATTATAAATACTGTAAAATATTAAATGATATTCTGATTGGTATTCTTGAAACTATTTGTCACTAGAATAATACGTATAGGTTAAGTTCGTAGGTTATGTTACTCACATGTATCCACAATGTATGTATAACTTATATGTCTTGATGCTCACTATTTATAGAAAGAGAGTAATTAGCAATTAAACAGTTTGTGATCAGCAAGATAGTCTCTTACAACAAATCAGATAAAAGTTGCTCTCACGCAATTATAAAAAAAAACTAATAGAGTCCCGCACAATTATAAAACTCATAACACATCGCAACAATACTTCGAACCGCGCTGGAATAATTCGCCACTAAAAACTAAACTAAGCGCCGCTGAAGCCTATATTTATATCCCGCTGAAATTCCATACTAATCCACAATACGCGTCAGCGCTAAACTAAAGCGTAATTGCTTGCGGCCTTGACACAGTGTGCGCTGCCGGCGAAGTCTGGAACAGTCTGGCTAACGCATGTTGAGATCACGTACGCACACAACGTTACAGCCGGATTCCACTGGAATAGCCGTGAAACATGTAGAAAGTTCTGTAACGGTGTAACGCTTTTCCGAAACAATATAAAATAATACTTTATATCTCTTTAATACAAGTACAGTATATACTTCAAGAAGAAGAAGAAGAAGAAGAAGAAGAAGAAGAAGAAGAAGAAGAAGAAGAAGAAGAAGAGTACCAATAATTTCTTTGGTGTTCAATAATTTGCGCCATTGTTGTAAAGTCACAATGCATGCGATTGTCGTAACAAAATTTATGCATTTATAATCAATGTTTACAAGTGTTTACAGAGCTTTTTCCAGAATGATTGTATTGTTTGTATTCATACGGAAGCAAACACAGGCATTACCCGTACCTACACTGCTGCATACAACAAGTTGCCAAGTATTAAGGAACACAACGGATATTGTGTTACCGGAACTGGGTCACCGTCGCGTCGCCAGGTTACTTTGTACAAATACATTTCACCTACTTAACAGTAGATGTTTTACTACCGTGATTTTGTTGTCTCAACCAATATTTTATTTACGCTTTAATCACGCCGATAGGAATAAACCGCCATATAACTGAAGCTATATAAATCGCGACGTAATGACGCGAATGTAATCTCTGTTGCAAATATCTCATTTGATCTTAATTCTAAAAGTGAAATGTGATGGAATTGTGAAAAAGACTACATTTTTTTAACTTTTATTAATATAACAAGTTTTATAACAAGTAATATACGTAGGGCTGCTTTCTTTTTATAGCTTTATTTATAGACCTACATGGTTTGGTTTCATCATCAAACATAGTAAAATCAATGAAAGTAATGTAAATTGCATAAATAGAAGAAATAATTTAAGAGCGATTGAATAAGATCCCAAATTACGCAAATGGTTTGTTTTTACATTGGCTTTCGTCTTGCTTTGATCAGTGAAAACGTGCAGGATTGAGAGTGAGTTGAGTTTTTCCTCATTCATTGTGGATCTTCTAGATCGAGGCGCCCCAAGCGATATCGAAACAAACTATTTTAGTCGGCAAAAAAACCGAAAAGAATCTCAACGGAGTGCCAGACCTGTATATACGACCGTGCTCCGCTCCGACCACCGCTATTCATAGGCCCAGTGTCAATACCGTGTTTTTCAACGGTATAATAAAAGGTTATTTCAAAACTATTTTCTTCAATTTGGCCATAATGCAAGTGCCCAATACAAATACTCTATAATTAAAAAACCGAAAACATGAAATTTTAACAAATCATTTTTCACCTCGTGCCGCCCCCTGAGCCTGCCGCCCCTAGGCACGTGCCTAGCGTGCCTAGTGGGAAATCCGGGCCTGAAAACAATCACTATTTATGTAAAGCAGACAGCAGTTTTGTTTTCCGCTATGAAGTTTTTCATTATACTAAATAGTTTCGCCTCATCCACCTTAGATTGTAATCAAATCCATCCAAATGGCTCGTTTCCTTGAAGAGTGTGCATAACCGTTATATGCGGCTCTATGCAGGACACCACGCTTTTGTTGGATAAGTCACACGATGAAGCTGCCATTTAATTGCCTATGTAAATGATGGCCCCAAGTATTTAGGGGTGAAAATTACGGCCAGTGGGAAGCAAGACAAAGAAATATGATCCAGAATTAATTTGGAAGAGGTAACTGCACCTACATTAAATGGAATCCTATGGGATAAGCAAATTACAGCAGAAACTAAAACTAAAATATTTAAAACCATTGTTAAAAGTATTATGATTTTCGGCTCAAAAGTTTGACTACCAATAAACATACAAGAAGAAAGTTATGGATCTGTGGAGACGTTCGGCAAGAGTATCCAGACGTGAGAAAATTAGAAATGAAGTTATTAAGTACAGAATGAATGTGAAAAATTCAATTGTTGACTTTATCCAAACAAAAAAAATTACAATGATATGGAGACACGAAAAGAATGGCACAGGTAAGATTGCCAAGAGAGTTATCGAATGGACCCCACCAGGAAAAAAGAAAATATGAAGACCACCTGTCACCTGGATAGAAGAAATTCTGACGATATTGAGGGAATCAAAAATTGGCGAAGACCTTTGGATGGGCAAGCAGCAGTGGAGGATGAGAATTCAATTACTTATGTAATATTTAGTTCCGGAAAATGTGTAATCATTGTACAGTCGGAGCAATAATAAATATAAAGAAGTTACTTTTTACTCTTCGTAATATTTACTTGGCCAGAAAATGTCTATTGTAATAATAAAAAACACACCCGCGCGCCCGTGTAAGTATATGACACAGTCAGGGCACAAAATGATTTTGCATTAACAAAAAACAGCTCTAGGGGCTCACATCGTGTCATTATGCGCACGCGCGTGTGTGCAAGCCCGCGGCGGATCGATGGTCTCTTACATTACTCCAACTTGCCTTGGGTAATGTTCTTTATTTAATTAATTAATTTGTGTTAGTGGTTATAATCACAAACACAAATAACACAGTTCCACACCTCTGTAGAACAATTTTTTTCCCGATTAGCGTTTGTAACCTTCACAGCTCATGATCAGATCGGAAATATTTCCGACCTGATAATAAGCCGTGAAGCTTGAAAGCGCTAAAAGGAATTTTGTTCAATAGTGGTGTTTAACAGTGTTATTTCTGTAAGGTCCTTTATTTTAATCTACCCTCTTGGGCTGTCTAGACCAAATCTTTGTTTTTCTGACCCCCCCCCCCCCGACGCTATTACGGTATTCCAGATTGCGTTTCTCTCTTATTCGGTCATCGGCCTCGAAGCTAGAAGAAGATTATCTCAAGAGGAAGCGGAAGAGCCTGAGGGAATTATCCTCCCTATCATGCAAGCTCAGAGACATCAAGGTAGCAGCCCTAGGACTGCGCATCGCCCGTAACGCAGCCAAAGGGGACTCTGTTGCGGCAGATACCAGAACAGTTTCGTAACTTGGTGAGCATTTATTATCTGTATACACTAAGTTGGCGTCTGGGCCGGCGACTACGTACCTACCTACCAGCCCCAGGTAGTCGCCGGCCCAGACGCCAACTTAATGTATACAGATAATAATGCTAATAAATTGGAAAGCAAATTAAATTAATGCGTATCAAGTTCCAATTGGTGCAATCCTTTAGAAAGAATCCAGCAAGACCCGTCTTAGAAAGAATCCAGCAAGACCCGTCTTCCCCGAATAGTCCTGAATTACAAGCTGAGAGGTCAGTGAAGTGTCAGACGTCCGAAGACAAGGTGGTTTTCGTAACGGGCAGATGGTAGCTTAGTCTGTAGAATAGAGGAAAAGAAGATCAACAAAAAAAACTTTATGATAGGCGGGAACTAGGACATGATATTCTGTATACGTTTAATCTATAAACTGTGAATTTCATTTTAAAAAAGAGAGAATACAGACACCAATGAAGTCAATAATTACCAGCTTTAATTAGTTATAAAAAATTGAAATCAACAAGGTATCGGTACTGTTATACAATAAGTCAAGATAAATTTGTCCACACGCCATAATAATGTCACCTTATTACATTACCGCATTATTTAACACAATAATCACTTTCCACTAATCCACAACAATCACTTTATCCACACTTTACAATGTCGCCAGGTGTAACTGACTAACATAGCCGGCCGCTGGCGCTTATATATATATCCCGCAGAGGTTCCAGAACACTTTTTGATTCTCCGGGAGGCTATTTGATAGGGGTATTAAGTTAATGGTAATAGAAAAAATACCCCATAAGTCTGAACTAGTGTTGCTGTGGAAGATAGTCTTATAATATATCTCAACGACTAATGTGTTAGATGCAAAATAAGGGAACAATACAGAGATAATGTATGTAAACGAAATATTGAAATTTAATTTTAAAAATACGGTATAGGCGAGCAGGGCACCTGGGTGATATGGGGCTTAATAAGAGAAATGTGACGAGTGGATATGTGTTGGATTGTAGAATAAAGCAACGTTCAACGTACGAGGGGGGTTGCAAGAAATCTCATTAAAGTCGCAAAGTGACAAGCGACAGCTCAGGATTGGAACGGATGTTGTCGGAGGACAGGATGCAATGATCGATTTGTAGAACCAAAATAATAAAAAGAACAAGACAGGAAGGACAGTGTCGTGTCTCGACGAAGTGGACTTGAGAAGAAAACAGAAACATTTAAACTCATATTGAGAACAATGAAAGATATTTTAGGGTATACTAAAAAGTATCCTCATAGTTCCTTTATTCAAAGAAAATTTTAATAAAAATGTTGACATAATAAAAAACCATAGCAGAAAATAACTTTTATGACGAAAGAATAGTAGACTTTTTAATTTAAAAAAAGTAGAAGAAAATTATTTTAAATGAATTTTATTCTATACAACCAAATCAGGGTAATAAAAAATATTCATTTAACAAAATACATTCCGCTTATACCAGATACGATTAATAATAGGGTAAAAAATCGTGGTTATAACATGGTATCAGTAATGAGTAAACGTAATCTTTTCTCATTACTGGTAAACAACAAAGAAAAATCAAACATACTGGGAGAAAACGGAATTTATCAAAAAGAAGACAGGTCGATCAATTAACCGCAATGAATTAAACGGCCTAATGCTTTTAGCAGAATAAGGAAAATAATAGAATTACGGAATAGAATAGAATTTTTTATTTCCGTAGTAAATGCAAAAAAAATACAACAGAATGCGACAATCATTTCCAATGATTTCATAGAATATTGTTACGACGGTCTCAATTGTACAGTGGAAACAAAGTACAGATACCAATGAAGTCCTTAATTACCAGCTTTAATTAGTCACAAATAACAATTTGAAATCAACAAGGTACTCTCATGTAATAATTTAAGTTAAATTTGACCACACGCAATAATAATGTCAAATATTAGAATCCGCATTAATTATTATACAGTTATCACTTTCCACTAATCCGCAACAACCACTTAATCGCACTCTACAGTATCGCCAGGTGTAAATAACTAACTGGGCCGAGGCTAGACGCTTATGTGGATCCCGCAGATGTTCTAGAATAATTTTCCATACTCCTGGCCGCGTGCAAGCATAATGTACATAGTTACAAGAGCTCGAACAGTCTGGAAGCTACTTAAGGGGATCTGTCATCTCTAAAACGGCATATTTTTAATTTTTACATTTTTCAAAATTTTGTATTTTTTATTGTACATAATATTCTGAATATGTGTGCAAACGTTTAGGTTATTTAAAGAATTTTTTCACAGTTTTTTTTGCACATAATTAAAATGCTGCATTTAGCGATTTTCACCGTTTCCACGCAATTCTTGGATTTTTTGCCATTATTACATTTAATGTGAGGTATTTATTCATGTTTGTTTATTTTAAGTTACAAACGGAGCCAATTTAGTAAACTTGGGTATAGTATACTTTAGTGTTTGGTTTCATCGGAGTTTTTCATACCTCAAACTATGGCATAGGCTTTGTTATTGAGGTAATAACTGGGCTAATAATTAATTACTAAGTACTTTCAAAATACTGTAGTGTGTGAACAGAAAAACACTGAATGGAATGAAGAGTCTGAAGAGTTTGCTGAGTGGTATCTAAGCCACCAAACATTGTATCAAGCAAACTATGATGGATTCTCTCCGGCAGTGTAAGTCGAGGCTGCAGAGAAAATTTAAAGATGATCTGAAAGCACACGTTTCCGCTACACCAGTCTTTATATGATAGAGATTCCAAGACCCATGATCATTTTTCATCATTAAATATTTATGGAGATGATGAGACAATTGAAAAACAAGAATGCGTCAACCATGTCGCTAAGCGGTTGGGTACAGATGAAATACCTTTCTACAGATGATTTACTTCAAAGGTGCTCTTTGGGGAAAACACAAAATGTTGAGGCCTTACATTGGCTTATTTGGAGTAAATGCCCTAAAACCACTTTCACAGGAAAAATAAGAGTTTTGTTTTTGGTGATGGCATCTGTGTGTATAATTAAAGGTATTTTCTCACAATTACACAGTAGCAGGCAAAGGCTGGAGTATCTCCAGGCAACACCGCTGCACATCATGCTGAAAAAAAGGATTCTCATCACTTACACCTGAAAAAACAAAGATCTATAGAAACATTCAAGAAGTATAAATCAAGTTGACTCAGAGAAGAAGGCCATAGAAGGCACCTTTCATGGTGGAGGAGGGCTTTAATGTAATATCACCTGTTATAAAAGAAACATTAACCTCTCGGGAGATTTCCTAAAAATCAGCTTTTTCATGTTTTGTCATTACAAAACGTTGAATAAAATTTGAGATCGACTACTGAATTTTTCACCACTTCTACCTGATGATAGTTACAAGATTTCTGTGTATGCAGAATCATGTATGTAAAAAACTGTCTAATTTAAAAATTTTGTTTGTTTTTATAATTCGCCAAAAATTTTGAGGTTTTAAATAAAATGCCCTAGTTTAGTTTGTATTAGTGTTACCATGCACAGAACGTTTCGTTACATTATAAGGAATAAAATGACACAAGGACTTTTAAATTGGTTGATAAACAAGAAAGTTATTCAAATTTTTGAAATTAAAAAAAAATTTAAAAACTCAAAAATTACAGTAAATGGGTGAACAAATTTATTCTGATAGCATACTTACTGTATTTAGACATACTGAAAGGAAAGTCCATAGTGATAAGGAAGTTTTGATCAAAAATATAAATTCTAGTTTTAGAGGTGACGGATCGCCTTGAGTGGACCTGCTCGGCTAACCGAGAAAAGTATAGAACGATACTCGACTTTTCGTGTGCGTTACGTGATTGTCACGTATAACAATAGTAACAGTACACTACTATACAAATTTTTACATTAAACAAATACAGTACATGTGCTACAGACAGGTAGCTACTTAGGAAACTGTGTTGAAGTTACTTTCAAGCTCTTTAGCAGATGTGACAGCTACTCGAAAAGAAATTAACGCTAACAATATACGTTAACTAAATTTAAAATCTTTAATATGGTAAATTAAAGTACTATTAAAATTATTTTTCATGTACATATGAGAAAAGTAAATTATAATCATAACTTGAATAAATTAATAAGATCAACTTGTAGAAACATTTAAAAAAGTGTAAATAACCTCCACATTATCCAAAGACAGGAAACAGTTTCTCACACATTTCGAAAACCTAAAACCTACACCCATTATTTGCATCAGTAGTATGACTGTTATAATATAAATTATTATATAAGCAAAGCAAAATATTGTTTAAAATGTTCTGGGTCTGCTAGACGATTATGATACTGCAGTCTTACTATGTAAACTTAAGTGACCACTTCTCATTAAAAACACCCTTAAAAATGAAGAAAAAACTATCTTAGTGTAAGAAGAATAAGAAAAAGTAGAAGTAGAAGAAGAAGAAGAAGAAGAAGAAGAAGAGGAGGAGGAGGAAGAGGAAGAAGAGAAAGAAGAAGACGAAGAAGAAGAAAAAATAGAAGACAACACCTTTAAAATTTATTCGCAAAACGATTGTATTCAACAAAGACTAATTAATTATAATTATTCCGGAGACATATTATATTAGTTATCAAAATAATTGTTTTCAAACGTTGTTAAATACACGCGTGTTAACAGAGGGAAGAGAAAATGAGGGGTAATTAACTTTTCGTGTCTCTACAGGTTTGCACGTTATTTCCATAATGAGATGCAGAGCGCGCGTACATAATATTGTCTTCCTTTGTAACACTCTAACGCTAACTAGGCTAACTAAATAAGCTGTTAGCTACTTACACACACATATACATGTATGCATACCATATCTGCTTTCGAGTCAGGTGTATACCTTACTTACATAGGGTTGCTATCCTTCTGACTTTTCCAATCATTGTAATTGGAGGGGAGAGTCCGTCTCTTTTTCATGTGAGGGAAGAAAGAAAAATAAAAGAACCTCAGACGTTATCCCAGTCCCAGCCTTAAACTTTCAGAGCGTGCACGGTGACAACAACAAAGTGCTATGTGGCACGTTGACAACAATTACCGCACACACAATTGTTGTAGTGGCACGTTGCCAACAATTACCGCACACGCGATTGTTGTAGTGACACGTTGCCAACAATTACCGCACATGCGATTGTTGTAGTGACACAACAATTAATCCTGAATAATTACTATTGTATTGTGCTTGTTTTCCACAGTTACTGAGTATTGTTTTGATTTTACGGTCTTTTATCGCCACCCAATTTTGTACCTCTGATTTTCCATAAAATTACTGTAAGTGTAATCCGGGGTTAGTCTAGAACGTTTCTGCCACATATCTGCATTTCTTCTTGTGCTTTTATCCAAAATAGTAGTAGAAAAAAATTGAGCTGCGGTTAATTGCGACCGAATCACAAAAATCCCGGCCAGTCGCGACCGAGGTGGAAACATGCAACTCTGCGATCGATATCGTCGTCCTATCAGCGACACACACGGAGTGTGTCTATCAAAAGCGTGTGAAGAGATGAAGGCTTACGCCTGCAATGGAAATGCGTCCGGCTGTTTACAATGTTTATACGCTGTTGCGACCAATCAATTTTCTCTGTTCATATTTTTGCGTATTTAAACTCTACATACTGAACCCATATGTGATAGACCTCTGCGCTCGCTTCACCCGCCCTATTTAGGCATCGAAACGACTTATCGATTTGAGGATTACTAAAAACTTTACACTTGTGTTACTTAAATATAATCATTAGATTGCAAAACTTGGCTTCACTCCGCTCGCAGCTAGGAGCATATCACATGTGCGTCCACGGCACTGCATAAATGATAATTACTTATACCAACTTTCTTCTCCTCTGATAGTTCCTATCCGTTTCGGATGTTGAATATCATACAGACTATTTTAACTTTCTGTACTGCTGCACGGAATAAGTCAGTTGTATTCATGTCAAACCAGGTCCTTAAATTTCTCAGCCATGATATTCTAGGTCGCCCAACTCCTCTATTTCCAAATACTATTCCCTGTAGTATGGACTGCAATAAGTAAAATCTCTGTACATTTCTCATGAGATGTCCCAGATACCGAAGCTTTCTTATCTTCAATGTGTTAATAACTTCCCTTCTTTCTTCATCTTTCTAAGAACTTTAATATTAGTGATATGTGTTGCTATGAAATGCTCAGTATTCTACGGTAAAGCTACATTTCGAAAGATTCCAATTTTTTAGTTGTGGCTTCAGTCAAAGTCCAAGATTCTACACCATAGAAGAGGACCGAGAATACGTAGCAGCGTAAAAGTATCATCTTTGTGTTTATTGTTAAATCGTGACTTTTGAATAAACTGCTCATTCTAGTGTACACTGCTCTTGCCTTTTGCTCTCAATTCTGCTCTTCATTTCTAGAGAGTGGTCCCATTGTTCATTGACTATAGTAAAAAGATATATGTAAATTTGCTTACACGTTCAACTGGCCTTTGGTTTATATTAAGGGTGCAGTTTGTGAACTTGTTCTTAGATACAAGCATTAGCTTCGTTTTATTAACACTGATGTCTAGACCATATCTACGGCTGCTTTTTGTCACTCTACTCATTAGTTGTTACAGTCCATCTAAGCTATCTGCGAATATGACGGTATCATCCGTATAACGTATGTTATTTATTCTTTCACGAATTTTAATGAAAACAAAATTTACTTAGCAGAAAGAAGTTCAGAAAGATTCAGAACATATCCCAAATATAGACGAAGAAACAATTAATGACAGGGAAAAGAGAAAAAAATTAAGAGACATTCAAGAAGATGGAAGAAAAGATCTACAGAAAATGGCGAAGAGGATAAATCACAGAAGAAGAGGGAAACAACGTAAACAGCGTAAGTCAAGGAGTGAAAGTCTACTGGAAAAGAGAAAGGAACAAAATGTGCAGCGCGGTCCGAAGTGGCATTAATCGGAAAAAAACATGAAAAGTTTTGATTTGTTTACGATTGGCTTGTTCATTTTTTGTACGTTTGTTAAAAATAGACATTACGTGTGTGTGTTTGTGTGAGCTCTAAATGGGAGTGCTGAGTGTAGGCAGAGTATGCATTGAAGTAAAAAATAAGTATTCATAATATGATGTACGTATTTATTTATTTTTATTTAAATCTATAATGTTTAAAAAAACATTTGTGTTCAGTGTGCGTGCGTAATTTGGAATGCATTAATGTCGACCAGACCGTGTTGTCTGAATTGTATATCTGATTCTCCGTCATCCACGGCCAGTTGAATATTTTGTCTGCTAAATGAACACAACAACACAGTTGCCGACACATTTCCACCGTTTACCGCTCCGCCCTTCCTTTCTCTCTGTCTGTCTAGATTTGCATATATTCGTAAACACGCCCGCGACCCCCAGATGTCGTTACGTAATCCGTTACAATGTCTCAATCGCTGTAACTATTTGAGTTAAATATATTGTATTTAGTATCGGCGCACGGATTTTTGCGTGCGCGCACCCCCGTGATACTATTTAAAACTGTTCTAATTCTACTCAGTACTAGGGTTAGTTGAATAGTTCGTGGAACGACATCTATAGTTTTTTAATAACTGAACTTTTTATGTTGTAAGTTTCGTATTTTATGTAAACACCTGTTAAATTCCACACCACTGTTAAGTTTATTCACAGTTTACCAGCTGTACAAAATTTACGTATCATGCGTGTTTTCAAAACTGGACAAATCGAAACATTGTGTAGTGATTGTATGTTTTTGAAATCTTCCTGTACGGATCGCGTCAAAAATTTCATGTAAGATATCGTTTCACTTATATTGCAGTGAGTGACCACTTATTTACTTATAGTAATACTTAATAAATGTATTACAAAAACTTACCGAATACTATACTAATGTGCTATCACGTTGGCTTTTTTCTTACTTGAAACATGTTTTGAGTATTAAGTAGCATGGTCATCGCCATTACGTTGGTTTTCTAGTATTTCGTCAGTATATGTGTTTTGGACGGTTCTTGCTGTTGGTTTTAGTTGAATTTTGTTTGCGTTTTGTAGACTGTGAGGAGGGCTCGTCGGTGTTATTATAACTGGATAAGGTATATGCTTTTTTTCAATTGTTACAACACAGAACACAATTATAATTTGTAAATAACTATCTTCGATTAAAGTTTTTAAAAATGTTTACCTCACTGCGTGAACCCAGCTTTCGCTCATTGTGAGCTTCATCAGCGGCTGCCGCTAGGAGCGCTGTCCGTCTCGCTGTTGGTGAGATCATTTTTTTCTGTGAGTTGTCCACAAAGTGTTCGAATACTATTCGTGTTTTAAATTGTATCTGTTCGTTTAGGATGTCGTTCCCGTGGATTTTAGTGTCTTTGTATTTTTGTAATTGTTCGAGTATGTCTATTTTTAGCCTATAGTGTGTACTTGTAGGATTTCTATGTTACGGTTTTATGTTTGTGAACGTGTGTCTCATCAATGAGATGGTTTGTAAAGGTGGATTCGGTGGTGGAGTGTAATTCGATGGGAACTTTTATGTGTTTTATGTATGTGTACCATTTTTGAACCTGCGTCCTGTCTGGCCTCTGTAGAATTTGTTACATTCTGAGCCGGTTAATTTGTAAATACCAGGTTAAATCAAATTTGTTTAGATATTTTTGCGAATGGGTTCCTGAACAGGTCTAGGGCCTTAATCCGTGGAGTGGTAATGATGATGATGTTTTTGTGAGTTTTTTTACACTGTATGTTTTCTTTTGAGTATAGTACTGTATACAATTCTGTATCTTTTTTTTTCGTGCTACTTTTTCAGTGTGATCAATGATATGTGTTAGTGTTATGAATTTGTCGTTTTCTGTCTTTTGCTGTTGTTTGTTTTGGGTTCTGTGCAAGAGTTTGTTAATTATTGTTTTATTGTATCTAGATATTGTTTGGCTTCTGCTATTTAATTGTGTTTGATTCATTTTAATAGCCTTTGTCTTGTTGTTTAGTCTATGCGCAGCTAAAGTAATTAGACATGAAACGGGTTGCGCTGTGTCAAAAGATAGCATTGCGCATACATAGCTTTGACGCGTAGTTTTCGCAGCGACTATTTTGTGTCGAGAACAGCTGCGTGGTTGTTGTATCACATGGTTGTGTATCATGGTTGGTCACCTCACATCCCACACCCTGCACTCCCCTCACTACCCCAACTACGATCTGTGCGAATCGTTTCACGTCTTACTGTTTCATCTGTCTCGTGTATGTGAAAGCTGATAGTTGTGTTGCATTGGATGTTTGGAGGTGTTGTGTATCATGTAGAGGGTTTTTTGTATATACTGAATTTGTGTCTATGTTTGTGTTTTGTAATGGCAGGGTCTAGGAAATTTATGCTATTGTTGTTTTCTTATTTAGCAGTGAAAGTTATGTTTTTTCTGGATTTTGTTTATTACATTGGGATGTGGGTTAGTAGCTGTTCACATTGCCTTGTTTTTCCTTTGTGTAGAAGTTATGACGTCATCACCGTATCTATGCCAGTGTAATATTGTTACGACGGTCTCACTGATGGTCGTATGGTACGGTGGAAAACAAAATAATGATACCAATTAATTCACTGATCACCAGTTTTAGTAAATTACAATTAACAGTTTGAAATCAACAAGTTATTCAACAAGATTATACTTGTGCAACAATTCAGTTAAATTTGTCCACATGCAATAATAATGTCAACTATTAGAGCCCCGCACAATTATATCACAATAACGCTTCTCCACGATACTTCGGGTTCGAACCTAATTTTGAATAATTAGCCACTTAATCACTGTGTAATCACCCGACGTAAACTGAACTGACCGTCGCTGGATGTTTATATTTATACCCCGCTGAGATGCCAGAATAATCTGTCACTTTTCGATGACGTACTAAACAATTGCCTCTTACGGGCGCTCTCGAATTCACTAGAAACAGTGCCGTGTGTGGCTTTGAACGCAGTGTGCGCGGACCGGTGAGGTCTAGAGGAGCCTCGATTGTTGACGCGTGATATGTTCCTCACAAATTAGCAATATGTACGCACCCAAACATTACAGCTGGGGTCTGTTGGGATAGCCGAGAAACACGTAGAATGACACACTCCATTGTTCGAGAATGTGCCGTTGCGTAAAAATATTTAATGCGGGTGCTTGTCAACGCTTACAAGGATTCTTGTTTTTCTAAGCGTTGTAAAAATATTTCAGCGAGTGTGCTAGATATGGGGACCCAAGGGTAGGCCTTTGTTCTGTTGAGTATATATATAGCCCTATTTATTCCTCTTCATCCATTTCATCCACGTAGCCCTTTTAGCCATTAAAACAATCCACGTTCCGAAGCTGCCAATTCTTCTCTCAATCATTTTACAATCGCGCGGGGATTAACTCAACAATGACGACTCCGTTACCTTAGGACAACTGGTGTCCTGGAGAATGTGACCTTCCTTCCTTGTTTCACGATCCACTACAGTCTGTGGTCGCTATCAACTGAGACGTCGTGTTGTCCTCGACCATCAGTCTACAACGGATTGGTTAGTACCGATTTACCTGTTGCCCACAGCAAGGAAATAAGAAAATTTAAAGTACAAAATATAAAAGACCCCTTAGCCCTTGAATACTCTAATAACACCGGGGTCAGAAAAGAACAAGAGTCAGACAATATAAAGTACACAGGAAAATAAAAAAAAGGATGTCACGTAAGAAAATTTGAAGCAACCTAAGAATCCAGCTGGGGCATATCGAACCCGTATCCACAAGATGTGGATTCTTTACGGAGTTTACGAACTATGGTAAACAAACTATGAAAATATTTTTTTAGTTTGGTATTTTCACAAGGCGTGTTTGTTTGCTAAATATGTTTGTGTACTTGTAAGCGCACGGAAGGTCCGTACTGAATGTATATGGGCGGTACCCATTAAAGTATCGTATAAATATCCATAATACGATTAACTATTTTTTATCTAAAAATATAATGTTTATACAATGTTTTATTCCACTGTATATTGTAATGCATTAATTTCGGTCAGACTGTGCTGTCTGAATTGAATTTTTAATTCTCCGCCAGCCACGGCCAGTTGAATATTTTGTCTGCCAAATGAACACAACAACACTGTTACCGACATATTTCCGCAGTTTGCCAATATATTCGGACTACGCATTTGCATACTATCGTGTACACGCCCGTGGCTCCAATTCACTCCCGTCACCTGAACGTATCCTATTATGATGTCTTTGCTTGTAACTTTTTTAGTTAAATGTTTCTATTAATATGAACGTAAAGGATAAGGGTGTGTCCTATTTTATGATTGAATTTAGGCAACGTCTAGACAAATAGTTTCTGAACAATATTATGGAAATGAGTATTACCGTAGTGAAGGTAGTTACACATAAAATAAATAAGTCATAGTTCCGGCGCCCTTTTTTATTTCTTGGACAAAGATTTTTAATTTATTGCCTGCAAACATTCAACAGATCAACAGAATTAAGTATAGCAAATTCAGACAAGCCAGAGCTTGTAGTTTTACTTATGTAAGATAATGTTGGATTGGAGTTTGAAAAAGAATTCGCTTGTCTTTCGAGGGAATTTTGATTATTAAACAGATCTACGTTTAACAGAAAATAATAATGATCCATTTTTATTGTAAACGTAAATACAGTAACAAATTAAGTAAAGTTTTGAAAATATTTCAGCTATCTTAAACTTAATTTCTGCAATTGTTTTATTATACTTAACATTTTATTACTTGTGTGTAATTTAGTGGATAATTTTACAAGACGCTAATCCCTTTCAAAATTTCAAGTTAAATTATTTTCTTACAGATTGATGTTGTAGCGGTCCATGTTGATCACACTTCGAGACAACGCGTAACGCCTTTTTTGGGCTTTAACTCTTCCCGACCAGGCTAAAATTGCTTTCAATAAACAAAAAAAAACCTCTTCACTTCAAACACTATCAACCTAAAAATAAGGAAGAATCTAGTAAAGGCATACGTGTGGAGTGTTACCCTATATGGGAGTGAATCTTGGACAATTGGAGAGGGTGACAAGAAAAGATTTCAAACATTTGAGACCTGGTGGTACAGAAGAATATTCAAGATAAGCTAGAGGGAGAAGATAACGAATGAGGAATTCATTAGAAGAACTTTCTGCGAAATTTAAAAGGCAGAAGAGCAAGTTTATAGGGCATATGCTACGACACAATGGGTTGGTTAAGCGGATAATAGAAAGAACAATTGAAGGGAAGAATCACAGAGGTCGACCCCGTTTAGACTACATGAAACAGCTTATGGTCGATATGAACTGCACATCATATTGTGACTTGAAAAAGAAAAGCAGGGAAGCATGAAGAATGGCGAGCTGCTGCCAACCAGCCTGTGGGCTGCTAACCTAGAAGAAGAAGAACTCTTCTCGGGAATTCCATATCAATTCTCCTGTAACGTGTAGTTATTAACTCTTACCTTCACATTTTAGTGTTTCCCGGGATTTGCCTTTTAGTTGTTGGTTTGTTATTTGGAAGGTGAGAAGGGATAGGTGTTACGGGTTTAAGATTTCCACCCGTGTACCACCAAAGTTGCTGGCACGTCGGTGAAATGAAAAGTTCTCTGACTTCTCCTCGCTGATGGTACGACATCACAGAAAAATCTACGTGTTTATCGAATGTACCAGAGTGATCCGGAATGTAACGTGTGTGGAGTACGTGCTTGTTGACGCATTTTCTAGACTGTGCCAGACTTCGCGCGGGCGCACGGACTGTGTCAAAGCCGCAAGTAATTACGTCGTAACTATACTGGCGCATTATGGAATAATCTAGTAATTTGGGGCGGTATAAATACCAGTACTCAACTACGTTCAGTTGAGTATTAGTGCGATATATTGACAGTGCGGTTCGAGAGTTATAGTCGCGATATTACTGTGCGGGTTCAAGTGGTTATTAGTAGGGCTAGGATTTTTATGTAATATCAACATGCAAAATATGTACATATTTATGTAATAATACTAGGTGAAATATGTAATATTACATAAAAAAATTTTAAAATATGTAAGATTAATTTAATTTAATTTTTATATAAATGATATATTAAACATTATATTATACTTGAAGATTCCTCATTTTATTAATTACATTTTTGCAAAATAAAGTGTGGTACAATAATTAATTAATTAAGCATGTCCATATTATAGCAAACTTAAATAAATTCCATTACTATGTATGAAAAAATGCGAAAATTTAATAGAAGTTTCACAATTATTATAATTTTCATAGTCACTGTTTAAACTATCTGTCCACTAAATATTACTTTGCAGAACTCAATCTACTTACTTCACTCCGAATTGCAATGAACTATCAGATACATCTCCAAGTTTTCCATTGTCATGGAATGCCGCCGGTCAGAGAGGATGTTTTTGTATACAGAAAATGACCTCTCCACGTCACAGGAAGTTGCTGGTACAAATTTAAGTAGATTAAATTTTTCAGGAGAGATATCGTCTGGAGGATTCTCTTCTTCGCCGCTGAGGATCTTGCATACTGCAGTCATTGTCGAGAAGCCAGGGTTTCTCTCCATAACAGACTCAAATTTCTTCATTACTTCTATTCCAACAGTCCCTTCAACAGCACTTAACTTGGATTTCACATCTTCCACAATGTCCAATGATTTCTTCAAAGGCATGCCACGAGTTTCTAATTTTAAAATACTGTCAGCAATGAATCCAAAATTGCTTTGGATATAAGCTAATTGGCACTGTACTTCAGAATCACTGAAGGCACTTTGGGCGTCTCTCACTGAAACTGCTGATTTACCCGGAAACGAATCTATCACAGACTTCACATCTTTAAAATGATCACTATAAAAGCACGCAGCTTCGATCCACGTACCCCGCCTAGTCAGGACAGGTTCAGGGGGCAATTTTACATTTGGCAATTGTTCTCTGTAGTGCAACACACGTTGGGGAGCTTTAACGAATACTTTCTTGGTGTTTGAAATAATGCTGTTCACTTGTGGATATTTACTTCGCACTTCTTCGGCGACACGTTGCAGTCCATGGGCGAGACAGGTGAAATGGATCATATTTTGATAGAACACACGTAAAGCAGTTCCCGGCTTTACCATGTACGCTGCAGCATCAGAATAAAGAACAAGAACTTTATCTTCTTGAACGCCTTCAGGCCACAACACTTTAAGTCCATCATTCACAAAACGAGCAACTGTTGCATGATTTGTGTGTTCCAACACTTTCGAAGAAATCAGAAAAGGTGTAGGGGATTATTCACCATCCAGCTTACCAATCACAAGGTTGGCAACATAGCGCCCTTTCACACCCGTTTTCACATCCGTAGTTTCATCGACAGCGATCCATATATAGCTGCTGCCTATATGACGTCGCACGTATGCCAGCGCTTCCTCGTAACACAAATGCAGGTAGTTTTTTCGGAGCGTAGAATCGTTAGGTATCTGCCTCCCGCAATACTTCTCTAAAAATGCGCGATATTTAGGTACCTGGAGTTTGTACCACGGGATATTTGCGGCAACCATAGCAGTACACATGTCATAGAAGAATTCATTCCTTGCACTTGAAGACTGTTGCATTTGAGATAGAAGGACTTGCTTTTTAGAAGTTTGTAGTGCTTTATTCCTAGTATGCTGGGCACTGCGCACATGTTGTTCAAGTTGTGATTTCATTGAACATGTAATCTTCTTATTACAAGCCTGACAGAGAACCACAGCTCCATCAGTAGTGAACGAATCATCTATTGTAACCCACGACTTTAACTTCGATGATAATTTTGACGCTACAGGAGGCATCACAGGTGGAATTCAATTAAACACTGTGGTCGCCAAAGCGATACTAAACGTACGAACTCAAGAATTCGCCGAGAAAAACGAACGAACTGTTCTTTCTCACGCACACAAACAGTTTACTCTTTACTCTGCCCCTTCCACCTAGCCTCTCCATTTACTAGTACCCACCCCACCACGCACTCTGTTTGTAAGCAAAACTGACTGTTTTCCTAGAAACGGAGCTATTTGTCCAAAACAACTGTTGCTTATCGTTTCTGAAAACGGAGTGAATAAGCAAAACACAATCGGCAACGAACTGTTCTTTTCTCCACTAATATCTTTCTTGGAATTCTTCCCTGACCCTTTCTCAGCAGCTTATAAATAGCTTGGAAAATCCGTTTCAGGTACCTGAGTTTCTAGTGAACATAATATTGTCATACGGACTGTTTTAAGTTACCGTATATTTCACTTGCGAAAAAATACTTTTTTTACAGTAAGAGACAGAATATTAGGGGAGCGGGATGGTGTAGCGGCTTCGCTGCTCGCCTCTCACGCCGGCGACCGTGGTTCGAATCCCAGTGTGTCGGTGTGAGATTTTCAGTTGAAAAATCCCGCGGTGTCAGGAAGGGCATCCGACCTTAAATCCCCGGCCACAACTCTTACACGCCTTAGTGCGTGCAAACAGGTACCCTGCGCAAGCGGGATAAGCTGAGGAAGTTGTTGAAGAGACAGAATATGTAATTTTACATAAAAAAAGTAAAAATATGTTTAAAAAAAGTAAAAATATGTAAAAAATGTCATTATGATCAAATATGTAAAATATGTAACAACAAAATGTCATTATGTGTTAGCTAAGGTTCTAATTCACGGACATTTATCATTTTTAGTTATGTATAAGCAAAGGGAAAGAATATGTATTTACATACGAATCCTAGCTCTAGTTATTAGTTAAGAATGGTGTTGTATAATCGGACGGTATAATTGTAATACAATTGTGTTTAATTTTAGTGAAAATTTTATTGCGTGTGAACAATTTTCATTTGATTTGTTGTAGAGACTGTGTTGTTAATTACGAACTGTTTAACTGTAAAAATTAAAGGTGTGATTAGTGACTTAATTGGTGTCTTGTACTTATTTTGTTTTCGATCTACGACGATCGAGTGGACTGTCGTAACAATAGATTCCAGTCTTTTACTGAACAAGCGAAGCAAGTTCTCAGTTTTAATTCGACTACTTGGTCTTTGTCAGTCCGTCTTCTGACTGTTTGGTGTACATCTCACGATAATTTTCGAATTCATCAACCGTTTGATTTTGGCATGCCTGTGCGCGTAGAGCCCTAAAATTTTGAGATTACACCCCCCTCCAAATAGGACATCAGGACAAAAATGTGTTACAAAATCCACAACATGGCTATCTGGGATATCTAATCAAAAAGAAGTTTAACCATAATCTGAATATAACTTTTGTAATTTAAAATTGTTTGGGCCTAAAAAAGTGTACCAAAGTTTTTGAAAAATTTTCAGAAATTATTTGTGTAGGATATCAAATTAAACAGACGTTTAACCACATTAAGAATATATAGTTCAAACTTCAAAATTTAAAAAAACGTGGACACCAAAGACCAGAAAGATATTACATTTTTGAAAAAATTGAAAACAATTCGTGCCGAACGTCAGACTAAAGGGAATGGTGTTAACACTAAACCGAATTTAGTGTTTGCTTTGTATGTTTTTATTTTTATGGACGACACAAGACAAAAATGGAATTCAGAATTTTGAAAAAATTGTAAAAGCCTTACCGAGTTCTGCAGCTTACAGAACTTACTAGTTATTTTTTCTACTAATATTATATCTAACAGTTTAGTAGATCAAGTGTACTGGATCATTTGTTTGGTGTTCAACTTTGGACACTTGTCAGTTCATTTTATTTTGTTATAACATTTTCCATCAAACAATTCATAGTCTGCATCACAAAACAAAAATTTTTATAAGCCTAAACGTAAAGATAAGTAATTCAGTAATGACTAATATAGGAGTAAGACAAGGATGCAGTTTATCACCCACGTTATTTAATATTTATATAGATGATATAATCCGAAACTGGAAAGAATTATATAAAGAGGGAATATATTTAGACAAAGACACAATATTAAATGTAATTTTATATGATGACGACCTCACACTAATTGGGAAAAAAGAAGAAGAATTGCAAAAGGGATTATACAAACTGCAGCAAATTAGCGAAGGATAAAATTTAAAAATTTCAATTACTAAAACTAAAATAATGGCATTCGCAGGAAAAAAGCCGATAAGAGCCAAAATCATCTTAAACGATAAAACACTGGATCAAATAAAACATTTTAAATACCTAGGTTGTGATATTTCCTTCGATTACAGTAAAGATATTGACCAAAAAAATAGTACCTTTAACCGTATTTGCGGAACTATCAGTCGATGCCTGAAAAATAAAGTCAGGAAAGAGACAATGTTGAAATTTTATACAACAATGGCTGTCCCCGCACTTATAAATGGCAGCGAAACATGGGTAACGACAAAGGCACAAGAAAATCGAATTCAAGCACAGGAAATGAGATTCTTAAGACGAGATAAGGGCTGTAGTCGAATAGACAGAATACGAAATAAAACGATTGGACAAGAACTTCAGGTATTCAACTTAAATGAAAAGATAAAATTTAATAGAAACAAGTAGCAAGAACATTTAGAATGAATGCAGCAATACAGGTTTTCAGTAAAAGCTAAAAAATACAAAGCCAGAGGAAGAAGAAATTTAGGCAGACCAAAGAAAAGGTGGGAACCGTAACAGGCAGAATGCCTAAAACTTGAAGTAAAGAAGAAGAAGAAGAAGAAGAAATTTTCTCACATTCATACATTTGCAAATATTTTGAGTAAACGAAAGTTGTTTATATTAAGTTAATTATTTATTTATTTGTTATATCTTGTTACTGGTGTGCTGAATTATAAAATCACAATTAAGGGTTAAAAAATTTTGACGATATGTTTGGTTTATACCGGATAAGGAATCTTTCTTCTTTTTTGCATAGTTGTTTATAGTAAAGTTAGCACCACCATATTTGCTGCCACCATATTTTTCTTTGATGGAGAGTTAAATGTTGTACTGTAAGAGACTATTACGTGCCTTTAACACCAAACTGGTTTAATTTTCAGTTGCTATTGTGACAAGTAAATTTTTATGGAAATAAAAAATACACCTACCTATTATCATAATATTAATTTTTAATGTTATCTTTAAATTACAGTAAACAGGGTAAGTGTTTTTTTTCTAAAACACAAAACTTATTAACATATTAGTTTTTTTGTTATTTACATAAAGTTGAGGGTGAGGAGCGATACCGCGGCGTCAACGTAATTAGCAGGACAATGTTTTTCATCGCATTATTTTTTCGTATAACCACTTTGCTGGGCGAGAACATTTGCATAATTCTGTTTTGTACAATACATTTTCTCTTATTTTTTCTTATCCGCGACATCTTTCCAGGAAAAGTTTTATCAAACTACGCGTGTATATAAATTTTATATAAGAATCGATATTCCACTTAAGTTCGATGTTCCACCTGCTCTAACAGTTTCGATCTTGAGACTGTCCAGACATTTAAGAGTACTGAAGAAAGGAGTGGATTACACGTAACCTGTAAGAAAACGCGTTCAACGTTGTTGAAATTGGATTCACAGGAATCTACCGGCGGGCCACGCCATAGCCATAAATTTTTCATAAGTACTGTCAAAATAAAAAAGGCTGTACTTATTAATTGTGAATATATAAAAATAGGTAATTTGCATAACTAAAATATATTATTACATATCTTTAACGGTATAACCTTTATTATGTCAGTGTAATAATAAATATATAAGAAAGGAAAAATCACCACATTAAATGTCCTTATATCTGGGACAGGGAAATCTGGTCTCTTTAGCCCGGTAGGACATCCAGTTTATGGGAGACAACCCAGACAGAAAATCGGACTGGACGTTAAGTCAGAAGGTGGCAGCCCCACCGGCGTCTTACCCTGCGATATGCTAATAACATACCCAGGGGATACGTTATTATATTGTTACGACGGTCTGACTGTCGTCGTATGGTACAGTGGAAAATAAAATACAAGACAGCAATTAAGTCACTAATCACCAGCTTTATCACAATTAAACAGTTTGTAATTAACAAGACAGTCTCTTACAACAAATCAAATAAAAATTTGTTCACACGCGATAAAAAATGTCAACTTATATAAAACAAAATTGTGTCACAATTGTCCCGCACAATTATAAAATACGCAATACTTCCCCGCAATATTTCAAACCGCACTGTGTAAATCGCCACTTAAACTCACTGTGTAATCGCCCGACAATAACAAACTTGACCGTCGGTGAATGGTTTGTATTTATACTCCGCTGATTTCCAGAATAATCTGTCACTTTGGATGACTTGTTAAACAAACAGGCGCTCTCGAGAATCCACTAGAAACAGTGTCCTTGAACACACTGCGCTGACCGGTTACGGTCTGGTATAGACCCGATAATTGACGCGTAATTGTCTTCCATCTCAAAGTAGCAGCATTATGTACGCACACACACACACGTTACAGCTGGAATATTCGAGAAACTTGTAGAACGTTCCGTATTACGTAACAGTTTTTCCGCATTACTTAACAACATGTTACGATGTACTTATTAAAGTGTGTCAAGTAAGGAATAATCGGATGGATCGACGGCAGGAACTGACAGTATCGTCCAATATCTACTAAAATAATTGTAAAATCTTAACCAAATAGACGACTACCACATGCCCAAACAAACTGTAGAATTGTAAGCCGAAGGGAAAGGTATGGGGCGCCTTTTAATTACTATTTTCTTCGGACTGCAACAAACCATCGTTTGTTTAGTTCTTGTAAACGATGATGATGATGACTATTTGTTGCGTGTATCAAACTTATCAAACTTACTTGTCAAACTTTACTTATCAAACTTTACTTGTCAAACTTTACTTATCAAACTTTACTTGGCGTAAAAACCGATAAGTACGTTTTAACAACAGACGTAAATCGCAACAGATGCATTATTTACTGAATAACAAAACGCGAGTGGCATAACTGTAAGGAGTACAGATGTAGATGTGTTGATGTAGTGGGGATGTGGGTATGTGGGTATGTATGATGTGCGTGTGGTGAAAAAGTGGGAAGAGAGAGAAATTTTCTATTAAGCTTAAGTGCACGACCGGAAAATTAGAGCAAACAAGTGATTATTCATATTTTCCGACAGCCAGTCTTGATTACTTAAGCTCGCTCCGGTCTGCTGTTTCTGTTTCCTCCATATTTGACGTAGCAAAATAAACCGCTGGTAAAAATATTAAAACATGTGAGGTGTGTTATGGAAAGTTTTCTTTTTCTTATGCGCCTACCACTTCCGAGTTCTGAGTGTAACTGGAAATGTGTGCCCGTTTTTCAAACAGCTACCATCTCAGTCAAATTACTTTTCATCAGCTTTTGGGCCGCGGCCTTGTTTTTAAAACACAAGACCTTTTGATTGCAATTTCGTGGACAGTCCACTGAAAAAGACCACTGAACATGACTGCCGCATTTGCAGTCAAAACTTACGTTGTCCTCAAGAAGATGATTACGGCCCAACAACCAGGAGATAATTTGCTGAAATTGACTCCGGCCTTGAAAGTTTTAAAATATTGTTACGTAATGCGAAACGTTCTCGTGCGTTCGATGATGTCGTTCTACAAGCTACTCGACTAGCTCTGCCGGTGTGTCTTTCTGCCAAGGCTGCGCTGAAGTAGCCTATAGAATTTTCGAGTGCTGGTTAAGGACCCATATTATGGAACCCTGCATGCTATAAATAACCCACACTTGGTGCTTAGTTTTCAGTTTACTTCGGGTGATCACTCAGTGCGTTTCAAGTGGCTATTAGTTAAAAGTGATTATTGTGCGGCATTTTATTAGGCATTTTATTAGTTGACATTATTATTGCGTGTGGACAAATTTGAATTACTGTACGAGGATAATCTTGTTAAATAACTTGTCGAATAAAAACTGTTAACTGTGATAATTAAAGCTGGTTTTTAGTGACTTCGTTGGTGTCTTGTATTTTATTTTCCACTGTATCATACGACGACCAGGGAGATCGTTGTAACAATATCATGATCAACCAGCATCTTCCTCTCTTGGTCCCTAGTCTATTAGCGTGGGTATCCGTCATTCGTAACTTGTCTTATTTAATTACAGGGGGCAGTGAAAAATTATGGTTGCCCCCCTATAAAAGTGATATTACACGAGTTCTTCGAAACCACGGGTGAAAAATTCCCGTCCAAAAGCCAATAACCATTTCTGCGCTGCATTTTGGACTCGTTCATCAGTGTGATGTCACCGCTTCGCAAGAAACGGACACAAGAGATTCACACGGCAGATGGTCAGACCTGTAAGGAGGATGATACCACACCTCCAACTCAAAGTTTCCAATGAGTTCCTTTGCCACGCGTGTTCTTTTAGCAATAAACAAGGAATCCATTGAGTGCAAAAGTATTTTTTTTTAAGTGATAGTTATAAAAGTGATATTTTTAAATATCATTTTTCAAAGTGATAGTTTGATGAAAGTTGTTGGAAAATTTCCGTTTCCGTAGTTACGCTTTCCATTTGGTAGGAAAGGTTGGTCGATTGTTCGACGCGAAACATGTAGCATCATTTAAACGTAGCGTCTAAGATAGAAAATGACTCGTTTACTTAGTAAAAGTAGCGTCCGAGGAGTGGTTTGTTTCCTGGCCAGGTGGTGAGGAGGTGTAACGCTATTGAAATTCACCACTAGTTGAGGGACGTGAATTATGTCATAGCACATTCACCCGCTCCGCAATCATAAAATGGTACGAGTTGTTCAACAATGACTGGACGGACATCGAGAACGATTACCGGCAGGGAAGCCACCAACTTCAATAACGTTGAACGCATTTTACCAGTTTTTTTCGTGCAATTAGGCGAATAACAAGAGGTGGAATTTTGGCTGCATTAGGTATTTCGACTGGAAGCGTGCATCGTCTCTGAGAGACTGTAATTTCAAAAATTTGCGCTCGATGGGTTCTTCGTTTATTGCTAGAAGAACACGCGTCACGATAGAACTGCTTGAAAACGTTGATTGAAAGGAGTGGTATCATCCTCCTTACAGATCTGACCTTCCGCCATGTGACTTTCATCTGTCCCTTCCTATGAAATAGGCCCTGGTAATATCACACTGACGAAGGAGTCTAAAATACAACGCAGGAATGGTTATTGGATTCTTGACGGGAATTTTTTTAGCGGACGTTTCGAAAAACTCGTGTCATGCTATGCTAGGATTTTAAGTAAATTTTATAATTTTGTGGACAGTGACCCTAAATTGTACTTTTAAATAAAAAGTATATTTTAATAGATATTCCACGTGTTTTTTCTGTTAGCAGAACTAACGTTTCGACTTCCGCTTCTGACTCAACTTCTAAGCTGATATTCATTTCAGGTTGACTCCATAAACTATCTAACTAAAGAGAAAACCGAAGAGACGAGATTTCCCTGTTAGAGATAAGGATATTTAACGTGGTGATTTGCCATTCCCTCTGCTTGTTGACAGGTAGAGGAGGTACAGTTAATATCAGTTGTCACTCAGTCTTCAGAGCTGCGTTAGCCACCTGCAGGTGTTTCCCGCTCCTCATTACTACTTGCAGGTGCGGCTGGATATTTCCCTTTATCGAGAAATGAGACCATACCACGACTGTGTTTAAAAATATTCAAGATATAATTTAAAAATGAGTATATGAGTATAAGTATTCGGGCTGGTTGTAAACGTATTCAGACTGCATGAGATGTGATTTAGAATACTGTAACAAGTTACAGAATAACACCGCAACAATCACTTCGCTCCGCACTTGAAATATCGCCAGGCCTAACTGAACGTGACCGCTGCTGAATGCATATATTTTACACTAGGATATTTATACCCCAGGAATTATATTACAGGATGGTGTTAAAAATGAGGAAATAAAAGAAAATATAAGGCAGATATACACCATTATCAATTATACTATTGACGGTAAAAATATAAGATGGTCCGGGCATGTGTGCCATATGAGCAATGATCGATGGCCAACGAAATTAATAGAAAGTATTAATACTTTTATGGCCATGAAAGATTGGAATAAAAAATATAAGGAATACAATGTATAAAGGAATCTGAAGGAGGGTGTTTGGAAATATTGTAAAGTTTGGAAGCTAGGGTGTGAAAACGACTTAAAATGTTTGAAAATCGCGCTCTATGTATATGGGTAAACCATTGGCTTATTTTCGGGGGAAAAAGACAACAATTCCAAAGCATTGTTGTACAACAATTGAACTATCCGACAACGGAAAACTGCTAATTTCTGGCAAAATAAAACATTAAAAAATTAAGATTCGTTTATTTTTAAGGAGTTTACATTTTGTGCTCGAAGAATTGGTTGTGATAAAACAGATTGTCACTATTCCGAGTTTTGCACTTACGTCTGCGTGTGTTTGAGGGTGGGAGGGAGGGAGGGAGGGAGGGAGGGAGAGAGGGAGAGAGAGAGAGAGAGAGAGAGAGAGAGAGAGAGAGAGAGAGAGAGAGAGAGAGAGAGAGAGAGAGAGAGAGAACACAAAACATTTACATCATTTCTTGTTCTTTAAACATAATAAAAAATAAATTTAAATGAAAGTACTTCAAAATGGAACGCGCTTACATATAGGTTAATGTGTTTTACTGAGAATATTTCCCGTGTAGGTACCTAACTGTTTTACATAAGACAAAGCTTTATCTTCTCTGTCTGCGTCAACTTCCGTCTTCTTACTACCCTAACACGCGCGCGCGCACACACACACACAATCTATTTGAACAAACACATCAAATCTTTGTCGCTTTTTCTCCTTTCGCTTATCTCTTACATTTTATACGAGTTCTCCTTTGTCTTTTATCTCGCTCAGTTATTTCACTTTGTCAGTAATTGAATTCAGCTTCTTTCTTCATTTCTTGTCTCCAGTCTTTTAGCACACGTTCCGTATTATTTAAGTTAACACAATTTGCAGTGTAAAAATACAAGCGACCGTGTGTACCTCGGAGAGGTCATTCACCGTTTATTATATTACATTCATCAAATACTTTTCCTGTATCTAAATCAAAAATATATTTATATTTAATAGTCTGACTCGGAAAACAGATTGCAGATGGGGATACATTTGTTAAATCGAATCTGCAAAGACTCTGGATTTCAGATATCCACACGTAAGGCTAAGGTAATGGCTTTTCGTGGCACTGATCCCGTACGGGCAAAAATTGTTATAGATGGTACTGTAATGGAACAAGTTAGCAGTTGTGAATACCTGGGCTACAGTGTGTCTTATAATGCATGCAACGTCGTTGTGAATAAGTTGCATAAGTTCAATCTTATGTGCGGGACCATTAGGGGAACTCTTAAGTGAGCATGTAAAGCAACACGCCTAAAATTCTACAAGGTGATGGCTCTTCCCACACTTCTTTACGGATCTGAGAACTGGACTTTAACGAAAGGCCAGGCGAGTCGCATCCAAGCGGCTAAATGAGATGTCTCAGGGACGTGGGAGGGTATACTCTCCATGATCATAGACGAAACACAGATATACGGCAGGAATTGAATATTATGAGTGTACTCGACAGGATCGCCCAGTATCGGCTGAATTGGTGGGAACATGTTTGCCGAATGGACGACTGCCGCATCCCCAAACAACTCTGGAACTATAAGCCGAGGAGACGGAGAGGTGTGGGACGTCCGAGGAAGCGCTGGAGTGACCAGCTCTAATCTTTTCCTATTTGAGACCGGAACAAATCATTTTTGGTTTAATCCGTGAAGAAGAAGAAGAAGAAGAAGAAGAAGAAGAAGAAGAAGAA
The DNA here is from genome assembly GCA_034769895.1 of Magicicada septendecula. Classification (NCBI taxonomy): domain Eukaryota; kingdom Metazoa; phylum Arthropoda; class Insecta; order Hemiptera; family Cicadidae; genus Magicicada; species Magicicada septendecula. The sequence goes on from CM068367.1 coordinate 1,397,966,803, forward strand.
GAAGAAGAAGAAGAAGAAGAAGAAGAAGAAGACGAAGAAGAAGAAGAAGAAGAAGAAAAAGAAGAAGATGACGATGTAATTATCTTCCCTGTATGGATAATGTAGAGAATTTCAAAAGACCAGCCGATATTTCTTTTTTATAAATGATGCAGAAAAAATAATTACACCGTATTTAGGATATTTTAGATGAGATAATAAATTATGGCATTAAACTATTGAATAATTAATCTATTTCCTAGGCTTTCACCGCCGACGTCTTAAATATTCAAATTATTTCCGGGCTGTAAGGTATGGTCTACTATAATTCACATGCTGATCAATGATATAGTCAGAAGTTTCGGCCAAACCTCTGGAGCAGTGGCGTGGCGTGGATATATAACACCTCTTGGCGATTGTGATAAGCCTAAAACTAATTGAAATTTTTTTGTACCAAGTTTTTTTAGAGCATTTTCTATTATTCGCTGGGAGAAGAATAGGGTCTGACTCTCATTACACTTACAAAGAATAAATCAGAACACAAATAATCGAATTAAAAATACAAACACAAAAATACATGGCTAAACGAACAAAAACAAATAGGTATTTACTTAGTAACTGTTGGACATCGGTTCCAAAAAACGAACATAGCTCCTAACTGAGCGTTTTGCCGGTTTATACAATGGCAACTCATTGGGTGGACGAATGTGTCCCACCTCCACGGTTTGTACAGTGACAACTACGAGGTCAACGACCGTACGCAGTAAAACATTGCCGATGTCCGAGCCGGCAACACAAGACGGTGCAAGTGCGCAGCTGTTCGAAAGCAATGCTACGCTGTTCTTCAAGTTTCCCTACTAATATTGTTCGGATTTCAAATTATTCAATAACTGACATTTTTATTCTGTAAAATGGTTAATATTGTTTTCTCTTAATTCCAGTACTGTTGCCGCCGGCAACAGCGGTTACATAGACGCCGTGCTACTGCTCTGGAGACCATCTTCAGTGAGCAAATAGACTTTTACTAAAAAATATACCATCATGTGTAAAAATTGTGAATTTGAAAAGATAAATAAATTTTGCCACGGTAATGTGGCATTACTGACGTACACCTTGTCAGTAGTTTCAGAAACCGTTCGCTGAAGATGTCCTCCAAAGGTGCAGCCGAAACGTCCAATTACAACATCGATCTGCATGAGAATTAGCAGACCACGGTCTTACACCCCTGCAATAATAATTTGAATAATTATTAAATAATCGGTTGTTTTGTTATAATGCATAACATGTAAATTAATTGTATCTATATATTTCATTGCTGGGTTTTACCAGATGTTGCAGCTTTGTAACAGTACTCAGGTGTTTAGTTGTTTAACAGTACGTAGTCCCTTAAGGTCTGTTAATTCTGTTATATCTGTTGATTCATCAAACTTGAAAATTAAATTTTTAAATGTTTTTGCTTTTTTTTTTACTTTTGTAGTCCCCTTGAAACAGTGGAACACTATTAGTCGATAATTTGTGTTTTTTTTGTGTTGTTTGAGACTTGTCCACGGTCTGATCTGGGGCAAGCCCCCTACAGCCGGATGGTAGGGTGTGGGGAGACGCACGCCAGTGCGGGCCGGAAGCGAAGAAGGTGGACGCACATTGAAGGTAGAGTAGTGAGTGTCTGTGTGTATACGTAGTTTGTTGTTGCCATATAGGTGAAGGAAGTGGCTAACAGAAGTGCAAATAGTTAGTTTATTTTATTTTCAGGCCGGCCAAGACAGGGACGAGTAGCGCAGGTCGCCAAAGTTGGAAGGAGATAATAGAGAGGTGTCAAGCTAGGCGGGGGACACAAAGAATAGGGATAAAGACTTGGTAAGAAGTTAGGGAAATTTATATTGTTGTGTGATCAGGAAGGATTGCAGGTTGAGTATGTATGTAATCGGGAATTAGGTGTTTCTGTTTCTTTGACGCTGGAGGCAAGGAGCTCTGGGAGGAGGTCCACTGGCTACGGTAAGGAGACGGTTTATGAGAAAGGAAGGTCTGCGGGTATTGCGGGTAGTTCTGTTGATAGAGGTGGCTATGGATTGATTGTAGGGAAATGCCTTGTGTAGCAGTTTTTGACTACTTCCAGTTGAGCTTGTACAGGAAGGAATCGAGGTTAGGGAAAAGTATGTTTAGTGATACAGAGCGCTGTTGCAGGTTTTGGTAATGGGTGGCCCGGAGTTTTGGTTCGGTGATTCGGCAGGGTTGGCAGTCAGAAGTATGGGATGAGTGTATGTAACGATTGGGCGCATACAGGTTGTGTAGATGCGACTAAGTAGTCCGCTGGAGTAACGATCGTTGTTACTTAGAGTTCTCAGAGAGCTGATTCGTTTGCGGGCTTGATTTGAGGTTTGTGTGATATGAGGTCGCCAGGTAAGTTTGGAGTCAAGCGTGATGCCAAGATATTTGCATACACGCTTCGAGAATACAGTTGATGGCCATACGCGGACTGGAGATTTAAAGAAATGGTTCCTGTTGCGTCCTGTGGAATTGGAAACACAAATCTGTGTGTTGTCCGCGTTTACTGAGATTCGCCATATGTTACAGTAGTCTATGAAAGGTTTTAAAACTAACTGTAGTTTAGATAGGGCTTGCCAGTGAACTCCAGCGGAAACCCAGTAGGCAGTATCATCAGCATAATACTAGTCGAGACCCACTAAAGGATAAGCCAAAGATTCTTGACTTGAGGGGGGGGAGGTGTCTTTGGTGAATAGAATGTAGAGTAACGGGCTAATGACGGAGCCCTAACTTAATGTTTGTATAGACTTTCTTTTTTATATTTACCAGTAGAACACGTCGTCAAATTATTTCCGTTTTTCTGTGAAACGCTCTCAGTAATATCGTTTTTGTTCGGTCAGTTCAAAACAACTCATCATGTGACTAAACAAAATATTTAACTAAAACAGCTGTAGTGACGTCATCATCACATAACGGAATACACTGACGGATTGTTTGCGAGTGAATTGGAGCCGCGGGCGCTTTCACGAATATATGCAAATCTTCAGAGAGAAAGAGAGTGAGGAAGGGCGGAGCGGTAAACGATGGAAATGTATCGGCAACTGTGTTGTTGTGTTCACTTAGCAGACAAAATACTCAACTGGCCGTGGCTGGCGCAGAATTAGATATTCAATTCAGACAGCACAGTCGGACCAACATTAATATATCGTAAAATACACTCGAATTAATTGTCTAAACACCGTGTTTTTAGATAAAACTGGTTATATCGCGCTATGAAGCTGTGCTTATATGTATATAGAATACCTAACATGTACCCAGACCTCCCATTCCGTGCACCTCCTATCTAACACAGGATAAATATTTAACACACATACTCATCTAATTAGGGAAACACAACAATAAACATTTTATTAAAACTACCATCCGGGCTGTGGTCTTTCATTTTCTTCTTCATTATGAACGATGTTGACTCGTGTAGACGTTTCGGCCTCACCTCTGGTGGTCATCTTCAGTGTTAAAGGACTTAACGCACTGACAATGTGACCGTTAGTACACCACCACAGTCAGTGGTCAGTGCGTCAAGTCCTTTGACACTGAAGATGACCCCCAGAGGCGAGACCGAAATGTCTGTACGAGTCACCATATTTCGTAACGAAGAACGAAATGTAAGACCACGCCCTTACAGCCCGGATAGCAGTTTCAGTAACTACGACGTGGTCTTCAAAGCCGAAGGTCTTCAAAACAGAATAAACGTTTTTTCACATTTTATTTAATTGATACGTTGATGAAAATAACATTACATATATAGTCGGATAAAATGTATACAACTGTGAACAAATCAACATCTAAACTTATGAAAACGTAGACGTCTATGAATGTTTCTGAAAGTCTGTCTGTCTGTCTACCGTGTCTCTCTCTTTTTTTATTGCGTTAGCATAATAAAAAAACAAATTTCCTGCTAGTAAATTTTATATTGTTATATGCATCCTAAGTTCGTTTCGCAGAGACAAAATCTGCGTCGTCTGTGGTTTCAACATACACTAACAAATGGTGACTATTCTATATGCTATTCTCTTCACTATTTTATTATATATGGTTATTAGTTAATGCATGTTTAAACGCCTGACGATGTAGATTCTCTCTGTGAAACGTCCGCAACATGCATATAGTAATATAATATTTATTTCCGGAAAAAATATTATTTTGAATGTGAAATATAACATTCATATATTGCAAGAGACAACAAAACACTAAAATTTTCTATCAAGAGAATATTGCATAACACGTACTGGTGAAATGACAGGTTTTGCATATTTAAATAATCAAATTACAATGCCTCGTTTGGGTTTAATTCTGAACAAGTTAAATTACAACGACAAGGCAAGAAGAAGAACAACAAAAGGAGAAGAGGAGGAAACGAATGAGGAGGATGAGGTGGAGGAGAGTGTGAAGATAGAGGAGGAAGAAAACAAGAATAAGGAGGAGGAGGAGGAGGAGGCGGAGAAGAGTAGGGACTTGTAGATAGAGGAATCAGTGCAGGAGGATGGGGAGGAGGTGGAGGAGAAGGATGATGGTGTTAAGAAGAAAAAGAAGAAAGAGTAGAAGTCAAATAAACAGATGGAGGAGTTAGTGCAGAAGGAGGAGGAGGGTGTGAAGGAGAAGACGAAGAAAAAGAAGAAGAAGAAGAAGAAGAAGAAAAAAAAAGAAGGAAGATGAGGAAGAGGAGGAGGAGGAGGAGGAGGCCAATTAACGTTACGGCCACCCACCGGACGCCTCACTAGTTTAATATTGTATTGTCTCTTCAAATCAGTTACTATATCAGCGTTCGACGCAGGATGGTAGGCCAACCCTACCCCAAGCTGAGGTGAAAGCAAAAGGTACCACACACAGCTTGGGAATACGTTTGGCCTACCATCCTGCACCGTCCTTGTCTTTTGTATCTAAAACTATTGGTTTTAATAGACACTATTGGATGCCAGCCGTTTGAACATGTGTGAACGACTGCCCATTTGTGAGTGTAAACGCGCCTGCGGGCGCCCACGCAAGAAGGAAGGAGATATTCGTATAATATTGTTACGTAATACGGAACGTTCTACAAGTATCTCGTGTATTCCAGTAGAACAAAGCTGTAATGTGTGTGTACGTACATATTGCTGCTACTTTGAGATGAAAGTCCATTAAGTGACACAATCGAGGCTATCCCAGACTGCACTGTGTGTTCAAGGCCAGACAGTTTGCACTGTTTCTAGCGGATTCGAGAGCGCCTATAATAAACAGTTGTTTACACGTCATCCAAAAAGTGACAGGTTTATCTGGCATTTCAGCGGAGTACATCCAGCGATGGTCAGTGGATTTTAAGTGGCGATTTATTCAGTGAGGTTCGAAGTACTGTGGCAAAGTGTTATTGTGTTGTAATTGTGCGGGACTCTATTAGTTGACATTATTATTGCGTGCGGACAAATTTCGCTTGGAATATTGTACAAGTTGATTATAAAATGTGTTTGTATTAAAGCTGGTGATTAGTAATTTGATTGGTGTCTGTAATTTTGTTTTTCACTGTACCACACGACAATCGTTAGACCGTCGCGCGTCGTAACAATACACTGTTGGACATGTTTGAACATGTGTGAACGTCTGCCCATTTGTGTGTGTAATCGCGCCTGCGGCGCCCACGCAAGAAGGAAGGAGACGTTCGTATAATATCTTGTACTGCAGACAATAAACATTGAAAATAAACTGCATTGAAAATGGAACGCTATTTTGTGAAGTATTTGAAAATAAATTTCAATGAAATACTTTATAACAGAGCTCATTTATACGTATATAGGATAATGTATTTTACCGAGGATGTTTTTCGTCTGCCTGTTTTGCAAATGACAAAGCTTTGTCGTCTCTGTCTGTGTGTCTGTTACAACTTCCGTCTTTTTACTACCCTTACAAACACAAACACACATACTCGCGAACTATCCACGAAAAAAATATCAGTTTCTTAGCCGTTTATTTATCTTGACTTATTTTATTTCTTAGATATTGTATTATTTACATTATATTATATTTCGTTCAGTTCTTCCATTTCGTTGGTAATATAACCGGCGGAAAGACTGACGGCAAAATAAATTGTTTTGTTCTGAGAAAATTATAGTTTTTCTTTCTTCCCCTAGTGGCGTGACAGGCGAGTACGTGTTTTAACCCCACCAACAATTTTTCTCCATCCATTTCATTATATAGTCTTCTCCATCTTCTTATTTCTTTATTCCTAAGATCCTCGCCAACATCATCAATCCATCCCTTCTTTGACGTTTTCCTCTTGATCTCCTACCTACTCGTCTCTATTCCAGAATTTTCTGTGTATTCACTGTTGTTCCATCCTCGTTCTGAGTCCATGCCAAGCTATCTTTCTACTCTTTATAAATCTTACTATATCAGTTCCATGCATTAGACTAACTAAAGTATTTCATTATTCCTTTATACTCTCTTGGACGTGACATTACTTATGATGAAGATAGATATATAGAAAATACAGTGACGCATTTCGCAAGAATGTGTGGAACGATTTGGAGAACTTTGGGAAATAAATGTAGAAAAGAAACACAAATAAAATTAAAAAAGCAATACCTACAAATTTTTACATTTAAACATGATATAGCTTCAGTTTTAATAAAAAACATAAGGTAAGTCAAGAAAATGGTATACGTAGAAACAGTTTTACCGTTTGAAAATGTTTTAGAGGATTGGGTGACGAAAGTGCAAATCCAAAAGTTCCAAGACAAAAGTTCCAATTCGAAAGTTCCTATTTTTATTTTTCCATTTGCACAAAGTTGCATTAGTATAAAGTTTCAAAAGTAGAAAATTTCCAAATAAATTTAAAAATGTAAATAATAGCTTATAGCTTTCAGGTAATCCATGATTGTATCATTTTCAACGTATTCTTGATGTCGCTGAACAAAAAAGATTGACGGAACTTCGTAACTGCTGTATACATCGTGGATTAGTAGGAATATCTTTCCAACGTTCACGCTGAATCTGTTTTTTAATATTTTCTTGGACAGGAATTTCTGCAAGGACACTAGACCTTGTAATCGTCGTAGGATTCGTGAAGGAGGTTCCTCCGGATGTCCAGTAGCTTCCCTTTTCATACCTGACAGTAATTGTAAAGCTTGTACTTCTTCCCGATTTGGAGTATGCGTATGTGAAGTAGCTTCACCACCTTTACGAACAATAATTTCATGTCCATTACTTTCCGTTGAAACTCGAGCAGGGCACTCATTTTTCCTTCTACAACGCCAATAGACAGTTTCCTTATTCGATGAATGTTTGTAATACAAGACACTACAGAAACGTAAATAAACTGTCTTGCCCTTCTGAATGAGTTCGGCCATATCGGATCAAAATTCAATTTTTAATGAAGTTACGATAAATTTTTACGCCCTGAATTTTGTAGTTTAAGTAGGTTATGAAAAAATTTATAACACAAACCTTCTGTTGATCGGAAACAAAATAGTAATGAAAAACGATTATCTGAAATTGGAACTTAAACTTTTTGGAACTTTTGTCTTGGCACTTTTGGATCGGAACTTATGTCCTATTTCCGTTTTAGAGTAATCTATTTGCTTTGATTTTTTAGCGATTTCATTACAAGGTTTTCCAACGTCACTGAACTGATTTTCGTATATTTCATATTTTAATCGTATACGCAAATGCTGCGTGATGAACCCGTTTTTACTGTATATTTATTTACTTTTCAAAGTAAGTCGTTGGAGTTCTGCAGGATTCTTGTAAAATATATTGTTACGACGGTCTCACGGATCTTCGTATTGTACAGTGGAAGCAAAAAGTACAGACACCAATGACGTCACTAATTACCAACTTTAATTAGTTACAGATAACGGTTTGTAAACAACAAGGCACTGTCATACAATTGTCATACAAACAAGTTAAAATTGTCCGCAATAATAATGCCATGTATAAGAGTTCCACACTAATTATAACACAGTAGTCACTTTACACTTGTTCCGCACTAAAGAAATTGCCCACTGTAACTGACTTCAAAACCGGCCGCTGTTGCATAAGCATAGGTACCGCAGGTGACCCTTCTTTTGGCGGCGTGCCAGCACAATTTTCGTAGTTTCAAGCGCTCTCAAACAGTCTGGAGTGCTCCGTGAGCGGACGACCTTGACACAAACCCCACACACTGGGCTAGTCGAGAAGCGTGTGGAACGATACTCTAATCCTTTCGACAAGTTTTGTAATTATCGTAGCAATATGTATTATCAAATTATAATTACTTCTACAAGTAGATTGTTTTCTTTTTATCGTTGTAATTTAATCTGACAGACGATTCACAGAATATCCGTATTTTTAGAGTTTTCTAAGCGAATTTATAAGTGAATAAACAATGAGAACAGTCTACTTGCAGAAGTAATTATAATTTGGTTATATATATATATATATATATATATATATATATATATATACTGTACTCTAGACCTATATTAAAAACGAGCTACTACTATAGTAGCGTACACAGCTGAAAAAATTAATTAAACACCCGAAAAATTAAGAGATTAAGAAAATTCCTCATCATGTTTGTTCTAGCCTCTGAAGGGATATGTGCGGTCACGTTCGTCCCCTCTCTGTAAATATGCCCCTTCTTGTATAAGAGAATTTTATTTTCTAATTACATATTTAAATAATTCTTATTCACATAACAGTTACTAGTCCAGTATTAATGTTGTCTCTGCCAGTTTCCGAAAATCACATTTGTTTTGAAGTTCAACTACATATTCTGTATTAAAAATCACGGAAGTTAAAGAGACCATTTAGCAAAGTAAAGCAAGTATAGGTAATTTTTAACGTTAAATTGTAAGATTATAATACGAAATTGGGAAAAACGTTCGTCGTGTACGAACGATGAGTAGTGGCAGGTCTAAAGACTCCCCTCCCGCTGCTGTACCTTGTCTCAGACAGTAAGACAAGGTACTGTCTTAATCACGTTAACTCTTTAGCCCCGGTAAAGTTGCAGTTCGCGTTTCAGTTAAAAAAAGAGGTGGGAGGAAAATTAGCAAGTCAATGGACGAGACAGCAGGTTCGAGACGGCTTCGGGAACACGTAGGCAGCCAGCCTCTTGGGAAACGTATAATTGTTGCCGCCATTTTGTCAAAACGGCACGAGAGCCCACTACGTCGTCTCGTCCCTCCGTCTCTTTGAGTTTAACACTGCCTCTTGAATTTTATTTCTTGATATCAAATCCTGATAACAAGTCGCTAAATTTTTTTAAAATTTAAAATGATTGCAAATTATTTATTATATACATATGTAAATACTTTGTAATTCTTTTAGATTAAGAAAATATAGCGACATATTAAAAATACATAATATTTTATTATATACAGATATTAGGTAAGTTCCAGACAACCTATGGTAACTCCTCCTCTTCTTCTTCTTCTTCTTCTTCTTCTTCTTCTTCTTCTTCTTCTTCTTCTTCTTCTTCTTCTTCTTCTTCTTCTTCTTCTTCTTCTTCTTCTTCTATGGCGTCACAGTAAGCAGCCGAACCATAGGCTCCATAATCATCCGTCTCCATTTTTCCTGTCCTTACCGATCGATGTCCATCGTTTTATTTTAACTAAAATATCAGCATCCCTCGCCACAGCATCAATCCAGCGATGCTTGGGTCTTCCGACAGGCCTTTTACCCTCAATCTGACTAAACAGTATCTTCCTAGGTATTCGGTTGCCTTCCATCCTAATGATGTGTACTGCCCATTGCAATCTATACAGTCAGATGGTGATGGCCAGATCATTGTCTTTATATAGCTTGTATAATTCCTCATTGTGATACATTCTTCATATCCCATTGACTTGGATTGGTCCATATATTCTCCTCAAAATTCTCCTTTCAAAGGTATTGACTATGTTAGCGGCTTGTTTGTTCAGACTCCAAGTACAGTATAACTTTATATAATGTGACCTTGGACTGGTGGATATTCCTTGTCTTCGTTGGCAACGAAGCATATGCTCTATTTGCGGCCTGTATCCTTTTCCTTATACCGTTTATTTCTTCAATTATCTTCTGCCATCCAACAACCCAAATATTTACACTGATTTACTATTTCCACGTTTAGTGGTTCGATTTCAAACTGTTTCAGTGTATGGTACAATCAACCATATTTTTATAAACAATCTACGTCGAGATACAAAAATTGAAGTTATGGCTGTTCCTGTACTGTCTTTTGGGCATGAATTATGGACGATAATGAAGAAACGAGAAACTAAAATAGAGTCGTCGGAAATGGCATTCTTAAGATGAGTTAAAAAGTGTTCTAAACTTGCCCGTATAAAGAATAAGAAGGCCTTGTATGTCTTGATACAATAAAGTTTTAAACCTGAATGAAAGACTAAAAGATTATAAACTATAGTGGAAAGATCACTTAGAAACAATGTCACATTCAAGACTGTCAAAACATTCAGCCTTTACCACTCCACGTTAGTGTTGACTCGTTTCTTCCACTGAAGATGGCAGCCAGTGCTGCTGCTGAAACGTCTGATTTAGGCTTGGACCATGGCTAAACAGCCCGGGTGTTAATTTTAATTCAACTGTCCAAACAAGTTTATAAATATAAATCAATAGGACTCAAGTGTGTGAGAAGACCCAGGAAGGATCTTTGAAGGCTGGAGGATCTTTGAAGGCATAGGCATAGGAACACCTTGTCTCTGCTGTGGCGTGAAGAAGAAGGTGATGATATACACAGACGTCTGCATTTAATGATTTACAGACACTTGCTACCGTGAAGTTTATATTCTAATTTTTTTAGAATTAACATTACAAATTTTTGTATTCAAATAACAGTAGGTACTTCTATTAATTACATTAGAAATGGAGGTTGATAGGAAATATTCCTACGAATAAGGGTGATCAGCAGGAATGCCCTATTCCACCGAAACTTTTTAGCATCTATGTAAACGACGTTGGAAAGCGTAAGATGTTCCAGGAATACTCATTTGTGACGACAATCACTTAAATTTCCTGGTCTACGCGGATGATAAAAGCGCAAGATGTCCAAGGAATACTCCTTTGGGGCGATATTTATTTAAATGCCTTGGTCTGTGCGGATGATAAAACCATTATTCAAGAATAACCTTGAAAACCGGTACGTTTATATATATATATATATATATATATTGTAACGGTACATAACCCGGTCCCAATAAAGTAAATCATGAGAATAAAAGTCAGAAATGGGTAGAACTAAAGCTCGCTCAAAATTTAATTATATCACTCCACATAATAAACAATTCGAGTGGTATATAGTGCGAAGTGAGTTCTAGTGTACCCATTGAGGTGAAAAACCAAAGTGAAACTAATGTATTACTAAACTGTGCTGTATGTTTTGGATAGGATAAAACTATGGAAGTAGTATGTAATAATACTAATTGATTTTTGTGATTTTATTTATTTATTGTAATTTATATTGTATGAACCACAATTTGTTATACCCAAGTTAATATTATATTGTTTCAAATAATTGTGTTAGATTATAAGAAAACCCAGGGTTAATTTTAAAAGACATAAAAATTTTAACTACCAAAGATAATATAAAATTAAAATAATCCTAGGAAGGAAAGGACAACAGGAAGTAGTACCGGGTATGAACACTATTCGATACTAAATAAATAATATATAAATTTATTTAATGATAATAAAATGATAAAATATTTATATACAAGGTCATAAAAAAATTAACCAAAACATATTATTTGAATTAAATTAGTAAATAAACCGGAATGGAAGGGAATTATTTTTCCATAAATAAAAATATAAATTTATAATAATCACAAACTGCCTACATAATAAAAATACTATGTGTTACTAAGAGTGATGGAAAATAACAAGTATTGCTAATAAGAAAAAAAAATTTTGAACTGAACCAGAGAGTTGAAGAATCGATGCGACAAAAATTATAAAAAAATAACCTTTTTTTGGACGTTGGAGGAGGCGAAATTCACGCAAGAGTAATAAACAAAGTGAATACTAACCAATTATACCTGAGGAATCCAAATTAAAAGGTGTTATACATTAAAAACCAGTGGATGAAACCATTCTGAGGATCCAATATAATTCGGCCTACGTCTAATAGACAATCAGAAAAATACTCGAAAATGAAAAGGAAATAATAACGCAAGACGTACCTCATCACAGAATAAAACTTCAATCCAGTAAGGACAACACGGAGCGAGGTAATATAAACATTTTTCGTAATAAATACAGAAGAAAACTCGTTTTTTAATAGTGAAATAGAACGAAAAAATATTCATTTTATCATATGTTTCTTTCAAAAGTAAACAAATACATGCTGCTCTCTTACGGCAATTCCGGAAACTATGTAACATTTGAAAAATAAACCAAAATTATTTATTAATTTTTTATATTTGTAAAGCGTAGCAATTAGCCATTTCTGACACTCTCATAACACAAAGAATTCACCCTGAACCCTGGGGAATTAATAAGAATTATGTAATAACTGATGTATTTTATTATAGCGTAATATTGGTTAAATAACAACATATATGTTTTGTTCTTTAGACAGATCTATGTTTACTCGGTAAAGTCGAGAAGATGTTTTCTTTTTAAAAAGATTAATTGTGATACCTATACTTGGGTGGCTGGAGACAAAAGTCAATAATCAATAAAGCAATATTATTGAAAATTAATATTGAATTATAACGTGTTATAATTTATTGTAGTGGGTAGTTAATGAAAATTTCAGCACAACATACAGAAAAAATCGTCACAACAGAGGGGCAATAATGATACTTACTCTCTCTTCTGCATAAGGCTGAACAAATTACCTCCTTGACCCCAAATCACACACTCTCGATTTCTTTTAGATTGAGTAAAACAAGATAAACAAAATCCTTTATTTATACCGTTTAAAACGTCAGTTAGTATAATTCAAAAGTGACGCATACTGCATGAGGCATACAATATAACTCTACTACACCTCACGAAAAAAGCGGTACGTTACAGAATTGGCGTACAACTGTGGGACGGAATTAACGAAGCTTGTAATTGCAAGATACTCGTAAGTAGTGAACGCCTTGTGATAAAAGCGGTACGTTACAATATATATATATATATATATATATATATATATAAATTGCCATAAAATGGGTAAAAAAAAATTAACAATTTTTTAATGATAATAGCAATTAAGTACATAAAAAAATCTACGATTTGAAAAACAAAAAACCTTACTAGGATCATCTCTCATAAAATGGCGACCAAATCAACATTTTTTAAAATTTTGAGATTTTAGCCAGAAAAATTAAATTTTATTTTCAAAATGTTTTTAAGTTTCTAAAAAAAAAGCAAATATTTTGGTCCAAAGAAATTGATTTTATTTTTTTTAATTCAAGAGAAATAAATTTTAAAGGAAAATTGCATTATAATGAAGTTTAATTTTTTTTGAAGTTATGTTGACCTGTTTAGGTAGCACTACTAACCCAACTTGATTTGTTAATTCATAACGAGTATGTTGAATTTTTTTTGGTCTCGATACGTCCAATAGGACCGAAGTTATGGCCGATACACTTATACGATGCACCAAAAATGCACTAAAATGCACTTATCTCGTGACGCACAATCAGGATTTTGTAAAAATTTTAACTGTACACTTACTTTTACTTACTTAACCTATTCCAGCAAAAAAATTGGACGGAGGATAAACATCCTTTTTCGGTACTTTTTGGTGCTATTTTGCCTCTACTAATATAGCTTTCTTTGGTAAGTGTCCATTAGAAGGAAAATAGTTGTTGATTATAAAAATTTAGAACAGGCTTGTTTTCTTCTTCACTACAAGGACTAGGTCGTATAAATCTTAATCGGCACCCATCTTAACTTCTGACGGTCCTCGTCTCTTCTACCCGTAGCTTTATATTTCAGCACCGCTTTCGGCAGTCGATCCTCCGCAGTCCTTTGCAAATGATTACAATCGATGTTTTGAAAATTTTAATGAAAGTCCGAATATCGTGTTTGTCGTGTTACGTTTTGGAAGTTTTAAAATTTTGGGACGCCAGAGCCTAAAAAGTGGGCAAAAGTTTGATAAAATTGCAAATCTCAATATCAAATAAAGGAAACGTTCACCAAAATCTGTTATATTTAGTATAGAGAGTTATAGAATATCGAATATCGAATATCGAATATAGAATATAGAACATACAACATAGAATATAGAATAAATAAAGTTATAGAATATAGTAATGAGTTTTGGAAATTTTTGGATTTTTTGAACCTAAGGCCCAAAAAATGGGATCAGCATTTTAAAGAATTGTAAAAACCTGGCCGGATGTTAAAGTAGATGCTATTTGCCACAATGGGGATTGTTTGGAATTTATAGCGTTTATTGTGTAATTGCTCTACAGTTGCTGCTTTCAGAAATTGCACTGTTGCACACCACTGTAGAAAAAATTCCCGCTAAGCGCTTTCTAGGTTTATAGCTCGTCATCAGATCGGAAATATTCTAGGTGTAAGCTTGAAGACAGGTGAGCTGTGAAGCTTGAAAGCGCTAATCGGGAATTTTTCTGTACTGTGTGCAACAGTGTAATTTACGTTTGTGATTATAAACCAATAACACAAGTTTATTAATTAATGTAGAATTTATTTTATTTATTACTAATTAATAATAATTACTAATAAGTAATTACTTAAGTAATTAATTAAGTAATTATTAATTACTTTACTAAACAAAGAATAGTAAGCTAATCGTCATTTTCATAATTTTTTAATAATAGAGAAATTATCTAATATAAAAATATATTAAATAGTAAATGTACTTTATTCAAAGTAATGAGCAAGTTATGCAGCTCAGAGACCGTACTAGTAAGTTTTGCAGATGCCAAAAGGGCCGGTCTCGGTCAGTTCAGACGAAACGATGTTTTTACCTGTTATTTTGCGGACAATTGCGCTGCACACTTTCACTTACTGAACGAATCTGTCATTTAGAAAAGTTCCTATTACAAACTTATTTCAATTTTGCAACTTTTCACTTGTGCGAGTGACCTCTTTCTTTCAATACTTTTGTTACGCTAGGTTTTGTCAGAGCAGGTTAGGCTAGGTTAGGTTAGGTTAGGCTAGCAATGAATAGAAATAAACTGGTAATTTCTGTATTATTATAATAATAAAGTGAAAATATTAGTAACGATCGGCGCCACCTTACGCCAGCGTAAAGTTCACTCTACGATATCACAGAGACAGTTGTTTGGTAGTAACAGTATATAAACATTGAAACTGTCGTAGCATTCCATTACCATTCCAGGCATGAGTCTCCATCCCTTCACACGTCTTGGAGAGATGCAATATGTGTTTGCTCAGTTTACAGCCAATATTTTCGATTGTAATTTGTCGGGTCGCGATTGACTGGGTTCAAATTTTCACCTCGGTCGCAACCGACCGGATTTTATACGATTGTGTCGCAACTGACCGCGGTCCTTCCTTCTGTGGTTTATGAGTTTTGATCTCGACAACCTCCAGGTACCACGTTTCCAAAATATTCTGTTCTCAAGCGAAACTTAAAGACTTCATCGTTTGATAATACACGTTAATACAGAATAGAAAGCAACGTACAATGTCCAACGGTAATCGTTATTAATATTTACAAGATTCATCGATTGTTTTAAACGTGACGTCAGACTCATCCAACCATTTGTTATTCTGCTACTTAAAGTCGCTACACTTGTTAAAGCTCCTACTTACAATGACGTATGATTACAGAAGCAAAGTTTTCCTCGTTCCAAAGTATCCGTAATTGTTTTAAGCGTTGTAATAACTAGTTAAGTGTCAGTCTATGCTGAATAAGTTAGACGCTAATTAGTTCTGCATACATAGTAAGTGTGTAATTAAAGTCTTCTAACTTTGTCTGTAGTTTGGTCTCGATATGTGGGTCGAAACAATTATCATTAAGTATCGATCGTTATGTTGATTAGAGGTGATTAATATTTTACTGCCCTGCCGTAATTACAACAGTACATAAACCCTGACAAAATTAGTAGATTTGTAAAATTTATAAATGTTTATTTTTAAGAAAGAAGTAAGACTGTCAAAAGTAATTTGTAAAACGTATAAATTAAAACAACGTAGGGCTGATCGATTTATCACAAGCTTTATTTAAAACTAGCTAATACGTTACATTTTATAATCCGCTTATAATTTTCAAAGACATAAAATAATTTAAATCACTGAGAAAGAAATGTATTTAAATTAGTTCGTAAATGTAGAAATGTGTATAAAGTAAGAAATTAAAAATTATAAAATGTTATAATATAATCAAAACCCAAGTAAGACGAAGAAAGTTTAATCTCAACAATGCAATAATTGCTAAAAATTCGTTTCTTCTGAAGCAATTAACTAGAAAGCATCATGAAGTAAGATATAATAATATTTTTTTTAAACAAGATAATAATATAATATTGGAAGTATAGAAGAAACTAGCCAGCCAATGATCTGGCCACCACCATCCGACTCCATAAACTGCAATGGTCAGGAGACATGATTAGGCTAGAAGGCAACCGAATACCTAGAAAGGTACTGTTTAGTCAAGTCGAGGGTAGAAGACGTGCCGGAAGACCCAAGAATCGCTGGACTGACTCAGTGGCGAGGGATGTTGATACTTTACTTAAAATAAAACAATGGACATCGGTCGCCAAGGACAGGGAAAATGGAGGCGGATGATTATGGAGGCTAAGGTTTCACTCCGAACTGTGACGCCATAGAAGAGGAAGAAGAAGAAGAAAAAGAAATTAGTAAGTGAAGCAGATTTATAATAAGATTAACCAAGTATACAAGTGAGAATTAAAAAATTCCTTCCTTTCTGAACTAATAAATAGAAACCTTATGAAAAAGAGTATATAATAATGTTTAAAACAAGATTCAAGATACTAGTATTTAAAATGTAGAAGAAGTTAATAAGCGTAGCAAGTTTATAATAAGAACAACTGATTATTCAAGAAAAAAGGAGTAAAAAACTCATGCTGCCTAAACCATGAAATAGAAAACATAACGGAGAAAGAAATAATAACTTCAAAACAAGATATAATTTAATATTTAAAGTATAGAAGTTAATAAGTGAAGCAAGTTTATAATATAAATAACCAAGTATACAAGTAAGACCTAAAATAATGCATTAAAGTTATTCAGATTTAAAAATTGTTAAGACATTTTATTTTAGTCATAAAAAACAAGTGTGTTTTATTATTCTGTTAATAAAGTTTTCTTTTATTTTGATTTTCTCTTATGCTTGCCCTGAGATTGAGAATCTATTTCGTTCATGCTGTAAAAAAAATAAACAGAACCTAACTGCACTGAACACATTTTATTGTTATTTTGAAAGCACCAGCACAATTTGTACTAGAAATGAGACTGTTCGTTGTTCAGTTTGACGTAAGCTTCGATTCTTTTTTGATTTTCTTCTTCGATGTTGTATCTGTTGCCGTCTTCGTGAAAATTGCAATCGGTAGGTTTCGGCAATCCGAAGTCTTCGCAATTGTGGCCGTGTTGTTTAAAAATTTCTTCTGAACAATGTAAAGCAAAGTTTTTGCTAGTTTCAACGTCACGAGTTCTGCGGAAGTCCTCTGATAATTGCTCGTGGAACGTTTCCCAAAGTTCAGGAATGTTCGTTGGCGTACAAAATAAGCACACAATGGCGAACAGTTCACGTAGCTGCTGAGGCATTTTGAAGTTTGTGGCCTCTTGCAAGCAATCTACCCATTATTGATCATTGTCCACCAAATGCAATTTTTCTGCAGCCTCCAGGAACGACGTACGTAGTGTTCCATCAACCGTTCTGAGGTGAGCGTAGCTTGTCGCACCTTTCACATCCAGTAGAAGAACACGTAGGAAATATCTTTCACGGTCAGCAGGGTTTACGGTGTAAATTTTCCCAATGGAGTTTGCGAATCGTTTTCGTGGTTTCCACTCGTCCTTGATCCAGGTGTAATGTTCTCGGATTTCTGAGTACAATTACTGTCTCGCAATTTCTTCTTTTTGACATAATTTGAAATAAGCTGTAAGTTTCGTTGCCTTGTTTATTCTTGCCGTTGTTGTTCGTTGCCGTTTAGTCGGCAAACAATTACTTTGCTATTTTGTTTTATTTTATTTACTTACTTTTATTTTTTATGCTGGGCAGAGTAATAATACCCACACACTTCTTTTAAAGCTACAATAATGGCGGTTTCAAAACCTACAGTCATTGCCTCTGGGCCCCAGTCCGTAATTTCTGGCAGGATTAATATTGTAACATATGTTTCTTTTGCATAGCATTCAGCCGCCACTAATCACATGATAAACGTTGAAGACGCATCTGGTATAAGGTCGTGCAATAGGTATTAAGACAGAATGGTTCTAGATTAATAAACACAAACAGAGAAGCAGATATAATAGATAGAATAGTTGTATTATGGAGGTATAATGGATAGATTTTAGGCAGATATAATAGATAGCAGGGAAGTATTGTGATAGAATGTTCCTAGAAGGTTGTTTATTCAAGTCTTCCTTGAAGAAATGATGGAAGGTTGTAACATCATAGGAAGGCGAAGACAAGAGTATTGGAAAGAGTTAAAAGAAGGAAAGAGTAAACTCTAAAGCGAAAAAGTTGCATTCCGGGCTCACCCAGAAAGTGCGGGTTTATGAGGAGGGAAAGAAAAATGGGAAGAAGAAGAAGAAGAAGAAGAAGAAGAAGAAGAAGAAGAAGAAGAAGAAGAAGAAGAAGAAGAAGAAGAAGAAGAAGAAGAAAGCATGACAGATAAACACTCCTCATACGTTTTGACAGTTCTGCTCCATTGTATGATTACAGAGTTAGTTGAACAATTTACAAAACAAAACCACTTAGCACGCACTGTTTTTTGTTTACAATATAATCTCCCTCAAGGACAATTAATTAATGAACTGCACTAAAGAGAATAGAAAAGTGAACACAAAACAAAGCGAGATATATTATATCTGTCTAGTGTGTATAGTAATTTATGTACTGTGGCTGTCCTGGCGTTAATTAATTTAGTGGTCTCAGCGGCGACAGCGATGCCCCCATTACAGTTTATTACAATAGTTGGCATAGTTGGAGTCCAAATTCAGAGTTAATGTATGAATTTCAGAATTATTCATATTCATGTAACAGTTTCATTTCATTCATTTCATAGTGATATTAAAAATGATCAAAAAAGGAAATAAGAAACACTGAGAAAATCTGAAAAAAAAAAGATTGTACAAAGTGTTTATGGCCCGGTTAAGAAAGACGATGAATAGAGAATAAGAAATAACCAGGACATAGATGAGCTACTAAAGCATACTGATATTGTGTGATTCGTAAAGGCTCAACGGATACGGTGGTTGGGTCACCTAAATGGATGATCAACGTATGCCAAAGAAAATCCTTTGGTCGGTGTATAAAAGCAGAAGGAGGGGTCGATCTAGGATATGGTGGCCGGACGATGTGCTGGAAGATCTCAGAAGAATAGGTGTGAGGAGTTACGCTGAGATGGCAACGGATAGTGGACGTTGGATAAAATTGGTGTTGGGAAGTCGGAGCTGGCGTTGGGCTGTAGTGCTGAAGAAAAAAAAGAATTAAATTGAAAAGACGGGAAGGCCTAGGAAAACCCGAAATCAAAAAACGATTAGAACGTAGCTGAAAAGTTTTAGGAAGCTTGCACTCTATTTGGTGGGACAAACATATTTTGAGAGCCACAAAGATTCATATAGGAAAAGCTTTTGTTGAATTAGTTCTGTTTTAACGGCTGTGAGGTATGGACGTTGAGCACGGAAATTGTACGACAATTGAATGCCGTGGAAATGGATTATCTCCGTAGAAGTGCCGGAGTCTCAAGAAGGGAATATAATAACTGTAACCAGCGAGGAGATCAGAAGAAGGGTGCATGCAGAAGACACAGTTATTAACAGAGAAGAACACAAAAGCCTTAAAGTGGTTCGGTCACTTACTCCGAATGGATGAATAGAGATGGGCGAGGAAAATATTTCAGTGGAAGCCCCCAGGCAGATGCACAGGACAGAAATAGATGGCGGTTAGGTGAGGGTATGCGGCAGTAGCCGATGAAAATCCCCTTTGAGAGAGAGAAATTAAAAAGAATTGTATTATATACATATTAGCATTAAAACGTTTGTATTGTTATTTTACTGCAGAGATTAGAGCAAATATCTATCCCGTTATCGAAATGTAAAATATTAATCTGTCCTCGTTTTTTAGATTTTTCATACTTCTTCTTCGACAGGTTTGTATTGTAGTATTCTTTTGAAATAGTAGCCTGAAGCAGTGAGAGATCAACGATGTGAAGAGAGAAACATTAGTGCAACAGGGACGCTGTGTGTCGAAAATTCTGTTTAATCTTTGCGGATTCTTGAATGGGGTCGGTGACTTCGAGTAGGAGGAATATCAATCTTTGGTGACAATCAAATTTAATTCTTCAAGAGACGATTAACAGATTGGTGGAAATAGGAAGGCACTATGGAACCAACGCTACCGTAGAAACACAAACTATGATGTGGCTATCGAAGCCGCTGGTTTCTTTCCTTCCTACTGTGTTACAACTTTATATAATTTTCTATATAGGTAACTCGACGTTTCTTGCAGTAATTATATAATTTCTGATGTTATTGAATTTGTTACTTCTGCAAATAGTATAATTTCGTATATTCTTTTTAACACCTGACGCACGTTTCACTGAAAAATATCAATATCATCAGAGGTTTGTAAGTAGGCCTAAATTAATAACAGTCGAAATAATTCTATTATAATAAAAATTAACGAATAATCGAATGTGTATAGATTTTAATGTAAAATAACTGATAATCGATTTAGCTGGATTAGTTAACAATGTTTTAATGTTTATTTTATTCAGTAGCTGTTTTCTCGGTTACATTTTAAAATTTGTTGTTTATATTTTATTCATTTTTATTTTTTAGTAAATTTATAATTTTAAATAGATCGTCTTGTTTTGTTTTTACTTGGGTTTGTCCTTTAATTAATAAATTATTGTTATTGTAAATGTAACAATAATTGTTATGATTTTATGTAAATGTTACGATTTTACCAAATATTCATTTTTTGAACTTTTTGTATGTTTTTAATTAATTTTATATTTCCAAAGTTTGGAAATTGGTGGTTATTAATTAGACAATGTGTGGCTAAATTAGATTTATAAATATTTGGTTTTAAATATGCATTGCGGTGTTGAAGGAATCTATCTAGTAGTTTTTTCTTTGTCTGGCCCACGTAATATATTATTATTAATATTAATATTAATAATAATATTAATATATTATTAGTAGATATTAATACTTTATATAATAATGAAACTTTCAACTTGTGAAACTTACTTGTCTTTTCCTCTCGTACGCGTTTCGGCGTGGTGTTCGCCTTCGTCAGCTTTGAGACAGACTGCCATTAATTTGTAACGGTTTCTATTTGGAAGGTATAGTGGGGGTGGTGTGTGGAGGAAGGGGATTGGCGCGGGGATCCAAATTATTGTTAGCTTTTTGTATAATTGTGTCAAAAAGTGTATGTGATTTATACTGTAATTGGTCGTTAAGTATGTTGTTTGGTTGTGTTTTGTGGTGTTTGTATATTTCATATTGTTCTGCTGTGTTAAGTTTTCGACCTTTGGGTAAGTAGTGTAATATTTCAAGATTAGTATCTATGTTGGTGTAGCTGTTGTTTTTTGTGTGTATGTGTGTGGCAAACGCGGAATGTATATTGTTGTTGGATAAAGCTTTTAGGTGTTCAGAGTAACGGGATGAAAAAGATCTTCCCGTCTGGCCTATGTAGAAACTATTGCAGTTTTACAATTTAATTTGTAAACACCTGTTTTGTTGTATTTGTCTATGCCCGTTCTGTATGCTATTTTGTACTTGTGTTTTTTGAATGTGTTGGCGATTTTGTGTGTGTTGGAGTTATGGTATGTGAGTGTGATGTATTTAGTTTGTAGTGTGTTGTTGGTATTTTGTGTTTTGTTGTTTTTGTTTATGATGTGTTTGTGTAGTTTGTTTATTAAATTAGGGTTGTATCCGTTTTTCATTGTTATGTATTTGATTGTGTTGAGTTCGTCAGTGTAGTCTTGTTTACTTAATGGTATTTTAGTTAGTCTATGGAGCATATGGTTGAAGGCCGCATGTTTATGTTGTGTTGGGTGGTTTGATGTGTTGTGTATAACCATGTCGGTTGTGGTTGTTTTTCTGTATATTTTGTACGTGTGTGTATTGTTATTTTTGTTAATTGTTAGGTCCAGAAAATATATACTATTGTTTTGTTCAATTTCCAGTGTAAATTTTAGTTTGTGGTGTATTGTGTTTATGTATTTGTGGAAGTTTTCAACCTGTCTTGTGTTGCCTTTGAATAAAAGTAATATATCATCTACATACCTGTGCCAGTAAATGATTTTGTTGGTGTATCTGTTGTTGTTTATTATGTGGTTCTGTTCTATGTGTGAAATGATATCTTTTTCATCCCGTTACTCTGAACACCTAAAAGCTTTAGCCAACAACAATATACATTCCGCGTTTGCTACACATATACACACAAAAAACCACAGCTACACCAACATAGATACTAATCCTGAAATATTACACTACTTACCCAATGGTCGAAAACTTAACACAGCAGAACAATATGAAATATACAAACACCACACAACACAACCAAACAACATACTTAACGACCAATTACAGTATAAATCTCATACACTTTTTGACACAATTATACAAAAAGCTAACAATAATTTGGATCCCCGCGCCAATCCCCTTCCTCCACACACCACCCCCACTATACCTTCCAAATAGAAACCGTTACAAATTAATGGCAGTCTGTCTCAAAGCTGACGAAGGCGAACACCACGCCGAAACGCGTACGAGAGGAAAAGACAAGTAAGTTTCACAAGTTGAAAGTTTCATTATTATATAAAGTGTAGTGCTGTGAAAAAAGATGATGAACAATCAAAATATATATTAATAGTATATTGATAGAATTATTTCGATTGTTATTAATTTGCTTTCAAACCCCTGATAATACTGATATTTTTCAGTGAAATTTGTGTCAGGTGTTAAAAAGAATATAAGAAATTATACTACTTGCAGAAGAAACAAATTCAGTAACATCAGAAACTTTATATAAATATAAATTTCCTTTTTGAGGCGTCTTTAGTTGGTAAACTAGAACCAGATGATCAGAAAACAGCAGTGTGTTCAAGAAATAGTTTTCAATAATTTGGTCCCTCGTGGAACGAAGCGCTGGTATCCTATTATTATCTTATTACTGTGGATACCAAATTTAGCAACAAATTATTCATTAAATGACCATTTAAACGCACGACGTTTGAAGTTCGTCGGACTCATTTGTTTGCGAAACATTTAGGTGAAACGTACATCTAATGAGAGTCACAGGTTCACAGTAATTAACTTATTGCACATCCGTCAAGATAGCAGCTGCTGTGTAACATGTATGTAATTTAATTACTATTTAGTGCAGTTCCTGGGAGATATACGTGATGCATTTGTGACACAGGAAACGACGCGGTTAATGGCTTTGCTGCTGCAATTAACTGCCGTGTGAGTGGAATTGCGACCGTGTTACAAGGAACGATAGAAATGATATCAAGGAAGCAACCGTGTACGCTCTTACTTAGTGTTCTGTACCAACTATCTTGAACCCATGGCCACAGAAATATAGTTACGTTAGTCAGTAGTACGTTCAGATAATCGATTCTTGTCATTGGGTTAATTTATATAAATCTGTTTATTTTCTTGTTTTTGTAAAAGAATTGGTTAACTTGAATAAATTGGTGAAGTGGATATTATTGGTAAAAGGGTAGACTAGTGACTGTCTTAAATGCATGCACCAAAAATACTTTAACAATGCAAAAAACAAACAGAAAACAGTATCAAGTTAAATACAAAATTATTAGGCAGTCCAATATCCAGACAAAGTTTGAGAAATTATCGTATAATTTTTAGTGTCCACTTTCGTTTAAAGTTTAAATCGTAAATTAGGAAGCAACGATTCAATTTATTAAAACTATAAAGTTCTGTCATCAGTAGGGTTAGGAGTGACAATAAGCATCGTTAGAATTTTATCACAGAACGTTTCGACCACTAAACAAGCTGTGTCATCTTCAGATGTAAGTTAAAATTATACCTTAAATACAAAATTAAGCCTATCCGAGATTAACAAGCGTGAACCGTCTTAACAATTAATAAACCACCAGCACCACCTACAAAGTTAAACACAATTGTAGAAAATCTATATAATAAAGAATGGCTGGTTGCCTTTTAAGTCCGCTGAAGCACAACTCACTGAAGCACGTTTACACAACGAACAACGTCAGAGACAAGCAACGCCTTGTTTAAATACAAGACTAAGCCCCTCGGGCCGCCCACCACGAGCCCGAGTATACATATTGTAACGTAACAGAAATACGGTCCTCGACGTTACATAAATCAACTTATAAGATTTAGAATAGAGAAGAAAATGTATTAATTATCCACACTTGTAAAAGGTCAGAAACCCAACCCATGATTGTTTAAATAAAATAAGAATGCAAGGTAAAAAGATAAGCAAGTGATAATGTTAATAATAATAAACCTCAAGGTTCAGTGAGAGGTAAATAACAGACATTGACACATAATGTAAAAACTAATTTTGACTGTTCCATAATAATTGACGTTTTAAAGTAGATGAGAATGAGTAAATGGTGTATGACTTAAGTTAATCAAATGTACTTGTTATTAATTGTATCATGTTATATTGTTATCATGATAGTGATGTTATATTTTGTGTTAGCAAGTGAAAGTTTTCTGTTAATAGAATACCAGGTAATTAAGTATTATGTGTTATTAATTTACCATTATAGAGCTGTTGTTGAACTCAGTAATTGATTACTAATTAATTTCATTTTATGTGTTATCCATAGGTCACGATAAAGCTTTTGTTAGATTTTATAGAGTTAATTATTTGTATACATGTACTTAGATAATAAGATGATTATAATTGTAAACTTGGCCAAAAAGGCTATAATTGTTAACGAGATACAAAAGAGTTTAATACAACCATGTCATAAATAGATAAAAGATTCTATAATATTGCAGATAGTAACAAGTTAAATTCAGAAGTAGATCAAGGTATAATGATAGGCCTAACAACCAGTAACATTATATAGTAAGTCAGATCAGAAAGGTTAGGTAAAGAAATTAGTAACAAATACTAAATAAAATCTAATGAGTTAGGAGAAGGTAATAATAATTGATAATAACAAATAAATAAACTCAAATTAAATAAATTCTTATAATGCCATAGTGCAATGATACCGATAGATAATGTTTAGTAACAGAAAAATAATATTTGTTAAAATAAATAGACTAAGAGGAAAAGACAGCAAAATATATAAGAATTAGTAAACAAGCCATAAATAAAATTATATTCGGATATAATGGAAATTTAGAAAGGGATTATTTTGATGAGTGGAAGAACATTGTATGAAATGATTATAATATAACATAATATCGAATAAGAATAAAAAAGATGGTTGCTAGGGACGACAAAGTAGATAGAATTTGTTGATTTGATTATTGGATAAATTTACATGAACGAAGACGGTTTAGTTAAAAGACGATCAGAAAATATTTGATTTAATTTAAATACAAAGTCCAATCAAATTTAAACAAAATGAACAAGAAATCACAATAGTATGTTCAAATATCATTTAACCGTATTATATAATTGGACAATCTAAAAGATTATACGTGAAAGTAACGAAAAATAAAAAGGAAGAACTCTGATTGCAAAATTCAATAAAATGAACAAAGGTTAACTTAATTGACTAACAAAACCAGAGAAATAACTACCTGCATAAAGTGATATAATCCTATAACGTAAAAGAAACGAAAATAAACACCAAATTATATCGGAACTTCAGTTTACACCATTGAATAGAAAAACGTAATTGGAATCGAAAGTCGTCGAAGCACGTAACCACAAACTCGGACATTGGTGAATAAAAGGAGCGGTATTTCTGCATCATCCTAGGACCAGGAATTAAACTTTATTTCAACTTGGAGCGAAGACTGACGAGAGCAGATTCATCTTCATGCTGTTATTGACCGAACAAGACGAATAGGTTATCTGTACACAGCCTTATCGAGTCACGATGCCGAGCGGACGGTAAATCTACAATTATTTTAAATATTATTTAATAAAAACCTAGTAATACCTTATATTCCTATTTATGCATTTTCTGATCTTACTAACAGTTGAAAGAACCTTCACACCCTGTATTTAAAGAAATATAAAATCGTAACTAAAAATAATATAAAACCTGAATCCGATCGATAATCGATTACTTCTGAATTATAGCCCTTTGTATCTAACGTAAAAGAAACAACTTTGTTGGACAAGAAACATTAAATATTAATAAAGAATCCTTTCAGAATTCCGATATCTTCTCTTTTATATAAGATTTAGTGTATTGTGAACAAGATATAAGATAAGTAAAGAGTGTAACTAATAATCACCGTATGCGGTGGGTTAACCTACAAATTTCCGTTGTCTGGGAACCACAGCGCTATTCGCGGACTGCTTAGGTATTAAAGAGAGGAGAATACAATAAAAATTTCTTCTCTTCTCCCCAACGCAGAATAGGCTTGAGCGAAAAATTCGAATTACCACTATACACATAGTTTTCACCCACGATAACACAATTATATTAAATAGAGAGGAAAGGAGATATACTTTACATTATTATAACACATATTAAAATAAGATACATAATAAATTGGCACTAATCGGAGAGAGGAATAAACGAGGAAACACCCGTTAAGTTATAAATTGACGAACCCAAGAGTGGGGCGAAACCCGTGTCATAATAATATATACATATTACATTTAATATTTATAAATAAATTTACTTCAAGATATACCTTTTTTTTCCTTATTAGGAACATGTTTCGGGTACCATTTTGTACCCATCCTCAGCCTTCCGGTTTTTGTATCAGGTGAAGTACATATGTGTTGTTGGTTGACTATTATTATTGTTGGTTCCTGTTGGCTTCTGGTACATCCAATTGGTTTTATTGTGTGTGATTGTGGTGTATGTGCTAGTTTTTTGTGTATTTTCAATTTTGAGTGCTTTGAATATTGTGTCATGTTTTGTATTGATTTGTATTGTTCAGGTATTAGTTTGTTTTGTGTTTTATGTTTGTATATTTGTAAATTTTCCCAAATGTTCCTTATGGTGCCTTTGTGTGGTATATGTTTTATTAGTGTTACATTGGTTATGTCTGGGAATTCATGTACTGTGTTTATTGCATGTGTGGCTAAATTGGATTTATATATTTCTGGTTTTTTGTTATGCGTTTAGGTGTTCAAAATAACGTTTTTTCAGCTGTTTTTTTGTTTTGTTTTGTCGTATGTAACATTTATTGCAATCTTGGCATTCAATTTTGTATATACCGTTAGTTGTTGTATTATCTTTGTTGTGTGGGCTATTTAGTTTTTTAAAATTATTTTTATTAGTTTTGTATGCTATTTTTATATCTGTGTTTTTAAATAGGGCCCATATTTTGTTGTTGTTATTATTTATGTGTTGTTCATTTTGATTAATTCTTAATTGTTCAGTTTTTTTTATATTCGATTTTATTTTCTATTTTGTTTACAGTATTTTTATTGTATCCATTTTCATAACCAATTTGGTATATTATATTTCTTTCTTTGTCAGTTTCTTGTTTGTTTAGGGGAATTTCGTACATTCTGTTAAATAGCGAATAGAATGCTGCCATTTTATGTTGTGGTGGGTGGTCAGAATGGTTAGGTATAATGATGTTAGTGGAAGTTGGTTTTCTATATATTGCATATTGTATGTGGTTGTTGTATCTTGTGATGGTTATGTCTAAATAGTTGATTTTGGTATGTTTTTCTTTTTCTTCTGTGAATTGTATTTTAGGATGTATGTTATTGATTTGTTTCAGTATGATCTCTGCATTTGTGTTTTTGTTATTTGATACATATAGCCCATCATCTACATATCTTATCCATATGCCATTTGGATCATATGATTTTATAATATTTTTTATTTTGGTGTCTATGTGTTGTAGGAATATTTCTGCTATTATGCTTGATAATGGTGATACCACTGCTAAACCTTCTTGCTGTTGATAAATTTTGCTATTAAATTCAAAGTAATTTTGTTTTAGTATTAGTTGGAGGCTATAAATGTTACATAGGACAAAAAAAACAGCTGAAAACACGTTATTTTGAACACCTAAACTCATAACAAAAAACCAGAAATATATAAATCCAATTTAGCCACACATGCAATAAACACAGGACATGAATTCCCAGACATAACCAATGTAACACTAATAAAACATATACCACAGGAAGGCACCATAAGGAACATTTGGGAAAATTTACAAATATACAAACATAAAACACAAAACAAACTAGTACCTGAACAAATACAAATCAATACAAAACATGACACAATATTCAAAGCGCTCAAAATTGAAAATACACAAAAACTAACACATACACCACAATCACACACAATAAAACCAATTGGATGTACCAGAAGCCAACAGGAAGCCACAATAATAATAGTCAACCAACAACACATATGTACTTCACCAGACACAAAAACCGGAAGGCTGAGGATGGGTACAAGATGGTACCCGAAACATGTTCCTAATAAGGAAAAAAAAGGTATATCTTGAAGTAAATTTATTTATAAATATTAAATGTATTATATACATCAAGAAACGGACTGTAGGAGAAAGTGATTGAATATAATATATAGGGTGATTCAAAATTGCACGGCAATCTCTCGGATGCTGATTCTATAGCTAAAAATAAGATCAAATGTCCATATAAACATAGGTCTGAAAACGGTTCTTTGGCGAGTTACGGTTCGCGAACCAGTTCGCCCCGATTCCTGCTCCCACGGTAAAATGATGCCATACTGAAATTCTTTAGGTATAAAGCAAAGGGTAAATTTGGTAGTTTCTTATGGTTTTTTATCTGAAAAATTGAATAAAAGAGGTCCCCAGAACTCTATCTCAATTAGTTTCTAAGAAAAACTGTGGTAAACACAAAACATTGGAGTCGATAAACACACATTTTTAGATTATTCCTTAGGCTTTCACGGCCGGTGTCATTTGAATTATGCAAGATATCCGGGCTGTTTGGCCGTCGTCCCTGGTTTAAAACAAAACCAAACGTTTCGGCAACACCACTGGCTGCCATCATCAGTCTATACCACAGTACTGTGGGCCTGCACGTAGACACCCAAAGTGCAGAAATTTTATACCACTGATGATGGCAGCCAGTGGTGCTGCCGAAACGTTTGGTTGTGTTTTAAACCAGGGACCACGGCCAAACAGCCCGGATATCTTGCATAACACATTTTTAGATTTGGGATAAAATAACGTCGTTAATTTTCCAGTAAATAAATAAAAATTTTCAACTAACTTTGTAGAGAATTTAATTATGAGAAAAGTGATGTGTACAATGTCTATTAGAAATAAGTACAAATTTGAAAAATTCGACTTTAATTATGTTGCTCAACCCGTACGTATTCATCTAAGCAACATATGTTCAGCACATATGGGATGAGCACGAAAAAATCCTGTAGGATAAAGTAAATATCGCTGGGCAGGAACCTAATACTTATAAAATTAAAATCATAGAGGTATCTTTTGCGTAAACAAGTAAAGATGTATCTAGCGTTTGGATTAAGAATGCAAAAGTGTGTATATGTCGTGACGGGCGGGGTTAGCTGTGGGCGAGCCTAAATTCCGTTGAATTCTGTTGTGTGGAATCATAAAGAGTAGCCGACCAACGTTTTGAAGCCGTGTTTGTAAACAATTCGATGTTCACAAACACTAGTCACGGGTGTTTGGTCTGAGTATTATAGAACATTTCCAGATTTTCCATAGATACTTTTCTTTTGTTTTCTTCAACTGTTATGTTACCTTCTTTGTTTATTTAACAAACATAGTTTTTTAACTTTCTGTAAATGCATTTTTCTTGCATTCTCGCATAAAGGAAGAAGACACACTCGCTCGGGACAGCACGCACAAGGAAAAAGCGGTAATTTTCTGATAGAAGCGTTAGGAAGAGTTTTCCAAAAACATCAGACTGGAGTAACCAACTTTACGAAGGTAATGTCTAGAGTTTAGGTAGTGGAACGGACAGGACCGGGTTAGAGATGATGCATATGGTGATATGCAAAATGAAAATAAAACAAATTGTGAAGGAAAAAGTTTTAAGTTTTAAGGGAAGTAAAAATAAAACCACATACAAAAATAAGTCGTAATATAATTTCTGTGCCACTAACAACACAACAGACGATTATATTAAAAATCCTATTAGAAATCCTATTTTGTCCATTTAGGTAGTAATGGACTAGCCCTAAAATAGATAGACAACACAACAACGTAATAGCTTTGAAACGCAACGGCGTCATGCGTTCGATACACGTCAGGTCGTATCGATAGGTAGGCTATATTTCCCGGGCTTGCGTTGGATACAGCCCAACACTACATTAGCTTGCATTCAATCAACGGCAGCGGTGTGAAGTACGTAGTAGTAATGGGCGTCCAGTAATTTATTATGCAATTCACGGACATTAATCGAGCTCAGTATCGATTGAATGTGTCGGCGTTGGATTCGTGCCTGCGGCGAACGAGTTATTCTTGTATAAGCCACGCCACAGCCACTTGTAAAGACAGTTGTTTTGTACTAGAAATGGTTAGGACGATGTATCGGTACGATTTCCGACGAGACAGAAATATAATCTGACTTCCAAACATACTCTCTACTCCTCACAAGGCGACGACACACCTGGGAATGATTTCTGTGTCTATTTATTTATTTTTTTGTGAAGTGTTCTGCTGATTGGAAGGTCCCGTACTTCATTGATGTCTTCAATTGTTTTCTACCCAGGCCTGTACTGCTATCCCGTCTTTCTTAATATCGTTTATCATCTTTTATCTTTTCCTTTCATTTCTTCTTTCTCCTTCTACTGTACCTTCAAGGGAATATTCCTTTGTTGTCGTCAATATTCCAATTCCTATTATAACCTACCTATTTTCACTTATTCTTCTGGACTCTATTTACTTTTATTCTATTCAAAACGTTTCCAATCTGCCTATTTTGTCTAATTTACCTTCTTATATTTTTACTAGATCGAACATTTGCCGAATACTGACAGCTCCATTTTACACGGTTCTTTAATAATTATATTATCATGAAATCCACTCTGCCAATATCGTTCATAATTACATAGTGTTACAGGTATAGCGGGTTCAACGAAGTAGGGGGTTATTTCCGTAAACAAAATAGCTGACGTGCAGAGTCTCAGTAAATGTATATTCCCAGAAAACAAACAGAAAGCAGAAACCAACAAGACAACAACCCCAACTCTCTTTACAATTGAAACCTGTATGCCTGGACACTGTTTACTTTACGCGTCCGCTGCTACTTCGGTCACGTGACAGATTCACACACTGTGACTGTGCATTGTACAAAATTTAATTAAACGAAACTAATACCTGTCGGGCCCGCACCGTAAAATCAAGGTGCGTTTTTCAGCCCCCAGGTCGACTCAGCCTATTGAAAATGAGTACCTGGGATAACATCCTGGGGATAATAATGGGCGGCTGAAGCGTAGTGCTGGCCACACTGCCTTCCTTGTATACCGTACGGCTCACATAAGGCAGCCTACCCTGCCTTCTCCTACACTACTTCAGGTGGTACACATGGGAGCCATTATTATTATTATGTTATACCTTATTGTAGTGTGTAGTGTTATATGATGTATCTGTGACTCACAACAATGTATGTAAATACCATAAGTTACCCCCCCCCCCCCCATACGAGGGGCGGCTGATAAGTAATACCAAGTCGCATATAACGGAAAAACAGAACGATGTACTGAACGACGCGTGCTGCCATCTAGTAGCGACATTATTGTATTACAAACGTCCCAAATCTAGTTGACCAACTCCTTCTCGTTTTCTGTCAGTTGCCGTTGTTACGGAGTCGCGTACGCCAACTATGTCAACGGGTCTAAAACAACGTGCAGTGATTAAATGTTTAACAGCTGAAAAAGTGAACGCTGTTCATTGTCGTCTAAAAGCCGTTTATGGTGATGAAACAGTTAATTAAAGTACGTGAGCAGGTGGACAATTAAATTTCGCACATCGGAAGCTGGTATAGCTAATATTGAGGATGAATCTTGCAGTGGTCGACCTGTTTCTGTGACTGATGAGAAGCACCAAATGTAGGTGAATGAATTGATTAAAAATGACTGTCGCATCACACAACAACGCGTTGCCACCGAGATAGTCATATCGACAGAACAAATAGGACGTATTATTGCTGGGCTACCGTAAAATCTGTTTGCGGGGGGTGTCATGCGAACTCACAGAAGAGAACAACCAACAACGAAAGGAATGTTGTGAACAGCTTCTGAAACGTTATGGTGACAAAGGAGATGACTTTCTTTAAAGAGGGATTTTAAGGGCATTCATTTCATGACAGATGATGAAGTGAAAGACGCAGTGAGGTCGTGGATCAAGGAAAGACTACCAACATTCTTCACTGACGGGATGAGACAACTGGTTCACCGTTGGGAGAAATGTGTAGCTGTAAATGGTGACTACATGAAAATATTCATGTAAGTTTTTGTAGTAAATAAAATGTACTTTTATTCCATATTAGTTTCATTTGACTATCCCTTATCATTTGCGAGTTACATGCGACTGTGCATTACTAATCAGCCGCCTCTCGTATAACACAGCACTACTGTTAGAGTGCGGGGCACAAAGGAAGGCGAGAGCTTTCTTTGTCCAATTTCCAAATGGCAATTTCCATGTGGCACATGAAATTAATTAGAATTTTAAAGAAAATCTAAATATAGGGTAAGGTTTTAGAAATTGTAAAATATTTTGACCCAGCACTCCAAAATTTTAGAAAATCGTAAAAATCCAGACATATGTCTGACTAAAGGGAATTTTTTTAGCCAGAAATCTGATTGATTGGAATTTTTTCCGTTTATTGTATAATTGTTGTACAATTCTTGCTTCATTCAGCAGAAAATAGTAGGGTAGTCGGGAATTTCACAAATTTTTATGATAATTGGAAAATTTTCTAACATCAAAATTTAGCCAACATTAAATGTACTTAGAGTACTGAGCACAAAGGAAGGCGAGAGCTGCCAGCTGCGTAGAGGCAAGAGCATAGTATCACGTGATCTATCAGTCAATCGTTTCGTTTAATGGCTGTCGCAGTGTTACACTCTGTCTGTCTGTCTGTCTGTCTGTCTGTCTCTCTCTCTCTCTCTCTCTCTCTCTCTCTCTGCGCAATGCGCTTTCACTTTACGCCATTATATGTGGTCCCGAGTGTAATAGCATAGAACGTGGGAACAAAATCGACTACAAATTATATTATCTTGCATTCTATGTTGTAGGCATGATTATGGGAATAAATAAATCGTAAAACGTGCATAAAAAAGCTGCGTTTTTATCACGACCGGAACTCGATATCAACTGGAAACCGTAATTAATACGATCAATAAACAATCCTCGTGATAATACTTGGTTTGTTTTGTACTTATAAGAAGTATTGTAAATTTTTGTGTACCTTCTCTGTATACCACATTTCAACCCCACATTTTATTTCTTTCAGCAGTAATTAATTTTTTAATAAACACACATTCAGAAGGAAAAGAAGCGTTTTCCAGCATATTTTTATTGGACATTTTCCTTTACTATAATGAGTTGAATAATTTCCCGAAGCTTGGCACCATATTTTGGAAACACTCTGTACAGTATTATCGAAATGTAAGCTATTGCTGACCTTCAAGTGTAATTTCTTTATAATCACTAGCATTATGTGACTCTTCCAGTACAAATTCACTTAGGCCGGCCGCACACTGGAGCGACATTTTGTTTCGCGACAAAACCGATTTGGCGCATTGTGTCGCAAAACGTCGCACATGAATTTACTGCCATACACTATAAAGCACCACACTGGCTGCGACAATGTCTAGAGCTGTCGCGAGGCCCCTCGCGACCAAAGACGCCGCTTCTTCAATTTATGTTTCGCAACAATATAGCTTGCGACATTTTGAATTGGGCACGCGATGGATTCTAACCACTCAAGGTGAGGAATTCATATTACACTGACTTAGTCCTACGTGGAAAGTAGGTGTGTTGTCCTTTCGTTTTGATTCTGGCATACTGTATTATTATTATTATTATTATTATTATTATCATTACTACTATTATTTGGTCATGCGCAGGGTCCGCATCTGGATGGAAGAACACGGTCTGAGCCTTGCGATGGATAAGACAGAGATTGTGCTGCTCACTCGACGACGTATACCCAAAATCACACAGTTCGTGGTGGGGGAAAAGGCGATACCATCAAAGCCACCGGTGAAGTATCTAGGGGTGCACCTGGATACTAAGCTTTCCTACTGGGAGCAAATTCGATGTTCCTCGGAGAAAGCCGCTAAGGTCGTTGCTGCGCTGAGCAGGCTAATGGCAAATGTCGGAGGCCCAGCTGCGGGAAGACGGCGACTGCTGATGTCGGTGACCAACTCGATTCTCCTCTACGGATGCGAGGTCTGGGCCGAAGCACTGAAGCAAGAAAAATACCGCAAGCAGATGGCCGCGGTACAACGAAGAGGAACACTTCAAATTGCAAGCTCCTACAGAACGGTGTCGGAACCAGCAGTGTTGGTCGTCGCTGGAGCAATGCCAATAGATCTGATGACTGAGGAGAGGAGGAGGGTCTACAAGACCAAGAAGACTTGGGATTTGTAGAAGCAAAAACAGTGGCCAGGGCACACTCCATGCAGAGCTGGCAACTACGATGGGAGCAGGAGAGTCAAGGTTGATTGGGAACCTCCCTGAATGGGTGGACAGAACGCACGGCGAGGTAGATTATTACCTTACTCAATTCCTGACAGGGCATGGTTATTTCTGTGCATACTTGCGAAGGATGGGTAACATGGAGGATCCGTCGTACGTGTATGGCGACTCAGACTCTGATGACGCTCATCACACTTTTTTCGAGTGTCAACGGTGGGTGCTGGAGAGGCGAGGACTGGAATCGGAGATTGGCCCCGTGACGCCTGATAACATCATAGGCGTCATGCTCAACAGCAAAGAGAACTGTGACATGGTTGTGTCCTTCGTGAGGATGGTCCTACGGCAGAAGAAGGCTACACTGGACCCTCTCACAGGTCGATGATATAGATAAAGCTGTAGGAGCCTAGTAGGCGCAATACGAGTTGCCACCCTGAAGCCATACAAATAGTTGTTCCAGGGGGGGGGGTTTCCTGCCTGTAAAGTGGAGGTTTTTAGTGGGTGGGAGTCCCACACACCGGGAGACCAGTCGGGTGTCTCCTGATGGTGCATAATGCATTTTTCCTCTCCCGCAAAAAAAAAAAAAAAACTATTATTATTTACTATTATTATTTACTATTATTATTATTAGTAGTAGTATAATAATATTAATAAAAATAATAATAATAATAATTATTATTATTATCAATTGCTAATGAGTATAAAATGGAAGTATAGGTGTAGTTGAATCTGAAATAAATGCAAAATAATGTCTGTCACAAACCCACGAACCACCCACTTTTACAGACCAAAAACAGCTGAAGAGAAAAATAAATTTTCGTGAGTCAATGTCTCAAGCCTCTCTCCACCGAATGTCGTTTTGTAACACGATGCGTCAAAACGGTTTGGTCGCGAAACAAAAGTCGCTCCAGTGTGCAGCCGGCCTTACACGCCACATTGTTTCGGGAATTTGACAGTGGAACTTTATGTGGCGACATAATATAGAACGGAATTCTGAATACTTTCCACTTGCAGTGCACACAAAAGTTTAATGCCGATAAACAGGCTTTCTACGGAATTAAATAAGCTGTTAATAAGACTTGAACGCGTATAAAAACTAAACGAAACTTGAATGAAATTATAAATGTGAATAGATTAGAGGAAATTAACATACTTTAACTTATGTATCTCAGACATAATTAGACTCACGTTAGCTACCGAACTCACTGAATCGTTGGTTAATGTGTCTATAAATATTGTAAATAAAATGAGTAACAGTTCTGGGGAACCGTTGTATTGTTTGTATGACATTTATAACAGCCTATGTCTTGTTCAATTCTTCACCTTTCCAATCTACTCGCTCTGCATCATTAAAGTAAATGTTAAGTTCTTTATTCGATGGAATTTAAGATGAAAACTTTGTTTTTTTTACTAATATGCTTTTATGATAGGCGGCTCAGTAGACCAGTGGCTATGGCACCTGGCTACTAATCTAGAGGTTCCGGGTTCAATTCTCGGGCCCGAACCATAAACAAAATCAAGGTGCGTTTTTCAGGCCCCAGGTCGACTCAGCCTGTTGAAAATGAGTACCTGGGATAACATCCTGGGGATAATACTGGGCGGCTGAAGCATAGTGCCGGCCACACTGCCTTCCTTGTATGCCGTACGGCTCACATTAGGCAGCCTACCCTGTCTACTCCTAAGCTACTTCGGTGGTATACATGCAAGCCATTATTATTATATGGTTTTATGATAACAAAAATATTTGAGATTGTTCCGCTCATTTTAATAAAAGTCACAAACAATAATAGGATTTCACGCTTATGAAACGTCTCTTTTCTTCTTGCCAGGAAACTCATAAAAGCATGAGTTGAAGAGCTTTAACTCTTCATGTTATGAAGTCACGAGTTAAAACTCATGACCGCTTTAACTTAACCGTTTGGAATTTGTCTGTCTGTATATCTATTCTGTAACAACATAAATTCAATGTAATTTAATTTGGGTAGCCCCACGCTTTTGGAGCGCCAAATTATGTAACATAACAACTTTTACTTGTTTGGTTTGGGTGTAATTGTAATAACAAGACAGTGTTATAAAGTTTTTAAATGTTTACATTATTTAATTATCAACCTCTTTACTTATTTCGGTAATACAAAAAAAGATATTCATTATTCCTCGCTTGTGCGATATTATGTATGGGATTTATGTGAACAATTTATGTCTAAACAGTTTATACACAAATCTTATTATCTACTCTTAATTATCTATTTCTGCTCTCGGTTTACTCATTTGGTGTGGCCATCTTTTGCAATTGCTTATCAATTTACAATGAATTTACTTCTGTTTCAATTATTTCTTTAATTTTTTACTTAGCTTTAATTTTCTTTTAAAATTTATAGCATATGCAATATTCTTTTAGCAATTAAATAATCTAATAATTATTCTACTTTGCTTCACTTTAAAAAAATCAAGCCTTGCTCTCTCATAGCATTTACGTTATTCCAATATTACTGTGTGAACATGAGACATTCTAAATTACAGTAAGACTTTACATTATATGTACAATTTAAATTCTGTTGACAACAGTTGGAATGTCTTTCATTCTAGTTTAAATACTGTCTTTCAATTGTCTATTTATTATTATGGTTTGTTATCACCTCGTTTGATGTGGCAACTTCAGTGTGTCCTCTTCCGGTCCTCGGGTCCCGTCCTTCGTGTCCTTGGATCCTCTTCCCGTCCTTGCTCCAGTCTTTCATGTCCTCGCGTCCTCTGGTCCTCTTCCAGGCTTCCACTGCTTGTCTTTCTTAGTTGATGTTGGCTCTGCTCACATCATGGGTTGCAGGTGTGTCCATCGAACCTCTGTTCTGCCTCACAAGTCGTCAGGTAACGCTTACTGTAGATTTACGATCACGTAGTTGACTGACATAGCCTCCTACGGCAACGGTTGAATATCGAAGAAGAAACTGTATTAGTGCGACCTGGTATTTATAGCCAGGTCATGCTAAAGCTCAAGTCAGAACAATTTTCATCTTGTCAGAGTTTGTCGAAGCGTCTTTACCCCCACTCTGGTTCAATTCAATAATTTCGCCTATCTTCGCGAATTACGAAGTCTGCTTCACTCTACACGATGCTCAGTCGATCGTTAATTTTTATATGTTCATTATACGTACATTACACTTCTTTATTGTAATTATAAAAAGAGCTATTCACTTTTTACTTATAGTAATTGCACTTTCCGTCACTTTGTCACGGTCTTTTAACCCTCTGTTCACCTTTATTTTCTACACCCTCTGGTGTCTTTCGTTTTACAATATCGTACATATTTTTCTTATAATTAAAATAAAACTTAAAATCTATCAATATTTGAAAAGGAATGGTTACTGTTCAGGAACGGATAGGCTTCACACACACAAACAAAATACACATGTACACAACGCTAGCGACAGGTGGGCTAGATATGCGTGTACGTGCCTGAACAGTATATAGTTCCCTATATTTTAAACAATCCAGCTTGCAATCTGAATCATGTTTATCAATTAATATTTATTTATTTATATTATTTATTTAAATTATTTTGGCAATGCACAGTACCGTATATGGTTGTACTGTCGCAATTCGTATGTCTCCTTAACTGTCTGTCTGTATGTTTGTGGAGTACCTTACGATAACATTTAAACGTATCAATCAATTTTCGTAAAACTTGGTATGCATATCTGTATTTTGAGATTGATTCCGTAAAAAGTATGTCGCGGGAGGCAAAAATGTGAGAGTACAAATTCTTAAAAATCGCGATGTCTATGCCGGTTATGAATTAAAGGAAATTTTAACCAAATATAAATGAAGTGTTAGTTTTTAAAAATTCTAAAATTTTGGGCGCGGGCTGGCCAATGTGTGAAAATGTTGATAAAATTTATCAAAAATACATGCTGTGTATCAAATAAGAAGGAACTTTAAATACAATTTTAATTTGTTGTCATTTTTTTAATTTACAACATTTTTGCTATGTCAGGGCTAAAACGTGGGCGAAAGTTTGAGATAAAATCGCTTCCATGTGGGAGATCAAATTGTATTCTTGTACACAGTCACTTCAATAGACAAAGTTGTTTTGTACTGGGAATGGTTAGGGTGATGTCTGGACACAACGAGCGGCTTGCGTTCAATTCCCTGCGAGAGAGGAGTATAATCTGACTTTCAAATATACTCTCTACCTCTCACAAGGCGATGACATACCAGCGAATAATTTCACTGGTATCTCATCTAATTTAGTCTACCAATTTATTCTTAGTTTTCCGTCATCGTAATAATCATCGCGGAGAGGTGTTCTGCTGATTTTGAGGTCCCGTACTTCACTTTGTTCCTGATCAGGCCTGTTCTGTTAGCCCTTCTTTCCTAACAACTTTGTCACCTTTTATCTCTCCTTTTCGCTTCTCCTTTCTCTTTCTACTGAACCTGCAAGGACAGTTCTTTGCCTTTACCAATATTCCTTTTCCCATTGTGAACTGTCTAGTTTCTCTTCTTCTTCTTCTTCTTCTTCTTCTTCTTCTTCTTCTTCTTCTTCTTCTTCTTCTTCTTCTTCTTCTTCTTCTTCTTCTTCTTCTTCTTCTTCTTCCTTTACTGCCATTACAACCCAGCATGGGTTTTAGCCTATTCAACAATTTTCCTCCATTCGGCCCTCTTGTCTCTCAGTATTCTGCATCTTCTTATCCTTATATTCCTCACGATCCTCGTCGACATCCTCGACTCATCTTGTCCTTGATCTCCTACCTACTGGTCTCCATTCCCAGAATTTTTCTGGGAATTCTGTATTTGTTCCATCCTCATTGTGTGTTCCAGCCAGTCTATCATTCATCTCTTTGTAAACATTACTATGTCAGCTTTGTGCATCAGTGTATTTATTTCTTGCCTCCTTTGTATTCTCCACCAGTCGTTGATATTTTTCACGGGTGCAACAATTTTCTCAGTATTTTTCCTTTCAATATTCTGAGATACTGTTTGGCTTTATGTGTTAATAGCCATGTTTCACAAGCATAAGCTATAACTGGTCAAATTGTGCTTTGGTATATGTTTCGTTTTAATTCTAAATTAGTTTTAATTTTGTGCTTTCGTTTTCACTAATATTGAATAGGCATAGTAATATCGGTTACCACTAAGGATTTTCGATTGGACATCATTGCTCGTACACTTAGTGTAATTTATTTGTGAGCCTAGATAGGAAAATTCTCTTGCGTGCTTAAATACGTGATTTAGAAATTGTTTAGTTTGTCTGTTATATGTTGTTTTTGTTATTTCCATGTATCTATTTTTATTATAATTTAATTTAAAAACCTCTCTCCTTTGCCTCTGCTACATATGTTAATTATTCCTTAGGATTCTAACTCATTTTTTTGCATATACAACGTTTCCAGTATGTCTGTTTCATTTTCTTTTTTTATTTTACTATATCGAACATTCAATGAACACTTATGGCTCCATTTTACGTGGACCATTGTCCTTAATATTCCAGGAGATTCATTCCGCTGATATCTTTCCGTCTCTTTCAAAGCTACCGTGTCTTTTTCATATTTTTTTATTCATCACCACATCCGTTGTATTGCCTTCTTCTTCTTCTACTTGGTCTTGCCTTCTTGTTCTACTTGCTCTTGTTCTTCTCGTTCTCGTTCTCGTTCTCGTTCTCGTCCTCGTCCTCGTCCTCGTCCTTATAGCGTTCTTGTTCTCGTTCTCGTTCTCGTTCTCGTTCACGTTCTCGCTCTCGCTCTCGTTCTTGTTCTTGTTCTCGTTCTCGTTTTCACTCTCGCTCTCGCTCTCGTTCTCGTTCTCGTTCTCGTTCTCGCTCTCGCTCTCGCTCTCGCTCTCGCTCTCGCTCTCGCTCTCGTTCTCG
This sequence comes from Magicicada septendecula, assembly GCA_034769895.1. Taxonomy (NCBI): domain Eukaryota; kingdom Metazoa; phylum Arthropoda; class Insecta; order Hemiptera; family Cicadidae; genus Magicicada; species Magicicada septendecula. The sequence continues at coordinate 1,398,007,532 of CM068367.1, forward strand.
CTCTCGTCCTCGTCCTCGTCCTCGTTCTCGTTCTCGTTCTCGTTCTCGCTCTCGCTCTCGCTCTCGCTCTCGCTCTCGTCCTCGTCCTCGTCCTCGTCCTCGTTCTCGTTCTCGTTCTCGTTCTCGCTCTCGCTCTCGCTCTCGCTCTCGCTCTCGCTCTCGCTCTCGCTCTCGTCCTCGTCCTCGTCCTCGTCCTCGTCCTCGTCCTCGTCCTTATAGCGTTCTTGTTCTCGTTCTCGTTCTCGTTCTCGTTCTCGTTCTCGTTCTCGTTCTCGTTCTCGTTCTCGTTCTCGTTCTCGTTCTCGTTCTCGTTCTCGTTCTCGTTCTCGTTCTCGTTCTCGTTCTCGTTCTCGTTCTCGTTCTCGTTCTCGTTCTCGTTCTCGTTCTCGTTCTCGTCCTCGTTCTCGTCCTCGTCCTCGTCCTCGTCCTCGTCCTCGTCCTTATAGCGTTCTCGTTCTCGTTCTCGTTCTCGTTCTCGTTCTCGTTCTCGTTCTCGTTCTCGTTCTCGTTCTCGTTCTCGTTCTCGTTCTCGTTCTCGTTCTCGTTCTCGTTCTCGTTCTCGTTCTCGTTCTCGTTCTCGTTCTCGTTCTCGTTCTCGCTCTCGCTCTCGTCCTCGTCCTCGTCCTTTTCGCGTTCTCGTTCTCGTTCTCGTTTTCGTTCTCGTTCTCGTTCTCGTCCTCGTCCTCGTCCTCGTCCTCGTCCTCGTCCTCGTCCTCGTCCTCGTCCTTATAGCGTTGTCGTTCTCGTTGTCGTTCTTGTTTTTGTTCTTGTTGCCCTTGCCCGGCATATGTTTATCAATCGTTATGTGCAGTCTTTGTACATTTTTAAGTAACGTACATTTCCCATGTTCGGTAACTCATATTTGGCAATCACCAAAAACTGGTAACAAAACACGAGGCATATAAATATTATACAGAATTTCAATGGGTATTTTATTTTCACTTTTTAACTTCTCTCAATTCGTACGGTTTGAATGAATGATAATGGTTACTTCTATATTATAAACAGTAGAGTCTCTGTACTGCGGAACAACACTATGTTGTCAATAACTTACACGTAGCTTTAAGTAATGCAAGTGCAAAACTGCAATAACCGTGAATTACAGTTGCGATGTTCATTAAAGTTAATGCACCGCTAACTTTGTGCAAACCGGTAAAGTTTGCATTTTATTGCCCTTTGCATCTCTGGTTCTACACTAATTGTATAACTTTGTTACGGACCCGGGAAAACACTGAAGTAAGTACACAACCGGTCAACAATATGTGCGCACAACAACGAAACAAATTGTGTATATTGTTGCACACATCGTCGCTTTTGAATAGTGGAAATAAATTAGTCGCTGCCAGTGAAATAGTTAATTACAGATTTAATGAGAGTTTAAACAAAAAAAAAACACATTCCAAGAATAATTAGGCTAATGTAACATAAAATAAATATCATCCAATTAACACGGTTGCCAAATTATCCACAGGTTTCTCCTGAGACAGGTTTCAGCTGAACCATACTCTTCACTTTGTACCTCGCTCTTCCGTTGTTCATAATTTCTTCGCATCACATCTTCTTTTTCCTCGCACTCTCCTAATTTCTATCGTCCCCTGAATTAGTAAATTCTGTAGAACTTAGACTTTTTTTATTTATGTCTGCTAAGCGCTTTTGAAGGGAAGTCTTATCACCTTTATAAGTGATAAGGAGGCTTTTAACTATAAGTATCAGCCTTGATACTTATTTTGAAATCTCATCTTCAAAGTGATTTTGCAGAATTTAACAAAGAAGTGAGCTTCTAAAAAAGTTTTTTTCTAAATTCATATAATGATTTACATTTACATCTAGAGCAGTAGCAGAAGTGTAGGGAAATGTCTGAGACTGTGTAGTCTTAAACAATTTGTCAACATAGACTCGCGCGCTGATAAATATAGGTTTATAACGAGTAAGCTCCCTGAACTGAAGAACTCGCTCATTATTTTGAACTAAATACATTTAATAATATATGAATTTTAACATTAGCTAATTTAATTTTAAATTTATAAAAAATTACGAAAATCTTGATTATTATACTTATTTTTCTTTGCTAAAGTAATTATTGACGATTATTCATACAATAAGCGCTACAAATTCTGAAAGATGTGGTTTGTGTCACATATCCTAATTAGCCTGACATCCGGGTGGATTTTTACAAAATTTTTTAAATTCTTTGTCCTAGTTTCCAAAACTAACACTATATTCAGGTTTTGGTTAAGACGCCCTTTAATGTGATACATGGAATTTGCAAGTTTATCAAATATTTGCTCTACATTTTCGGCTCTGGGGTCCGAAAAATTTTCAATTTTAAAAAATTAACACTGCAATTAGATATTTTTTTAATGCAATTAGTTAATTTTTTTTAAATTTGATACGCCACAAGATTTTCTGATATTTTACCGTTTAGGTCTCAAAACTTTGAAATTTAAAAAAATGGCAATGTAAAATGTACATTTTTGTATATTATTGTAAATGTGTATTATATATATGTATATTTGTGTAATACATATAATAATATATATTATATTTAATATTTATAATCACTTTACCTCAAGATATTTTCTGCTTATTTGGAACATGTTTCGGGAAGCCTTGTGTTCCCATCTTCAGCCTTCCTGATTCTGAGTCTTGTGAAGTATTTGTGTGTTAGTTGGTTGTTATTGTGGTTTCCTGTTGGCCTCTGGTACTTTAAATTGGTATTATTGTGTGTGATTATGGTGTGTATGTTAGTATTTTGTGTAGCCTATAACATACACACCACATGGAGAACGAAAGAACATCTGAAACGAAAGATAGAAGCCACAGAAATGGACGCCTTACAAATAATATGTATAACATCAAAATTAGACTGGGTCAGAAACGAAACAATGAAATAACACATGAATATAAAAGAAACTGTTTTAGAACACATCGATAAAAAACAATTAATTTGGTATGGGCACGTGCAGAGAATGGGGGAGGAGAGGTTGCCAAAGAGAGTGATGAAATGGATACCACAGGGAAACAGAAAAAGGGGAAGGCCAAAAGTAACATGGATACAGGGTGTAAGGAGATCAATGAGTGTACGAGGTCTAACCAAAGAAAACTGCAACGACAGAAGATACTGGCAATTAGGCATCGGACAACGTCGCAGGGCGTTTTAACCCGATATATATATATATATATATATATATATATATATATATTGCAACAGTACAAATATATAAGGTACTGTGCGTTGCACAAAGTAATTTAAATAGTAATGAGAATAAATAAAATAATGCATTTTTGGTAATAATAGTAATTCAGCCTGCAATCTGAATTGTAAAAGAAACGCCTAACTTTCATGCTGAAACAGGTGAATAAGGCAGCTGCCCTCTGTATGTGTGTACACACGTAACAAGCGTGTGTGTGTGCTACCTGTCCGTTCATGAAAGCGCCACCCTTTCAGGAACAATATAAATTATTTGCATTTATTTAATTTATAATACTTGTGTGCATAATAGCACAAAAATAAAGACACCAAAATGTGTATTTAAATAACACGAATAAATGTATAAAAAATAGTGCAAAACGAACAAAAGTGTAAATCATAGAAAGTTAAAAATTAATAGTAATTTTGTTAATTAAGATAATGAAAAAGGTTTGTGCTTGATGAACACCTATAAATTACCGACCGAATGAATATCAGGTAATGTGGAAAAGACTTCGCAATTTGCGAAGACGAGCAAATTAAGTGTGACAGGAAAGCGTGAGTTAGGAGTGACGCTATCGACAATATCAAACCTGCAGAATATTGTCGAGACATGATTTTGGCGCCCTGGGTATAAATACTGGGGACGCGCTAACATCATTCTCTTTCTCGTTCAATCATCGTGGCAGGCGTAGGCTATGCCCCGCAACTAAAGCTGATCGACTACCATGGCAGCCAGAGAATCTACTTAGAAACAACAATGACAGTAGATCAACCACAAGCAGCAGCCAGGGACTTCAAGACTACACATCCGTTCGAGTGAGCAGTTGGAACCGGAGGCCATGACAAGGAACGAGGGTGCAGAAGAGTACGAGAATCCAGTAATCCATAGTACGAGAATCCAGCGGACGAGGGACTACAAGACTCCAGGACTACCGACTTCAGGAATCCAGGACGATAAAGGAGCATCCCGTATCAAGGACTGAAGAGGACATGCTACAAATGTACACAAATAATAAGGTGACAAATAAACATGCATTTTAAAAACCGAGACGTAATCAAAAGACTTTAAATAACAAAGAAAATAGACAATTCAATTAAAATATGAATCAAGTAATTGTATTGCTGTAAATATATTTTGGTACAATAAGTAAGGTAATATGTAAGATTGTTTAACAATAATTGTTAGCAGTAACTGTAAGTTGAAATCTATAATTTTTAGTAGTTAAATTGACGACATTAGAGAAATTTATAGAAAGCAATGCATATGCAGAAATAAAGATTAAAAGAGCTTAGATAATTAAAAGATTAGATAATCAATATAATATAAATAAGCTAGCTGAGAGCAATATAAAAATATTGATAACAATGTATTAGAATATAAAATTATATAATATGTTTGTGTGTAATATAAGATTACGAATTACACGTAATAATTATGTGAAAATAGTAATGATTTTTAATCGCCAAAGAAATAAGAAATGCTATTAATAAATAAATTTAAATGAGTTTAAACAAATTTACAGTGTTATGATTATTACGATTACACCCTCCACACACACACACACACACACACACACACACACACACACACACACACACACACACACACACACACACACACACACACACACACACACACACACACACACACACACACACACACACACACACACACACACACACACACACACACACACACTCACTCACACACACCCGCGCGGGCACGAATTTAATGTGTCGTCGTGTTACATAAAGATTTGTCGCACATCAATAAATTAAACACATTAAAATCGTCGTAGTGTTGTAATATATATATATATATATATATATATATATATATATATATATATATAGTATCTAAAATTTATAATTATATTATCTCAAGATGTTCTTTTCCTTATTTGTTGGAACATGTTTCGAGAGTTCCTGTTCTCTCATCTTCAGCCTTCGTCATCTTGTTTCTGGTGAAGTATTTGTGTGTTGGCTGCTGGATGTCATTAAGGTAGTTCGTTGGTCTTTGGTCTTTTAAAGTTGTATTATTGTGTGTGGTTGTCGTATATGTTTTTGTATTTTGTGTATTTTCGATGTTGAGTGCTTTGAATATTGTGTCATGTTTTGTACTGATTTGTATTTGTTCTGGTATTAGTTTGTTTTGTGTTTTATGTTTGTATATTTGTAAATGTTCCCAAATGTTCATTATATATATATATAATAAACAGCGGGGTTACCGACCGCTGTATGCCGGTCGTTACAAAAAAATAAAGTGTAGATGGAAAATTTTATAAAAAATAAAATTTTCAATAAAAGAATAATTTTGTTTATGTTTATGAATGTGTTTAAATAAGAAATAAATCTGTTTTAAATGTTCTTGTAAAAAATTTGATAATCAGGCAGGTATTTATTGACTATCGAGCACTTCTTGAAGATTTGAACCAAGTCTGGAGTTAAATAGATTAACTCCAGTCAGCAATCGATTGGTGATTTTTCTTGCTGGTCCAATATCTCACTCAAATAAAATATTTTCTTCTTCTTTAAGTCCCTCAGTCTTAATAAATACTCTTAAATTAACCTGTGAAATGAATAACAGATAAGAAATAATGGAAATATAAAGATTTATTGAACAATTTAAATAAATAATCGATTTTTTATCGATGGAGAGCAATTATCGACTCCGTCTCGGGAATTATCGATTGTGCATACAGAACAAAATTTATGATATGTATTATATAAAAGACAGGTTTTTTGAGCGATTAAAATTAATAGTCAGAGAAGGGTGACGAGAAAGTATAACATTAACAATTAAAATAAATACAATAATTATTATTCAATAGTATTTAAATAATTCTGATATGTAATATTTATAAAAGTTGTCGTCAAACCATAGGCAGACTATGACGTCACTGCTGGATGACGAGGAAGGCAGGCTTGAATTTCAAAATGGCCGCTACTTGATATGGCGAGTTCCCTGCGATGTCATTGTGTCAAAAAATCACAGCAAATATACCTTCATGAATGTTTGAAATATTCCCGCACTGGTGTAATATGTCTGTTAAGTTATTTGGTGTGTTCTGAAGAAGTGTTCCGTGTAAACTTGTGTTAATTAGTTTATTTTGTATGTGTTCACTCCTGTGGGTTAAGTTCCTGTAAATGTGGTTATGCGTTGTAGAGTGAATTGTGTCAAATATACTGTTTTACTGTTTTATATCACTCGTATCATGAAGTTAGGTGTTATTTCTCACTATTGCCGTTAAAGGTTAGGTAAATTTAGCTATGAAAGTGTTCAATTCATCTACCTCTCGTTGCACTGACATTAATAGTAATTAGACGTACCACTTTCTACTCGATTTAAAGCACGTTTTGTCACTCAACTATTCAGCTTGATATTCAACAAAAGACTAATTAACTTGGTCAAAATTTGGCCCAGTTAATCCTTGAAAAAGTATTGTTAACATATTTCGATTACCCATACACATGATAAAATATTACATTATATATGGAATTTATTTATTTTATTCATCACTTTTATGAACTATGAACCTTATCATTGGTTTAATCATCTCATTCCTTTTAAATTGATGTATTATAGCCCATATCTGTAGACATTTTGTAGAAATTAACAAATTTCTTTACTTTTTGGAAATATAGGCTCAAAATTGGATTTCCGTCTTTATACAGATTTCCTCCATTTTAAATATCATTAATACTATTATAATAAATTTTAATTAGTCATATTCCTCTTTCTTTCCTTAAATACATATAAATTAAACCTTTGAACTGGTTTTTTGTGTTAATCTGTAAATTTGACATTGATCTTTAAAATTAATTAATTTATATATTTTGAAAATTTACAATATTTTAAGGTATATTTCCTTATTATCATTTTAACTCATAGGATCATTCCCAGTAGTGTTCAACTGAGTTACCTAATCTAAATCTTGGTAGTTTACAGGATTTATAAGTGAATTATACTAGTTTATATTGGTTCTGTGAATTCACCAAATGGCCTAGATTTTAGAATTTTATATTTCTGTTTTTCTCAAATAAATTTAATCCTACTTCCTCCTCTGACTTTACATAGTTACTATTACATGAAAATAAAATGGTTTATAATTTATTGTGAGGTGCAGTATTTAATTAACACTACTGTTATTAAAATAAATAATTATGAACATTATTTAGCAATCTGCACAATTGAACATATTGCAGACATGGTTTGAACATATACCTTTAACTATTTTTGAGTTAACATAGCATACCTATTGAAACATTATTAATGGTATGTAGGCTATTATTTAGCAAACATAATTCATTTTAAAACACATAATATAAATCTTATTTTCTAATAACTCTTACAAATACATTTTACTAACACATTGATTTTATGGCTGTGAATAAACAGTCTATTGAAACATTTTAAACTTACGAATACTAAATTAATGCCAGTCCTTTCTGGTCTAAACCATTATTATTTATGATCCCCTACATCAGTAAACATGACCTCCCATACTCTATTTATTAGCATTTTTTACAAATGTCTTGTAAATAAAGAGTTACATTAAAATAATAAAATACTGGAAATCTTCCATTTTATTATTTTATTATGCTGTTTATTATTGGATATTAAAGTTGTTATGTAGCATACTGATAAGTCATAGTATCACTAACTTTAAATTTATTGCATTTCCAAAAAACACTTACACAAATTCACTTTCACTGTTGGTTCTGATATTTTGAGTCTTATTATCTCAGACCAGACCTTTAGTAATCATGGACTGTTAAGACTTGTTTATTTTCTTATCACACAATAGCTTTAGTCGGTTCACTTCTTATAATACTATACAGCACTTTAGTTTTCTAAATAATTACATTTTTATAGGATTTTGGGTATGTTATACTTTCTTTTTAATCGTTTGTGTGGGTTTGAAGTTGATGGTAGTTAATAATAATAATAGGTTTTACAACGGTGTTTCTTTCATACTATTTCTTCCTCTCCTCCTGTCTTCTTTCTTGTCCTTCTTCTTATCTTGTTTCTTGTCTTCATTCTTGTCCTTCTTCTGGTCTTCATTCATGTCCTTCTTCTAGTCTTCATTCTTCTGGTCTTCTTGTCTTCCTTCTTTATTCTTGGGTAAACCAAGGTACTTGGTGTATATCGACTGATGTTTAGTTTGGAGCATCTAATTTATTCACTGATACTGACCTTGTTCTTCTCTAAAGGTTTCAGGGTATTGTTTTCTTCCTGATCACAAACTTTATTCTTCCCTCTTCTTGTTTTTGGGGTATTTTGGTATTCACCACTCTTAAACTGATTCTCTTTCTTCTTGATCTGGTGTTATTTATTTTGTTTACTGCTCCTAGCTTCCTGGGTAAATTACTGATCTTATAATATGAGTTGCTTTCAATACTTTCTTTGATATTTAAACAGTGGTTTTTATATAATGTAATGAGGATTTTTATTTTATCGTGGTTCATTCCTTTGATTTATTTAAATCTCTTTCAATATTATTTTAACATATGTGGTGTAATTAAACTTTATGATTTTATATGACTTAATAAGTAGTGGATTTTCTGTCACGCTACAGAATATATAATAAATTTATTATCTCATTGATGAAACACCCAGTTGAGTAGCACGAATATTTATAACGTTACAAATTTTCAATGGGTGTAATCGTAATAATAACAACAATGTAAAATTGTTTAAAATAATTAAAACATTTATTAATTAAAATTTCAAAATAAATTACGAATTAAAACTTCATTTGTATTGCATATGTATTGGTAGTCGTAGTACCCATACTTGTTGATTACATACACGTAATATCGCATATTCCATACAAACATAAAATACTCTTGTAATTATAAATACATTTGATTATTATATAATATGGCTCTCGACTTGCTCAGAAAATTATGAGTAATTTATTATACTCTGAAATGTTTCTTTTTAAAAATAGTTCTTATTGTTGTTGCATATGCGTTTGTCATTTATATTAATTACTTTAGCAACTTTCTATTGTTTGAAATTTACATTTAAATATTTTCAATAAATTATCAATTCAAGAATGATGCTTTCATAATTCAACAATTTAAATTTAAATATTTTCACTACATTATCAATTCAAAAATTATGCTATAATTGCTATACAAGGACATTTACACTTACAAGTTATAAATTACACTTTTAGAAATTATTGTCTTTCTTTTTGCAAGTTTATTCGTCTTTGATTAAGTCTTTTGTTATGAGGAATACATGGCTTTCTTTCACCTTAATTGTAGCGGTTCCTCAGCTTACCCTCTTCTGGTCCTAAGTCCTTTGTTGGTAAATCCTGCGTAGTCATGAAGTCCTGGATCCTTTCCTCGTCCTCCGGGTCCTCTCGGAAGTCCGATGACTCGTCCTCTACGTCTGGAATTTATGCCATGAAGTATGCTGCTCCCTCGTCAAGTAATAGTCTCTGGCTGCAGCGGTGGTGTCACGAAAGTGATGATGTTGTCAAACATCGCCTCCGGCTGCCACTGTGGTTGCACGAGAAAGAGTTGAAGTCGTTGTTGGGCAGAGCCTCCGGCTGCCACTGTGGTTGATAGAGAAAGAGTTGTAGTTGGCGGGCATGACCTCCGGCTGCCTCCGTGGTCGAACGAGAAAGAGAACAAGGCTGATGTGCCTCGCGTATTTATAGTCTACGGCGCAAAATTCATGTTTCGACAATTCTCTGCAGGAGTAAGTTTGTCGTGGTGTCCTTTTACAAACACGATTATTCACATACTTTTTTCACTTGTCTTCGCAACATGCGAAGTCTTTTGCAAATTACCCGATATTCATCTGGTCGGTAATTTGTATGTGTACAACCGTGTTTAAACCGTTTCTCGTTATCTTATTTATTATGGGTTTTATTTATTATTTATTTTTACTGTATTCGCACTTTTTATTATTTTCGCACAATCTTTCATACACACGTGCGTCTTTATATTATACACACTGTGGCGTATTTGGTTTTGTGATATATCATATACACTTATCACCATTTAAATAATTTATATCTTTATTAACGTTTATTTAGGGGTGACGCTTTACAGGAATCAATTGGCCTCACACACACACACACACGTAAGATACACGTGTACACACAGATGCAGCTGTGTGGCGTGACCCACCTGTTCAAGCATGCAATTTTGTTGTCCCCTTTTACAGCTTTGAATCTGAATTATAATTATTACTAACAATATGGATTATTTATTTAAATTATATTAATTATCTTAACTAATTGTGCAATGCACAGTACCCTATACATTTGTACTGTTGCAATATATATTCATTATCTGTCATGCGCATTGAGCTGATTTTACATGGATTACGTTGCCACACAGTTTTGTGTAGTTATGCGTGTACATTTGTAATAAAAGTTCCCAACATCTGTTCATTGAGTTGGTCTGTTTAGACGTTGAAATTAACAATTTTGATACTGAACGCAATCAGTAGGAGCGACCAACTCAAACGGTCAACAATATTTGGTGTAATATTTGGCCAACAACGACGGTAATTACATCATCATCATCATCGTCAGGTGCACTGTAACTGCGAGTTAGTAAACACTCAAGTCACCGGAGCATGTAATTGGTATTGTGTGCAACAATCGCGCCTGTAACTGCAGTAGTATGATTATTATAACATCTGTAACGTTCGCACTCTCTAAAATTTGCCATTAAATACACTAGAGCCCCGCTAATCCAAAACCCGGTAATCCAATATTCGGTGAAATAAAAAAGGTTTGAAAAAGGAAAAACGCTCTTTATAACAAAACTATGACTTTATTTTTTTTTTATAGACTAATAATAAAAAAGTTGTAAATCATTTTGTAAATTAGTATACATACAGTTCTAGACTGTCGTCAGAATTTCTGTAATAATATTTCAGCTTTAACTTTTTAAAAAAGTCTTTTACTTTTTTCTGGCAAAGTAACGAATACCTGAAAGTTGATGCGATATTACGCCAGCGTCTTAAAAACATAATGTCTCCTGGAGTAGCGGCAGCGTGTTACTCGACGTAGCGTAGGACCAGATCAAATGCGGCGGTGGCGTCCGTGTGAGATACTGATTGCTCGTTGGTGCCGTCTGCTTCATCGTTAATACCAAATTCTTGAGTCACCACCATTACGAATTCTTGGTAAGCGAACACTTCGTCGTTCTCTAACATCTACTCATCAACATCGTTGACATTTGCTTGTTCACAGCCGGGAATATTTTGTACAAGCTCAAGAACATTGTTTCTTTACTATAATAATAATAATAATAATAATAACAACAACAATCATTATACGGGTGATGTTTAATACCGCTGCCCATTCAATATTCCGAACGGTAAGTAGAAATTTTATACTCATGTTTTAAATATTTAATTGTTTTGCAATTTTTATTTATGTGATAGAATATTGCATTTTTAATTAAACGGTTAGTTTCGTATTTGAAGATATTTTACGTATTTTTTTTAGTTAAAGTCGAGTTAAAGTTCTTGTAGTACCACATGAAAGTAACAGACTAATAACGACGGAAATGTCGTGTTTTAAACTTGTGCCAAATACTCTGTGTTTATCGAAAATAGACATTGTGTCCAACCAAGTTATATAACGTATTGTAACGACGAAACCCTCTAGACGTTGGGTCCTATCAAGTTATATAACGTATTGTAACGACGAAACCCTCTAGACGTTGTGTCCTACCAAGTTATATAACGTATTGTAACGACGAAACCCTCTAGACGTTGGGTCCTACCAAGTTATATAACGTATTGTAACGACGAAACCCTCTAGACGTTGGGTCCTATCAAGTTATATAACGTATTGTAACGACGAAACCCTCTAGACGTTGTGTCCTACCAAGTTATATAACGTATTGTAACGACGAAACCCTCTAGACGTTGGGTCCTACCAAGTTATATAACGTATTGTAACGACGAAACCCTCTAGACGTTGTGTCCTACCAATTTATATAACGTATTGTAACGACGAAACCCTCTAGACGTTGTGTTCTATCAAGTTATATAACGTATTGTAACGACGAAACCCTCTAGACGTTGGGTCCTACCAAGTTATATAACGTATTGTTACGACGGTCTACTGATCGTCGTATGGTACAGTGGAAAACAAATTTACAAGACGCCAATTAAGTCACTAATCACCAGCTTTAATTATCACAATTAAACCGTTTATAATTAACTGTTATACAATATTTCCAGTTAGATTTGTCCACACGCAATAACAGTGTCTATTAATAGAGTTTCACACAATTATTAACACAATACTACTTCACTCGACAAACACTCAATCCGCACTAGCGAAAATCGCTCACGTATCTGAACTGACAATCCGGCTGCTATGGCTTTATATAGGCCCCGCAGAGGTGCAGTATAGCTTTGCCTCTGCACGGAAGCGGCTCAATGCTTATCTCAAGTGTTCCTGGAACTCACCAGAACCACCTACGTGAATGACGCAACACAAGACACACTGGACGGGGGGGGTGGAGAATGTTCTGGATTGTACGGTACGCTTGTCGTAACAGTATTGTAACAACAACACCCTTTCGAACTATCGAGAGTGTCGTTCTAAATGCTTCTCGGCTAGCCGAACATGTGCGTGTCTCAGTCAAGGCCGTGTAAATAGGACCCTCTAGACCTTTCGAGTGCTTGTTAATGACGCAAAAATGCGACATTATTCTGAAACATTTGCAGGCTTTATAAAAGCAACAGCTGCCTCTTAAGAATTAGTTACGTTGAGCGATTTATTCAGTGGGGATCAACTAGTTGTTGTGGAAAGTGACTACTGTGTTATAATTAGTGCGGACCCTTTATTATTGACATTTTGTTGATTTCAAATTGTTATTTGTGACTCATTGTAGCTGGTAATTAGTGATTTCATTGGTGTCTGTATTACGTTTCCACTGTACCATATGACGATCCGTGTGACCGTCGTAACAGTATCATCGACTATTATGTTCAAAGTTTGTGTTTGTATTAAATTGTGTAGGCTCTAAGGGTTTTCCTTAACTGTAGTTCATAACCTCTCTCCTTGTTTATCTGCAGAAAAGGTGAAAGTTGAACTTGATGGGGGACTTGCGGTGCGATGGCCTCAATCTAATTAGTGGCGATGTTTTGCGTCGCAAATTTTTTCCTTGCAAAGTGAAGTGGTGGGCGCAAAATTTGCATAATGCGGTCTCCGTGGCAGCCACACCATGTTGCTTTTAGAGGAACGTTTGTAAATTTTTATGGAATATATATATATTTGAACATTATTCTAGTAAGAATTAATACTCGATTTGAAATATTACCGCTAATGCCACAGTGGACGCAATGCTGTAGCGTGTAATTTGTTTTTATAAATTGTTATGGAATTGGTTATCCGTTTTAAAAGGCAACATTCCACTTAAAATAATAACTGTTTTTCTTGTTTCTAATGGTTCTATGATAATATAGTACCAAGCTACAATGCGGTTCACTCTCACCACGATGTTTATTGACCCTTGTGGGTAGGCTAGATTTTTAGAAATCGCTTGCCTTCTTGTCACCTTATCTTTACGGTTACTTACGGAAAAAATTTTGATGCGCGCGCGTGTGCAGTGTATTCCGGTTAATGGGACGACCGGTTATTAGGGCCAGCCGTTTTATTGGGCCAATATTCAAAATACAAAAACAAAACAGGGTTGCACATAACAAGTTGCTTCGTCAGGTATTCGGTCCAGTAATGGCTTAGTTTTTCTCTGCTATGAAATAATGGTTTTAGTTTCCAAAACACCACACATAATTTTACACTGATCTGTGTAAAATTATGTGTGGTGTTTTTGTGTGTTTTAAGTGATTGACGACCCCATTCGGGTGAATTTGATGTTTTTATAATATTAAAAACCTGAAGACGAGGATTTATCCACGAAACGCGTCGTTTTAGAAATTAAAACAGATAAGTCACAAGATGGGAAGTTAATACAGGTAATGCCTAATATTAATTCTAATTAGTTAATAAACGTGACTTGGAGACAAATAAAACAAAATGAATTTAAAATTTAAATATTTAATTTAATTTTAAAATATTAGTATTTAAATATCAAATAATATTTAATATTCAATTTAAATGTAAAAAATAAAGAGAATAGAATTAAATGGAACAAACGTGTGCAAAGGCTATAAAAATAGATTACCTTTAAAACCAAAAATGTATAAATCAAAAAGAAGATGAATCGTAGGTCGACCGAGAAAAAGATGGGAACCATAACGGTCAACAATGCCTAAAACGTAAATATGGGAACCATAACGGTCAACAATGCCGAAAACGTAAAGATGGGAACCATAACGGTCAACAATGCCTAAACCGTAAAGATGAGGTGATGACGACGATGATGCTTTTTGTCAACTAACAGTAATTATTATTATTATAAATTTAGCTTACACGTGGGAACTATAAATTTAAATTCATATAGCAGTTGCTGATGTAGCTGCTGGCTAGAGAGTGTTACGCTGACAATTTATGGAACGACGTGAGTACATTTTAATGGCTGTAGCGTACACGACGCTACGCTGTCACACCTCGTTGTTTTACGACCTGCGTCCTGTTATCCGGCACAACTACGGACGGGTACTTGGTATTAATCGCCATAGAGATATGACGCGACGTGTTACGTGGTTCGCGGGTTTGTCACCTCTCTACGTTGTCTGTTGATTCGTGTAGTACTGCTAAAGGTTGCGTTTACGAATGCTGTTGTGTTCTGCCTCACGGCAATTCCGCTTGACTATAATCGCTAATTTCTCTTTACGTCTTGCCCGATCGATTCCAGTAACCTCTTTTAGTTCACAGTATGTATTTCCTTTTCTCATTTAGGTCAT
This sequence comes from Magicicada septendecula, assembly GCA_034769895.1. Classification (NCBI taxonomy): domain Eukaryota; kingdom Metazoa; phylum Arthropoda; class Insecta; order Hemiptera; family Cicadidae; genus Magicicada; species Magicicada septendecula. The sequence continues at coordinate 1,398,022,585 of CM068367.1, forward strand.
CCAAATGGTGAATCATTTTTCTTCTTCTTCACTTTCCTTTAAGCTTTAGAGTTCCCTCAAACTTGTCTCGATGACATCATGCGTCAGCCAGTTTCTTCTCTACATATTTGTGTCCGATCTATTTTGACTTCCTTCACGAAGTGTATTCAGTATCGAACTCTTCTCAATACCTCTTCATCTTCACATTACCTTTTATTCTCATTACCTTATTCACATAGGTTTACAGCCTGTTCCCTTTTTAATCCTATTCTTCCATATTCTTCTGGGCCTACGTACGTATATTCTTCCTTGAGGTCTATAATCAACTACCTGTTTCATTAGACAGCCATGGCTCATCCTCTCTCTATGGTGTTTCCATTGCAATGAACACTGTGTCTAATCCTATAGTTCATGCTGTATACCCCAACTCAATCTCTTGTATCTTGATTTCTAAACTGATCGCAGGGGGAACAACTTTTCGCTTCCCTCAAGGACTTAATTTCAGCGGCTAGCGTGCCCTGAGTGTCTTCTTTCCGCAATGTCTACTTCTCGCAACCATAGGTTAACAGGGGTACAGCCATTAAGTTATTAAATTTCAATTTTTTCTCTCTTGTTGTTTTGTGATGTAGCGTGCAGTGTATGGTGGCACACATCGGTCAATATTTATACAATTTATTGGTGACGTTGGTCTAGGTTTCATAACTGATATCACAAACTAGACCGATAAAAGTGTGACACCTCTTCTATAGGTTGCCTACTATCACCTACCAGGAACTTATCTATCTATCTTCTATGACTACTTAATTTTTTCTAGTCCTCTGCAGCAGTGCATTTCAAAGCTTTCAAGACATTTCTTCACAATTTTTCTTAACGTCCACGTTTTAAAATGTAGCACTATACCGAAAGATTCAAGTTTGGGTTAAAATTCCTTTCAGTCTGACACCCTGCTGGATTTTCACAATTTCTGTACATATTTAGTCTCGTTTTGGGCCTTAGATCGCAAACGTTTTCAAGTTTTCAAAATCTGACGTTAGGTTAAGATGTTAATTAACATTTCCTTTATCTAATACCGCACATGCGATTATATTTTTGCGATTGTATCAAAATTTCACCCACTTTTTAAATTATAAAGTCGAAATAGATTGAAATGTTTAAAAACGAACATTACATTGAGACAGTGGTTAAAATCCTTTTGATTTGGTACGCCACATGAGCTTTTGCGATTTTCACAAATTTGACTCCCTCACACTTTTGCCGTCCGCCCTCCTATTTTGGAGAAGTTCAATCCCAAAAACAGTAGAATTCTGTATGGTGAAAGTGTGGACACACACGGTGCGTTTTACGAAAATCTTTTAATGCGCTCAAAAGTTATTATTAGATATACCCCAAAGTAGATACACAGAGACAAATGCCAGACAGTCTAGTTACAACTGAGACCGCGCTTCGCTCTTTAAATTATGTGTGGTATATAGTGGCACTCTTGGATAGATGAATATTTCTGACGAAAGCCAATCTGGTGAGTTGACGGTAATATCGTTTAGATGGGACTGTTACATTTGAAGTAGCATCAATGAAAACAAATGATACGTACGGTAACTGCTATTTCGTTGTTTTACGCAAGGCGCAAGTTATGCAAAACATGTACAAAAGTGTATAACAGAAATGTGTCGGTGCTCCTTTGAAGTTATCGTTAGCTCTATTTACGGGACCATTCAAATTAAAACAATAAAACTTCTCTTGCATATTATTGACCAAAACAGCTATAAATACTGGTATGCTATTAACGGGATTCGGTATCTCAGAAATGAAAAAGAAACAAATTTTGTATTGCTGAATATTATTCTGCTTTTTTTGTGATTATGGTATATAATACAGGGTCCGGCAGAGAAACCTGACGGTTTTCTAAGTGAAATTATGACCAGAATAAATAGTTTATAAACAAAATTTTATTTTAGAATTAAAGTACATCTCAAAGCATTTTACTTACATTAATTACTTTTTGAAAATCACATTCTTTAGATGGTGTCCCTCATTTTCAACACATTCTTCGAGCCGTAACGGTAAACCGTGCATTACGCGCCGCAGAACTTCCGGAGAGATTGCCGCCACTTCTGTCCGAATATTCCGCTTCAAATCCACGATTGTCCTTGGTCGGTTCTGGTACACCCTAGTCTTGAGATACCCCACAGAAAGTAATCGCAAGCGTTGAGGTCGGGCGATCTTGGAGGCTTCTGAACATCCCCTCGGTGTGAGATCACTCGGGCTCCAAACATCTCTCTCAATTTATTCAGGGAAGCCCTTGCAGTTTGAGCAGTTGCCCCATCCTGCTGGAACCATGTGGTTTCCAATGCAATACCATGTTGCCTTAACTCAGGTGCGAGAAATGTTGTAAGCATGTGAACGTAACGTTGTGAATTTACAGTCACTGAATTCCCCTCTTCGTCTTCAAAGAAGTAGGGGCCAATTATCCCGCAAGACGTTAACCCACACCACACAACAACCTTCTCACTGTGTAACGGTCGTTCAAACAGTTCTTGAGGATTCTGCGATGCCCAGTACCGGCAGTTCTGCGTATTGACATAACCACACACATGGAAATTGGCCTCATCGGTCATGAGCAGATTGTTTAACACTTGGTTATTCACAATATTCACAAGTCCATAGCAACAATGCATGCGAATTCTCTTATCCTGGGCACTCAGTGTTTGCACTACAACAAGTTTGTAGGGATGAAAGTCGAGTTCCAGACGCAAAATTACGGAGCGGTCAGAAATCTGTAGGGCACTTGCGTGTTTTAATGCCGATCGCCGAGGACTCCTACGAATAGCATGACGCACGCGTTCAACATTCTCCGGGGTTCGAACAGTACGCTGTTTCCCTGGTGGTATCTTCTTTAAGGCAGAGGCCGTTTCTCGAAAATTCGCCACCCACAACAGTATGGTATTGCGGCTTGGAACACTGTCATTTCGATGAATGCTGAAATGGCGGCGAAAAGCGCGCTGCGTAACAATAACTGACTCATTGTTTTTAAAAAACGTTTCCACTACGAACGCAAGATATTGTGCTGACCAACGCTCCATGGCGACTGAAATGCTTTGAGCTGTCGAACACATGAGCGCAAGCTCGATTGCAGCGCTCCATGCTACACTCCACAGAACCACTTCAAAAATCGTCAGGTTTCTCTGCCGGACCCTGTACATGGCAATTAGGAATGAGCATCGCCAGAAAACCATCAATGTTTAACATCGATGTTAACATCGTGAAGAGTACATCGATGTTAAAAAAACATCGGTATGAAAACATCGATGTTTTTATGCCAATGTTGCAATACAAATAAAAATTATGCTTTTTACATGTTTGTAATAGTACAAATAATTGGGGATGAATAATAAATAAAAATAATTAAAGAGAAGAATAATATACCCCGATACTTTACTCACTTACCTTATCAAAAGATTCTGAAAAACCAAAAGCCCTTGGGTAACCACCACATTTTGACAGGCGGAATGTGGAAACCTCAACACTGTACCCAAGAAAGCAATTTAAATACATCTAACTTTCCCGTATCAGAATTTTCAGGCCCGTTGACGAACTCGTTGAGAACAGGTTAAGTAAAGGGGAGGTGACGTTAAAATAATTTAACTCACATTCATAATAAACTAAATCTGTTCATTATTATTTATTATTATAATGATTATAAAGTGTTTTGAACAAACATACATAAAACCACCTCCTTTAACAAAAACTGAAACCTCTTTAAATCTATGTCAGTGAAAGTTTAAATTAGTATTCCCAAAGAGAGATAGGCCTATAAATTCTCTTATTTTCTTTTAAACAGTAAAAGCTTAATAAAATCACAGTGTAAACTAACACTGTTAATACTTTTAGTTTCAATTTATTTATTATAACAAATGATACAGGTATATGTATAATAAGTATATAATAACAGGTATTCGTAAGTCGTACCTGTTATTTTTTGGAACGGTTACGTTGGTACCTGCAACTTTCGAATACTAGTTTAGCCCACCTCTATAAAGAACAGAATATGAGATAAAGTAATACAATTAGGGTACATGGAAAGAAGTGTAATTCATTTTAAAAATACCTGTAACGTTGCAATATATCTTTTGGGTGGCATAATTAACGGATAGATAATTATGAACGATGCCGATGAAATTAAACATTCAAATGTAAACTATTTAAATTGTGTTCTAATACTATCACAATTAAAAGAGAAAAACACTATACCCAGTATGAAAAATAACTTAAAAATCGAAAACTAAATCTGAATGAAAACCAGATACAACTAACGTAAAGGGTAAACCGTTATTTCGTACACCCTAATGGCAATATGTAAACAGCTTTTAATAATTTTTTGAAATAATTATTACAACGGCTGATTTAATTTCCCTTTCACACATGTACATATATAATTATATTGACTGTATATTTTGTATTCAGCACTTGCTTATACTTATAACCTGTACAGAGGTTAATTTGTGTTGAAACATATATTTTTTGTTCTTGTGGTTCGTTACCATAGAAACCAACCAATGTGTTCATATGTCTTATTACAAGTGGTGTGTAAATAACCAGTTTTCCGAATGTGTGATTATTATTTATTCCATACACATTTTTTCAGGATCTTTTAAAATTAGGGTTTTAATTTTCGCACTATTTATTCCTTTATTAATAACTGACCAGATTTTTAAAAAAAATTTTATATTAAAAACAGTCGACAAGAATTATATGAATTCAAAAATAGGCGAGTTTTATTTTATGTTTTGTATTCTAGACAACAATTTTAAAAATTAAAATGGTTCAAAATTCCAGTGTCAACGTTTTGCGTATGGCTACTGTGTTAAAATAGAAAAAATTCAATACCATATCGTTAGCAGTTGCTGAGAAAAGGTACATTGAAATCAATAAAATTAAATTGTCATCATACGCGGCACCTAAACCTGTTATCGTAAAATGATTATTACGTCATATAATCGAATGTTATAAATTATAAGGACGTGTACTGAATGAGGTGAGTTCTATCTGGCCCATTCAAAGAAGGTAACTATCTCGTATAAATGGGCCATACTGGTGCATTCTATTCACGTAGAATTATCCGCCTTCGTAATGTCTACAGAAGCTTGTCACAGTGCAGGCCATTTTATATACTTGTTAAACAGACAAAGAAATTTTGTATGATGGAAGTTTCTACTCTCTACTGGGTACGAATCAGACAAGAAACCACAAAGTCTTTCAAGAAACCTAAATTCTTTATGGAATTTAATTATTTTCTAATTACTGAACGCAAATATTGTCTTAAGACAAACGCCGTTAACTTTAGTCTAATTTAAAAAGATACATTTCAATGTCTGTGATTCTTAAATCCTTTTTGACATATAATACAAATTGCAATGTTTGCTTTACTTGCATTTAGCGCCTTGTTACTTCTGTCATTGTTTTTATAATCCGACAGCATAAGGACATCTACTAAGTGGAAAGCCATTGTTGGAAAAAGTTTATTCGTTATAAAAGTGCACAAAGGTTACATATTTAATTTTCTAAACCGCGGTCGCGTTTTCAATTCCTTTTACCGTTTGAGCGATAAAACGCTTAGTTAGTTATAATTTGCAGAAGAATTTGAATTTATTTGGTTTCTTTTTTGTTTAATCAAAAATATTTTTGTTGCAATGGGTTTTGTAATGAGTCAAAATTTTATGTTACATTATAAAGCTCTACAGAATTAGCTGTGATTGCCAAATGGTGATTTAACAATAGGATAATCAAATAACACTTTGCTAAACAAAGTCAACACAATGTGGAAATCTTTTCGTGTGTATTTTGTGATTATTATCTTCGATTCGAATCTTAAGTCTTTGTTTGGTTACAAGATTTAGTTATAGGAACTTAGTACTCACATATGACGTGTATACTTTTAAAAAACTGACTCTACCTTTCGAGTATAGAGTAATGTTTATAAGTGAACGCAACTGTACTTATTATAGATTTGTAATAAGTGAACCCAAACTCTAACTGCCAGAGTCGTCATAGTAGGTAGACATGTGGACCGGAATAGGAGGGTCTCCTATTCCCAGTCGGAAGAAGAGTAAAAACAAAATAAAAACTCGTTTTAATGAAAACAACTAAGATAAAAAAAGATAAATAAACTATAAAAATAAAGCTAAAAGTAAAAAAAAAAAAAAACTAAAAAATGAAGAAAGGGATAAGAAAAACTTTAGAGATGAAAGAAATACAGAATAAAGTGGAAAATAGTGTATAGTTAAAATGCGGTCAAACGACATGTCGCCTAGTTGTTGCTTAGAACAGTTGGCAGCCGTGTATAATGTAACAATAAATATGGTGCTACCATCGCAACACAATACCCTGAGTAGATTGTATCGCATCACATGCAACTCCGTAAAGTAATTTAATAACACTGTGAACTTAGTTAATAACACGCTACCAGCTATGAACTGAATTAAACTTCTTGTTGAACAGTATTTCGTATGAAAATAATTACGGTTGCAGTTGAGTATATAATGTACAGCTGTATGAACACAGTAGTGACCTGACTGTTGAAATGAAATTACAAACTGTTGCTACTGAAAAATGAAGTGCAATAAACTTTGGTGCAACGAACCAATGGCCACTGTGTTCTCTTTCTCACCTGCGCATATATAATTATATTGACTCTGTGTATTTTGTTTTCACCGCTTGGTTATACTTATAACATATACAGAGGTTCTTTTCTGATGTAAACGTATATTTTAACATGATAATGTTCTTAGGCTGGGAGTCATTCCACAAAAACGTCATCGAAAAACGTGACGCTTCCACACTTTCGATTCCCCACAGTCTAGAAATTTGATATATAAACGCATCAAGACAGAAATAATCGCTGCTGACATTGAGTTTAGCAAACGTTTTAGTGAGAATAAATTCGGTTTTACATACTCTGTTTGTGATCGTCTGTGGTTTGGAAATGATTTACGTAATCCACCAAACGTAATCCACATAATACGTTTCAAAAGCCTAAAAACATTATCATGCTTCGATGTTTCGGTTTCGTAGAAATTCTTTGAATGCTTAGGTGCATAAATAGAGAGAGGGTGAGAGGGCGAGAGGGAGAGAGAGAGAGAGAGAGAGAGAGAGAGAGAGAGAGAGAGAGAGAGATTTTTGTTTCGTCCTTGTGGTTCGTCATTTTAGCAACCAACCAATATGTATAATTAACCAGTTTTCCAAAAGTTTGATTTTTATTTACTTAATATACCCTTTTCCACGATCTATTAAAGTTTGTATACCTTTACAAACAAAGGGACATGAAGTAGAGACAAAGCCACGTTTAGCAGTATGCCAGATGCCAGGTTGCCTGAGGAAGTTCGCCAACACAAGTCTATTGGATAATGAAATATAGGGAACAGCTGATTGACCTATTCCTTTATGGAAGAAGAAGAAGAAGAAGAAGAAGAAGAAGAAGAAGAAGAAGAAGAAGAAGAAGAAGAAGAAGAAGAAGAAGAAGAAGAGATAAAATAAAACGAAATCAAAAATTGGTTTTAATGAAATCAACTAAATCAGAATCAGAAATCAGACAATTCAGTTTGAACAATTGCATAATAGAATGACGAATAAACTGTAGTCACACGCCTGAAAAGCGATGGAAAATTTCATAATATATCGGTTCCTGACCTTTCCCACATTGACGCCAGTTAGTATGATATAGGTGTAACATAGATTGGATCTTCTTTATACACAAACTACCAATTACACCCTTATTCTCTACTTTTTTCTGTAAATATATAAAACGACACTGGTATCAAAGTTAACTATAACTACAATAAAATATATTTGTTTAAGTAATGATGAAATATGTCAAAGTATAGGAAATATAACAGAAACAATGAGAAAAAGAAGACTATTATTTTTTGGACATTTATATGGAATAGACAACAATAGGTTGACAAAGCAAATCTTCAAATATCTGTGGGGGAAGAAGTCAACATCAAGTTGGATTAAAGAAATCCAAAAGGATTTAGAAAAAAATAATATACACGCAGAAGAAGCAATTGAAAGAGACGTTTTTCGGGCAAAAGTGTTAATAATGGAAGGAGTCCAGGGTAGGAAAGAGAAAAACGCAGGTTCAAAGTCGACTGAAGACAGGAAGAAGAGACATAGTGAAAAGATGAAAGAGTATTGGAGAAAACGAAAAAAACGGAGAGAAAAGAATTGAAATTGGTATGTGGTCCTGAGATGGCCGATACAAAACAAATATTTAATGTTTAGTACTACTTTTGATTCAAGATGTATTTTCCCCTTACCCTGGAATATGTTTCGGGCATCAAATAGTTTGCCAGTCTTCAGCCACCGTAGTTTTTTGTCCAATTGAATACTTTTCTCCAGGTTGACTGTTGCTATGGCTTCCTGTTGGCGTTTAGTTGTTTACAGCAGTGCTATTTTACACACAAATCTCACTGAACTATACAGATGTGGTATATAGTTTCTTTTGAGTGTTTCCAATGTTTAGCGTTTTAAAAATCGTGTCATTATTTATATTGATTCGTATTTTTTCTGGTATTGTTTTTTATTGTGTTTTATGTTTACTACCTGTTACCCGCGGATTTGTACGCGAATATTTGACATTTATTAAGTATTTTAATATAATGTTTATTGTTTATGTCTACATGGCGTTCTGTCAGCTCGTATAACAATTTTCTACTCATCAGTCAAATTCTCTCCAAAGCTGTTTTCAACACTTGTACTATTTGAACTTGTACTAAATTAATATCTTGTTGCAACAGCCTTTGAAAATTTAAAAGTACCCGTTTATAAAGCCTTTGGAGATATTTGTAAAGTACCTGTTAAATCAAAAACGCTAAATTCTTTATTTTAAGTGTTACTGTGTTAGAAGCATTGTATAACACGTTGAAGGTTGTTTTCCTCAACTTTTATTTATTTCAGCAGTAAATTAAAAACCAAAAACCGTTGTCACCTATCGTCACAAATGAAAACAACACTATTTTCGCTTTCCATTAAGTATTAGGACAATTTACAATTAGTACACTTCTTCTTTTCCACATCGTAATATATCGATACAGTCGCATATTATATAAAACATCGAAAATGTACTCCAGGAATGGATAAATGTACAGTTCCGATACCGCTATATAGCTTTTGTTTATTTACTTGTTACTATGGTAATTAATTCTGGTCTCCATGGTGTTGTTGACATCTTTAGTAGTAGTATTTAATATATTTCATTACTTATTCATTGCATCATCAGAAATACGTATATACGTCAACAACGTACCCAGAGAGCCTGGACTCTTGTTCTGTTTGCCCTGTTTTATTCATATTGTAACGTAAGCAGCTGAGTTAGAAATGGGCCTACGTTAAATGACTATGATATTTTCATGTAATTTGTAATAGCTGTTGTGGGTGGGGAGGTTGACCTCCCTGATCCCTCATCCTTTTGTACTTACGCGCTGATATGGACTAAACCAGGACGATCTCCTCTATAGTAGGAATCATGGATTTTTCAACCAACAACTGACATAGTTCTAATTAAATTCGTTTGGCCAAAGCGTGACTTATAGAGATAAATATTTATTAAAATTTTAACGTAAACTAATAATAAGATTAGATTAAGTAGACAAAAGACAGTTACTCGTAAGTTCAGAACGTATAATAGAGAGACGTATGTGTCTGCTAAACGACCAGCAGTAGCAAACGCAGTGGCCATGGGTTTGTTACATCAGAGTTACTGCACTTCATTGTTTAGTAGCAACAGTTTGTAATTTCATTTCAACAGTCAGGTCATTACTGTGTTCATACAGCTGTACACTATATGCTCAACTGTAACCGTAATTATTTCCATACGTAATAGTCTATGTGGAACAAGAAGGTTAAGTCAGTTCATAGTTGGAGCGTTATTAATTTAGTTTACAGTGTTATTAAATTACTTTACGGAATTGCTTATGATGCGATACAATCTACTCGGTTCCAACGGCACCATATTTATTGTTACATTATACACGGCTGCCAACTACTCTAAGCAACTACTAGGCGACACATCGTCTGACCGCATTTTAACTGTACACTTTTTTCAATTTGATCCGATATTTCTTCAAAACCTGTAATGTTTTCTTCCAGTTCGACTCTTTGTCTTTATTTTGTGACAGTCTTTATTTTGATTTAGCTCTGTTTTGACAGTTTATCCGTGTCTCTTTTATGGAGTTGTTCCAACTCAATTGTTTCGTTTCTGTTGCTGTAGTTCATTCCATTGAAACCAATTTTTAATTCTTCCGGTGTCAAAAGAAATGACCAAGAGGTTAAGACGATAACTGCTGGGAACAGACCATGTGATGCAAATAAGAATGACTTTTAGATGCAGATAATCACCCCATCACCCCACCTACTAAAATGAAGCTCTATAAACCTGAGAATTAAAGTGATTAGAAGCTTGGACCCTTAGAGCTGCAGATATCTCCACTTAAAAATAATTAACAAAAAGTCTTCTTCTTCTTCTTCTTCTTCTTCTTCTTCTTCTTCTTCTTCTTCTTCTTCTTCTTCTTCTTCTTCTTCTTCTTCTTCTTCTTCTTCTTCTCCTCCTCCTCCTCCTCCTCCTCCTCCTCCTCCTCCTCCTCCTCCTCCTCCTCCTCCTCCTCCTCCTCCTCCTCCTTCTTCTTCTTCTTCTTCTTCTTCTTCTTCTTCTTCTTCTTCTTCTTCTTCTTCTTCTTCTTCTCCTCCTTCTCCTTCTCCTTCTCCTTCTCCTTCTCCGTCTCCTCCTCCTCCTCCTCCTCCTCCTCCTCCTCCTCCTCCTCCTCCTCCTCCTTCTTCTTCTTCTTCTTCTTCTTCTTCCATCATTGAATAGTAGTATGACCGGTTCCGGTCCCAAAACGAATATATCCACTTCACAAACGCTTCGTAACTCTTCGTATTCTTCGTTGTCCGACAGGCTTGTACTGCCAAACTTCCTTAGGCAATCTGCCATCCTGCATCCTATTTAGATGAGCAATCCGTTTCTCTTCGTTTTTTGCGATGCGATCTGAGTTATGAAAAATGTTCAACTCTTTGCGAAAGACTTCATCGTAGAGTCTATCTTTTCGCGTGCAATCTGCCTTTAACAGATCGCTAGAATGTCACCTTCGATGCCAGTATCCAACTCAAACGTGTTAATTAAACGTGTTCTTTATTTATGGTCATTTTATGTCCTTATTTTGTTTTCAGTAATACCGGCTTCTGCTTTACAACCTAAGCAGACTAAGAGTTAGGCAAGTGTAAGTTGCATTATGTAAGCGGTTCTTCAGACATGGATGGTAGCATGACCAGCACTACTCTTCAAGCGCCCGTTATTAGCTCTGAGTGTTATATCCCAGGCACTCATTTCGATGGGCTGACTAGTCCTGTGTGTAGAAAAGAGCATCTTGATTTTAAAACGTGCCCGGGACTCGAAACCGGTAGATGTAGATTAGAAGCCAGGCGCTACATCCACTGGTCTACTGAGCCCCAAATTTAATTTGTATTGTTACGATATTACAGAACAATCTACATGTTCCAGAAGAATCCGGCTGTAATGTTGTGTGCGTACGTGATTTCAACATGCATTCGCGAGACTTTTCTAGACGCCGCCAGCCGCGCGGAATGTGTCAAGGCCGCAATCAATTACGTCGTAGTGTAGAGCTAATGCGTAGTATGTGGAATGTTCTGGATTTTCGGCGGGGTATAAATACGAGTACTCAGCGACGCTCAGTCAGTGTTTGAGTTGTGATTTATTGGAGTGCGGTTCGTAGTATTATAGTTCAGAGTTATTGTCGGGCGATTACTCTGTGTGCGTTTAAGTGGCGATTTACACAGTGCCGTTTGAAGTATTGTGGCGAAGTATTATGTGTTTTATAATTGTGCGATACTCTATTAGTGGACATTTTTATAGCCTGTGAACAATTTCAATTTAATTTGTTGTGAGAGACTGTCTTGTTAATTACAAACTGTTTAACTGTGATAATTAAAGCTGGTGATTAGTGACGTAATTAGTGTCTTGTATTTTGTTTTCCACTGTACCTTACGACGATCAGCAAACCGAGGCAACATTATATTAAATTAATTCGTGACTTCTCAACTTTGGTTACTTTGAGCAAACTGTGTCGATGAAGCCTTTGTTTTTGAAGACGATTTTACTGCTTTAGTTTTTACTGCTGATTTTGAAGGTGTACTGCTTTTATTTTATTTATTCGCGTGGAGATGATCGCAGATTCTTAACATTCGAAACGTCGCGTTTTCTTTTTTGAAATTACCGACGACCGAGTTATCTATAGCTATGTAATTAATAACAAGTGTGACAATCGGTTTAATTAATAACAAGTGTGACAATCGGTTCAATTAATAACAAGTGTGACAATCGGTTTACCAGCCTGTTGTAACTGAACGTTTTTAAAACGCTAGAACAGTAAGCACACTTATGTATAGCAGTGAAATCCTTGGCCTACAACAAAAACACGAGAGAGAAGAATGTAAGCTCACTAGATGAAGTTTCTCGGAACAGTCAAAGAATGAGAGATACGATAAGGAACAAAATCTTCAGAGAAGAACTTCAAATAAATGAAAAAATGAACAGAATTAAATGGAACGATCGTTTAGAAAGTATGGACGAAAAAGCGAGAATTCATAAACCAAAAGGTGGAAGAAACACAGGTCGATCGAGAAAAAGATGGAAACCGCAACGGGTTGGAATGCTTAAAACATCAAGAGGAGTGATGGTGATGATTGCGAACAGATAGTGGCATGTCTTTAAGTGGAGCAAAAAACATTTAACTTAATTTTCTGCTAAAATGTAACAAACATTAGATATGCTGTATCGTCTTTTTAGTCGATGTATAATTTACAATTTATTCTTTTGCAACACATTTATAACTACAACTTTTGGAGAAAAGGTAGATAACATCTGTAGCCGGCAAAATAATGGCAAGTGGTTAAACAGGCGATAAAGTTTAACGGGGTGGTTTTCTATTTGCGCGATTACGTTAAAAGGGTGGAAAGCGCATTTACATAAACAAACGCCGTGGGTTCGATTTGTGTGCTAATACAATGTTGTAAAGCAGTTTGGGAACGGATCGAAGCTTTCTTTAACAAAACCGAATATCGTACACATATGAGAGACGCTATTCAGTTAGACGTGAAAAAATGGTACTTTCACGCAATCGTTTTTTCCGTTTTCATCTTCTTTACGAAAAATGTTCGTAATTCAGCTGTGATTGGTCAAATCATCAATATAAGTATTGGAGATGTATTCGCTTTGCGGGCACCGCCTGTATAATTACAGCTGACAATAGCAATTACACGGTCCGGCAAACTGATTGGCTGTTAACAAAGCAAAACTACCAATTAGAGTGCATCCTTAATTACATTTATAGCCCAAGCGTAGGTCAGCGATTAGTTGGTTTGGAACGGATGAACAGTTAGATTGTTTTCATAACGGATAATTTTCGAACATATAGAGCCTAAAAAGCTGTCCACAAATACACGCATCTGCAAACTCCGCCATCGTACATAAATTTAATTTGTCTATTTCACACATGAAGACATCACTATTATTATGACGCTCACGTCTATTGAACAGCTGAAACGGAATAAGTGGCACCGCAGTGCAATCATCATCGTCGTCGTCGTCGTCGTCATCATCATCATCATCATCATCATCATCATCATCATCATCGTCGTCGTCGTCGTCGTAGTCGTCGTCCTAGTTGTCGTCGTCTTCTTCTTCTCCTTGTGGTGGTTGTTGTCGTTGTCGTCGTCGTCGTCGTCGTCGTCTCGTCGTCGTCGTCTCGTCGTCGTCGTCGTCGTCGTCTCGTCGTCGTCGTCGTCGTTGTTGTTGTTGTTGTTGTTGTTGTTGTTGTTGTTGTTGTTGTTCTTCTTCTTCTTCTTCTTCTTCTTCTTCTTCTTCTTCTTCTTCTTCTTCTTCTTCTTCTTCTTCAAACATGGACTAGGCAAATCACCTGTTCGGGTCCAAAAGGAATATGTCCAATTCGTAGGTCTTCCAATAGTTCGTTTTCCAACAGGCTTGTATTACCAAGTTCCCTTAGGCAACCTGGCATCTTATTCAGATGGGCATTCCCATCCCTCTTTGTTCTTTGCAACACGATCTTGGATATGAAAAGGTTCAACTTTTTAAGAATCTCGTAATTATAAAGTACCTCTTTGTGTGCAGCCTTCAACAGATCACAAGGATCTGGTCTCCCATGCTTCCGATGTTTCAGACAAATACAATAATACTGACACAGCCATTAACTTATGAAATTTTAGTTAAGTCTGTTTCCTCGTTTTCTCGATAATACTCGACGAATTGTGTTACAAATGGACTGAAACTTACCCAATTTTGTGATCAACATTGTAATCCACATCGTTAATGATACATACAGCCAAGACACAATATATTACACACAGTAGAAATTTCATTACAGTTCAAAATTAATAGACACTCATATACAATAACTGTTCAAGCTGAAGATTGTCCAACACACGCCAACGTAACAAACAATAAATTGCCACCTCATTAATAATGTCGCACTGAATAATGAACGTCACTAATTACATATGTCCGCACACGATAATTCACAAGTCACAACAACTTCGTAACGCACACCGATATTGTAGGTTCAAAACTGAACTGGCCGCAGCTGTGTATATCCCGTCGAGTTTTGAGAAGTATCTACCGGTATACGGATCGTGCGTCAAGAATAATCGCGTAGTTGTAGGCGCCAGAAACGCTCTTGCCGAGTTTGTATATACCCCGCAGACGGAATGACGTACAAGCCACGTCATTTGCCTGTCCCATGGACTCAATAGTATGCACCTAGTGAGTATAAAATATAATATTATTTATACATGCTTCATACATGAGGCATGTTGTTGAGGCATTAGTCCCTAAGGTTAGTATTGTTCATCGTTTGTTCTGATAGTCCTTAGGGCCCTTTCAGGCGAAACGTCATGAGCCGGTTGCACAGAGCCGAACCAATTTTCTGTATATTATGTTATATAATTATTACTTATTTCTCATTGACTTTTTTCATTATGATCTCGTAACCTGAGGTATATGTAGCTACGTGTTGCGGTTTCAGAATCTTGGATGCATTATCGAATTAAGACCAGTCCGATCCGAGGCTTTTTGATACTTGCCAATAACATAATATTCCCCGGCCTCGTCTCGAACGCTGCGCAAGGTGGGACCAGTGGTGGCGCTACCACCTTGCAGCATCTGGACATGCTCCGAGTTTCATTCAGAGATCCAACTCCTAGTCTCTTCCGCCCTTATCGGCGTTGGGAAATTTCCTCTTCCGCCTTTGCCGCCATTTGCCATTTGAAGATTAAGAATAAGAAAGGAGCGCAAGCAAAAAAGGCCACGAACAAGATTACTGGATTGTATAGAAGAAGCTCTATGAAACTGTTCGACTGAAAGTGTAACTGCGTCGAGGAATAGATGAAGACGATAGGAGGAATATCCTGAGGGAGGCTACGGCTCTCAGGTAGCTGTGACGTTATAATGATGATGAGTTCTATTACAAAAGTAATCTATAATCCTAAGGAAAGGCGTGGTATAGGATCGCCGCCAGGGAGATGTACAGATGGGGCGTAACAGGCCATTGGACCCATGACCTCGTGAAGTTGACGACCACGCCGTAAATAATAATATAAAAGGCATGGTTTTCTGTCAACTTTCAATTCAAGACTACGTTTATTGACGTATCTAAATGAATTCAAATATTCTGCTGTTGCAAAGTATTCAATAAAATTAGAACAAAAGAAGAGTTTTGACGGCCCACATTACAATCCTTTACGTTGACGCTACTCACCACCCCCCCAAACCCTTTGCAACAGCAATTTAAATAATTAGGACGCGACAGTTAAATACAAAATAAGTGGGTATATTCGTCCGTTTAACGACTTCCCTTAGTCTTTTCGTTTCACTCTATTTTGTTATGTGTTTCGTGATTCTGTTTTTATTTTTAATATATAAGACAATTTACAGTTATTAGTAATGAAATCGTTTTTCAGTTGGTTAATAAACTGTCTTTTATATGTACATTTCTGCAAGCTGTAAATCAATAGTTAAACCCGTCTCATTCTCATCCCCTCTCTTTCCAACACACCCTCTCTCTCTCTCTCTCTTTAATTTTTTGCTTTAACTTTTATGAGTTGAATATTGGAGGTTGGTGGCGGCCAGCAATGGAGACAACATGAGAGGATAGCTCACCAAATCATGTGACGCTATGATCATGATGACGTATGTGATGGTGTTAAAGGCTCCCTACTATGGTAAAAGTCACCGAATCACCGACTCCTTTCAAGGCTCCCTGGGATAACCATTCTTTGTAAAGAGTACACAGAATTGGTTATATACAACATACTTGTGGTACGCATCTTTGCTTTCTACCTGTAAACATTATACCTTTTCATGGTCCAAACAGCAAAAAAGGGTAATAAAATATAAACATGTAGAATAATAATAATAATAATAATAATAATAATAATAATAATAATAATAAGAAGAAGAAGAAGAAGAAGAAGAAGAAGAAGAAGAAGAAGAAGAAGAAGAAGAACATAGAAAAAGATGAACCCATTAATGTTTGGAAAATTTGAAGGAGTAACAGGCATCTTGCATAATCTTTGAAGCCAAATAGGAGGAGTTTAATAATATATTGTGTTTGCAAAAAATAAACAAATCTCATTATGAGCAGTAGCTTATGACAAGTTGCATGAACATTAATAATTTTACAATTCATATATTAAACTTTAATTTGGACGTCACTGTTCCAAGTACCGTAATAAACTGTAACGGGGGTATCGCTGTCGCCGCTGAGACCACTAAATTAATTAACGCCAGGACAGCCACAGTACATACATTACCACACACAATAGATATATACAATATACATATAATATATCTCGCTATGCTTTGCTCCTATTTTCTATTCTCTGTGCTATAATTCATTAGTTATCGTTATAGGAGGCTATACTAAAAACTAAAAACAATGACAACTAAGCTGTTTTGTTTTGAAAACTACCCAAATAATACCGAAGTTTGACCTACGTATTGACAAAAGAGGTTAATATAGATAGAGAAGTGTTGTCTTCTTCTTCTCCTTCTTCCAACTGGCAGGTTGGCTTATGCATCTAGAAATTCTTTCGTTTGAGATTAAATCTCTTACATTACCTTCCTTCATTAATCTTGTCCAACAATTTTCTCCCGGTTTTCTCTCATGCTACATCTTTCCTGTTATTCCCTCATGTAAGGTAGTGAATTATGTTCGAGGGGCAGTTGAAACGTTTGCTGAGCGACATCTGTAGCCTAGCGGTAGAACTAAAATTTGTTGATTGGTGTAATGCTCACACCTCGTGTAAAAAACGGTTACTTTTCAAATCTATCTGTTAATTAATTTGTTTACCAGATGTTCGCAGTTCTCGTGTCGCAGACATAGTCATGTGATTGAATTCTTTGTTTCAGAAAGCATTTTTACTTCCGCCAGTCAAAATTCACAGTGAAATGATGAATGTGATGAGTGTGTTGGAAGGTGCAGTTGCAGTTTGCGCCTATTGTGTTGAAGGAAATTTGCTCAACACAGTTAAACTGACAAACCGGTTGCTCTAGCTTTTTATACTCCGCTGAGTTTCCAGAACAATCTGCCACCTTTTCGACGACGTGTTAAACAGGCGCTCTCGAATCCACTAGAAACAGTCTCACTGTCTGGCCTTGAACAAAGTGCCCAACCGGTGCGGTCTGGAATAGCCTCGATTGTTGACGCATGACAAGTGTCACGTAATTGACTTTCATCGCAAAGCAACAAGATGTACGGGCACGGACATTACACTGTTGGGATAGTCATGAAACACGTAGAACGACACACTCCATTGTTCGAGAATGTTCCGTTGCGTAACAATACGTTCCTTAGCGAGAAGGTGAATCGGCATTACTCCGCCAACGACCAAGACAGCGGGGTCCGGTAGGTCGATGCAGCTCGCAGATCGAAGAACACTTCGTTTAAGATTCAGGGAGTCTGACTATTAGTAGTAGTAGTAGTAGTAGTAGTAGTAGTAGTAGTAGTGGTAGTGGTAGTAGTAGTAGTAGTGGTAGTGGTAGTAGTAGTAGTAGTAGTGGTAGTAGTAGTAGTAGCAGTAGTAGTAGTAGTAGTAGTAGTAGCAGCAGCAGCAACGGCAGTAGTAGTAGTAGTAGTGGTAGTAGTAGTAGTAGTAGTAGTAGTGGTAGTGGTAGTAGTAGTAGTAGTAGTAGTAGTGGTGGTAGTAGTAGTAGTAGTAGTAGTAGTAGTAGTAGTAGTAGTAGTAGTAGTAGCAGCAGCAGCAGCAGCAGCAGCAGCAGTAGTAGTAGTAGTAGTAGTAGTAGTAGTAGTAGTAGTAGTAGTAGTAGCAGCAGCAGCAGCAGCAGCAGCAGCAGCAGTAGTAGTAGTAGTAGTAGTAGTAGTAGTAGTAGTAGTAGTAGTAGTAGCAGCAGCAGCAACGGCAGTAGTAGTAGTAGTGGTAGTAGTAGTAGTAGTAGTAGTAGTAGTGGTAGTGGTAGTAGTAGTAGTAGTAGTAGTAGTAGTGGTGGTAGTAGTAGTAGTAGTAGTAGTAGTAGTAGTAGTAGTAGTAGTAGTAGTAGTATTAATTGGAAAGATAGCAAACAAGTTTCTCGCCTTCCACGGAAGCAGGAAAACTCATGTATGACGAATGAAACACGAATGAAATCCGTTAGGATCTAGAAGAGTGTGGAATCAGCAAAGAAGATGTAGACAACAGAGAAAGTTTGAGAGAGAAACTTTCGGAGGTCAGGAATCTCTCCGAAGGAGGATCAAAACTTCAAAACTGTGTGTAAAGGATATCGGAAGAAGAACGACCAAGAACGAGCGAGAGAAAGAAAGAATACTGACAAAAGAGAAAATAATTTTAGAAAGTAAAAAAAGTTTGTGTAATTGTAGTGTTTACAGTAGATGGGTGACACAAAAATAGAGGGTAGGAATAATAAAGAATTGAAGATAAAGAATTAATATTTAGGAATATTTGTGGTACGATTCATAGAAATCTTATAAACAAAACAAGAGGCAGCACAAGGATTAAACTTTATAAGACGATTGCAATGCCCGCATTGATTTATGCGAGTGAGGCGTGGGTCATGACAAACAAGAAAGGGGCAAGATTCAGACTGCTGATATGCAGTTTCTTCGAAATACTTTAAATTATACATTGCAAAATAGAATAAGAAATAAAGATATCAGAGCAGAACTCCAAGTAAAAGTCGTAAATGAAATTATTCCAATTTACAGAAGACAATGGTGGGATCATCTGGAAAGGATGACCGAGGATCGATTACCCAAAACGGCACTGAACTATTAAGCCATTGGTAGAAGACACGTGGGTTGTCCGAGGATGAGATGGGTGCCGGAACAGGTTTATACAACCTAATTCTTGTAGAAGAGAAGAAGGGAAGAAAAGATAAGGAATTAAAGAACATCTATTTTCTTTTTTAGAACTTTCCGTAAATATTTTGTCATAAATTCCTTTCCGAATCGTCTGCACAACTGGAGAACACCAGATAAACCATTTTTGCAACATCACTTACTTGTCTGTGTACCTTGTAATTCATTGCTCATCTCAGTAAGTGTTTTCTGTACTTACTGCTACTGGCACTAATAGTAATAGTAGCAGCAGCAGCAGTAGTACAGTAGTAGAAGTAGTAACTATAAATTGTCGTCCAAACTACGCGCAGAGTGGTGGCGACCGGCGCAAGCCATTCGTCTTTGTAATGGGCTTTAATTGCTGCGTCGCGTCGTCTCTTCTCAGAGTTAAGAAAGTAAGAGGAGCAGCACACTTTGTCACCAGTCCCGAGCCGCTGCATATCCAGTTAAACCCGTCCTCGGGCAGTAATTACACCGTGGACACATCCGAACTACATTCAGCGATGGGGAGGGGGTACCACGCCAAGAGTAATTTATTAAAGTCGTTCTGGTGTTACATTGGGGTTTATTTATGTTCTTTAGTGTACGCACACGTGCGCGCGCGCGCGCGAGAGAGAGAGAGAGAGAGAGAGAGAGAGAGGGAGAGAGAGAGAGATAGAAAGAGAGAGAGAGAGAGAGAGTACGACTAGTTTGGTAACCTACCGGAAAACTTTGTGCGGTAATTTTGGGGCAATGGATTCTATAGTAACCTAATTAAGGCGCAAACAAAAAGCGGCTGTACGAGTGTTTGCTGAAACCAAAGGCTTCTATTACACTAGGCAACATGTGGCGGGCAACTAGTTGTCCGACCTCGGACAACTAGTTGACGAGGGCTAAAAATGGTGCGCAACTTTCGACCACATGTTGATGATTTAAATCGAGAAAATGGCGTCAAGGAATGAAGAGCTTCTGCTGCTCGCTTTGTTATTAAAGAAAAGAAGATGCAGAGCTCGGAGAAGACGTATGTACGTACATACACCCTATGTTATCAACAAGGATAGATAAAGGATTATACTACACACTGTTCGATAGTCTGTGCGTGGACGAAAATAATTTTTTTAACTATTTTCTTATGTTAAAACAATCATTTGATGAATTGTTGGACTTGATCAAAGCAGACATAACTGCGTATTGAATGCGAAATGACAACTAGGCCTGTCTTCTGCCGTCCCGGACACAGTTAAGGTGGTGTCTGTGGCGAAGTGCGCATGCGCGGAAGCGGGAGTGGTGCGCCACATGTTGCCCAGTGTAATAGCTCCCATCTGAAACAATGCCCCACGTCCAGCGTCAGCAACTTCCGAGTGGTCGGGAAGTTGCCGATCTCGTCCACCGTCATCCACTAGTTGTCGACCCATATCAACAAGTGGCTTAGTATAATAGCCTCCCATATAAACAATGTTACTAGACGACCTCGGCAACAAGTTGCCCGCCACATGTTGCCTAGTGTAATAGAGGGCAAAGTGTGAACTGACTGAATGATGGAATGGCAACAAGCGTTGTGCCACTAACTGACTGCACCAGCACTCATAGACAATCTTTGAATTTATTGGGGCGCATATATACCTGAGTGCCAGTTCGATGGGCGCACCCCACCCCACTCCATCAATGGTAAATGGAAAGCCGCGGAGTTCAATAGCCAAACGTTACAGACATTAATAATCGCTTTATAATACCCTTACGCTTATACTTAGTGACGTGGGACACCGAATCCAAAAAAACATTTGAAGTATTTTTCATATAAATTTGTGAAATTTTTTACATTAGGAATAAGTCATCAACAATTTGTCATCACGCACCCGTACTTTAAAACTAACAAAACTTAAAACGGAAAAAAATTAAAGAGGAAATCTCTTTAATAAAAATAACTTAAAGAACTTACCACAATAACACTGTTTACTTTCATAAAGTGCACAGAAATGTAAAACTCAACATTTACCCGGTACAATACGGGTGCGTACCTTCGTTCAAAAAATAAAAAAAATTAAATTAAAAATTGCATTTTGAGAGAAAGAGGCTTGGGCTGGAAGGAAGTGAAGACATTGTCAATGGATAGAGTAAGATGGAAAAAAATTTGTACATAGAGTGTAGTTGATGTGCGTATCATATATTGATGTAACCCGACACCAATATGGTATAAGGGTATTTTGATAATAAAAAAAATTAAATTACAAATTGGTTTGCGGGCGCGTCAAACCTTATCGACGGGCGCAGGGTTTCCGACTGGTGAGGTACAGACCTGACGATAGAAAATAAAAACTAAATTCGATATGCGCAGTGGACAAACATCTCGTCGCGAGGCTAACAAAAGTTTCATTCATTTCGCGCGTGCGCACAGCAGTCTTATACAGTGTTTCGTATTGTGAACATCAGCTGCAACAAAGCTGACGAGAACATTACAAGCATGTGTGTGACAGAGACAGAGGTAGTGCATGAGTGAGACGGTGTACTGTTGTCGCGTTGTCTGCCCTCTCTACTCTCTAGACAACTTTGCTATACTTTTGAAGTGGAGGTAATTCATTCGCAGCTCAGTGAATTAAAGGCTGACACGTTTCTAGAAGTGAGCGTGTGCAGGAGTCAGCTCAGTTTAGTCCTTTGCACTGAAAAACTAGTGAGAGCGGTTTTAAATAAGTTTTTTCATCCATTCCTAAATAATTGTTTTAGTCTTTAGGGTGTAGATTTAGCTCCGTTAAAACATTCATGTGTAAATATTTTGCTCGTTTTGAAAGCCAGTCTTTAACCTACAGTTTTCGTGTATTCTTATTTCTTTCTACAAGCGTATATGCTACAGCATTCCACAATAGCAATTCCTCTACCGTTGACATGATAAACTACAAAAACTATCTTTTGGCACAATACACAATTGCAACTACACGCCGAGTGCGTCCCAACAGTAGAAGGCGCCTACAACAGTCAGTTAGCCTACTGCGACCGGGCAGCGAGAGCTCGTCAGCTGAGGTGAAAGCAACTCTCTAGGGGAAGAGCACCCCGAAATCAAAGTTCCTGGTTCCTGGATCGGATCGGAGACTTCACATAGCCCATATGTAAAACTTTTATGAGCAGAAACCTGTCAGTTTCTTTCGCCGGCCACCCGGAACTGGCTGCTCTTGACCGGGACAACTGGCGGAGGCTGTTAAAGGTGGCCTTGACTCAGTAATGGCTTGTTGCGCCGCTAAAGAAGAAGAAAACATAAAATGTTGCAGGTAAACTACCCCTTCCCCTTAACAGATCTTCACCAAAATCAACAGGCCTTGAGTCCTCTACAATTCAGGGACATATGCGAAAAATTGTTTGATCTTTTTCGCTTAAAAATAGTGCCACACAAAGAAACCTTAATATCATCCACTTACACTAATTTCATGGCAAAAATTTTGATTTTAGCATTAAAAAAAAAAAGATATATATTCCGTAACATTTAGGACTAGTATAATAATAGTATAGTAAAAACACTTAGGCGAAATAAACATACGCCTTTGGAAACAGGCTATTTGTAATGACATGTAACAGGCTACTATCATGTAATGATTGTAATTGTTTTTACATCGGTCAAACGGTGAGGGGTCTTCTTAAAAGTTTCCTGAAACACATGCAACCACAACTCCGTCAGCATGAAGTCTAACTATGCTCGCCACTTGGTCTCACACGACCACAATTACATGGATTTCAGACTAACTTGGAACCACTGCACATTTGTCAAAATGGTCGAATCATGAGCACCTTAGAGGAGTTTTAGATTTACAAAGCGCACGCAAACATAAGTCGGGGGTTCCTGTTGAATCATTATTAGCTGAACTTTAAATCCACTCCGCTATACGATAGCGCCTTGAACCTGCTTTATCGGACAGAGACGAACAAGCCGTCAGTGGGCGACCAAACGTGAATAGCTGCGTACATATGAACGCGTGTACAGTGAAAATGCCATTGGAATTTTAACCCATAAAGACTTCTCACGTGGAATATTTTATGATGATGTCATGATGAAGCGTATGGTTTAAAACGCGTGATCAATATAAAACACATATTGATTGATGACTCGTTGGGCACTTGGTGAAACATATTAATGCAAATGTTATTTTTTTTTTAAATATATAAACACTTGGTACGTTTCACAGTTTTTTTTTTAATTTAATTCTGACAGCTGTTTCGATTTCTTAAGCCATTGTCAGAGAGCTGAGTGAACACTAAACAGAGGATATAGGCTAAGGGTGGTTGACATCTGTTTAGGGCGTGTATCGGAACATGTGTGAGTGTGAAGATGGGGAGGGCGATTACAGGAGCTAAGGGAAGGTCAAATGTGTGTAAAAACTAAATATAATCTGAATGCAAAATATAAAATTAACTAAACTAAATAACAGATTTTAATAAAGGGGTACACAGAATTCAGTTTGTTCATTTGTTAAATTTTGTTATTCTTTATTGCTTTTATAATTTCTAACAAATCCATTTTTTTTACTTCTTTGTATGTTGTGGAGTAGTGTTATGTTTTTTGTATCTATGAAGTGATTGTGTTGTAAGCAATGATCTGCAAAACCTGTATTGGCTGTATTGGTTGAATCACCTTCTTATGTTCAGAAATGCGATGTTTCAGAGCACGCGGCCACATTGTCCGATATAAATAGCATCGCATTCTGCACAGTGTACAAAAATATACAAAAAGTTAAAAAAATGGATTTGTTAGAGAGCCTAGAAATTAAAAAAGCAATAAAAAATAACAAATGAACAAACTGAATTCTGTGTATTAGCTTTATTAAAAGCTGTTATTTAGTTTAGTTAATTTTATATTTTTGCATTCATATTATATTTAACTTTTAAAGACGCTTGACCTTCCCTTATCTCCTCTAATCCCCTCCCAGTTTTCACACTCATACATGTTCCGATACACGCCTTAAACAGATGTCAACCACCCTTAGCCTACATCTTCTGTTTAGTGTTCACTCAGCTCTTTGGCAATGGCTTGAAAAGTCGAAACAGCTGTCAGAGTTAAATACAAAAACTGTGAAACGTACCAAGTGTTTATATATTAAGAAAAAACCTTTGTAATATAAAACAGCACTCACAAGGCGGATACTCGTAGTTCGTCTATTTAGGTATGTTCGGACTATTCGGAATGTTTCGGAAATGACTGATTTTGGACTGAAGCTTTTGTGTATATATTTTTTTTTAGAATATTTGCAGCTTTCCTAGGTTAATAAATAGGGGTATCTTTGCAAGACGTGTTGCTGTGTTATCAATGGTATTGCATCTGTAGACTGTACTTTGTGAATCTTCTATTCGCCCGTGGTTAGAGTATATTTTGTAATATTTTACTTTTCGCCTTTATTGATAGTACGACCTATAATTAATATTATTATTACTAGTAAGTTTTCTGAGCTGTAAAACTCATTCAGGTTTTTTACAATTTTGGCAAAATTTTTACTTTCATTTTTTGCTCGCAGTGCCCCTAAAGACAAAAATTTTCAAAAATCAAACATTATATTTGGAGTTGGGTTAACATCGTTTCCTTTATTCCCATGTTCGTTATTTAGTTTTACAATTTTTTAAAAATTTTAATACATTTTCTGGTGTTTTAAATTTTTTTTAAATTTCTAAACCTGAACAGTATCACACTGTGGTTCAAATTGCCTTTAATGTGACATCCCACTTGGATTTTTCTAATTTGTGAAAGATTTAGTAAACTTTTAGGCCATTGTGACTCTAAATTTTGAAATTTCTCAAACGGATCACTATATTTACATTATGGTTAAAATTGTGTTTAATTTTTGTACCCCTCATCGACATGTTTCAATTTTTCAAACTTCTGACACCTAACATTATACCCATGTCCACCCTATTCTGGGGAAGGGGGATCAATCAATATCAAAAACAAAAGGATTCTGCAGGTTAGATATGTATATATATTGCAATGGAACATCACAGAAAGGGTATCTGTAGCCAGGACTACATGCTTTTATATCCTGATATATTCAATTTATGATGTTGTAGACATGTTGAAAATTGATTTTGGTTAAATGTTGTAAAGTAGCTATAAGTTTTGAATTAAGGAATGGGTAAAAAACTATATGTGTCAAAATGCCTATAAATTTATTCTCTATCATGTCAAGTGCGAAGTTAGTGTGCGAGTGCGCAGGTGCGCGTGTTATTCGTATTTATGTGAATAACTCTGGTTAAAATTAACGTACTGAATTGAGACTTGAACAACGCGTGCATCTAAATTAGCGCTATATTTTTCTTTTGTCAAAGACTCGAAACAAATTGTATGTATTTTTTAGCAAACTTCATCTTTCTAAAGATTCCTTATCTTCTAAAAGTAATAAAATTTCTAGATAAAATCTATACTTGCTTTTGCAGCTTTTTGCCAGTTTGTTCAGGACTTCTATCTATCAGTACATCAATCACGTGTTAGGGGTTTAGACCAATCAGCGGCCTCAATTTTAATTAAGATTAGGTCACTGTCAGAGACGTTTTAGTTAGTTCCATCTCTCAGCTCGACCTAAACATACATGCTCCCTGTGCGAGTTTTTCGTAGCAGAATACGTTCTTATATAAGATTTATGAGTAGGGAACCTTAGCGACGAATTGCCCGTTTGCTAATACCCTATATTGGTACAAGAACTCAGTGAAATACAATTAAAATATTTATTTAAACTAGTGCTAGTCTCGCGAAAGTCAAGATATCCGCTTAGAAAAGGTATATCTACCGTGGTATACCTGTGTTGACGCGAGGACACCTCAAGACGCGGGAAGGTGTACGTTCAATACACCGCATACATACAATATAAAGTACAACCCAGTATCGAGCCCTGAGTTTATGAGATAATCGCTATCGGT
Organism: Magicicada septendecula; assembly: GCA_034769895.1. NCBI lineage: Eukaryota > Metazoa > Arthropoda > Insecta > Hemiptera > Cicadidae > Magicicada > Magicicada septendecula. Next base: position 1,398,048,861 of record CM068367.1, read on the forward strand.
GTGTCGGCGTGCGTGCGTGTGAGCAGAGTGTCCACGGATCGTCAGTGTTGCAGATATCAGCTGGCAGCGAGGTTGCAGATTTCAACGGACCACAGGACAGGAACAGTGTGACGAATCAACCATATCAAAAAGGGATTTCAACGAACAAGTAACCATAGACATCTAAAACCAAAAGAGTTTCAAATCATTAATAGACATTATTAATTCAAAATAAATATTTTGTTGAACCACAGACCATATTTAAATTTGTTTAAATATACAACCTTACTCCAGATAACAGACTCTATTATTATTGTGTTAATACTATGCCTAATAAATTGTTTTGTCGCAATATATATATATATGCATACGGATTCCAAGTTTTAGGATTATCGGTTGATGCGTTGGTTAACAGTTAAAATTGCGGACTCGCTTTAATCATTCAATTACTGTTATTAAGCCCAAAACAGTATTTCTAATCCCCCGTTACCTAATCAAATGAACAGCAAATAATATGAGTGGAATACATTTGTAACTTATTATCTAATCGTATATTCAAATACTGAATACTGATAGTTAGAGGTGGGCAAAGACAATATTGTTACTACATTGGTATAATGTTTATGTAGATTCCACAGGGACTGCTAAAACTAGTTGCAAATCAAACAAACTATAACTAACCAGATGATCATTGTATTGGTGACATGGGAGTAGATGTTACGTACACTAATGCATTTACAGCTGTCCACAGAGTCTGATTAGCCGGAACATTACAAGGGTATATTGTTCGATGCGTCGTATAACTTTTAAAGTAATAAAGTAATATCTTGTCGTGGCTACTACATTTATGTTATGCTAAATAATTTAGCTGTTTAATGTCTATCACGAATGTATAATCAGTGAAGCTACAGGCAAATAAGGGAAGACGGAATTGCAGTTGGTGGGAAGAAGCTAAGTCAGTCAATAGACTGGTGAAAACGATCAACGAGGTAGGGTTAAGGTGCGTTTACATTAAGTAGAAAAACGTAATTTTAGCGGTGTGATATAACATTGCTAGAGAATAGTAAAAAAAAAGGTTACTATCAAGTAATAGTTATTAGCTATTTTCCGTGTGGTATTTATCTGTAGTCTGCAAGTCGTCCACAGTACTAATAGTAGGCTACAGGAAAAATAGATATTATTCGGGAAAAATATTGCCCCGATACTTTCTTGAACGAAAAAGGTAGATTTCGGCTTATATTTTATGAATCTAGAAAGTCCAGAGCGAAATCGTACCTAGGGGTAGTTTATAAGGGTTGGGAGGGGTAAAAATACGGTTTTGGGGGAATAACGTTTTAACGGTTACTTTTACAAAAAAACGTTTCAAACAAAAGTGGTAGCGTATCAAATTCCGCGTATTTTGATTTTATGGACGACTTTTTGCGAAGAAAATTGAAGGAGATATGCATTTTTAAATAGTAGGTATTTTTCAAGATTTTGAAACAGCGTGCGCTGTTTGCGTGCCAATTAAAACATAATTCGTGTTTAAAAAAAACAAAAATACGCGTTCTTCAATTTTTAATTCTCTACTATTTAAGCCTTTATTTATCCCGATACGACGAAAATTGATAAATATACGAAATAAAATATATAGGCCTATATATAGAACGGGAAAGCTTAAAAGAAGCGCATCGTCGTTTCAGCAGTTTCAGAAGTCTGATAACATGATTAACAAGTAATTACTATTAGTTTATTTAAGAAACATTATGGCGAGTAGAGTATAGTAGGTTTTAGATTATTTTTACAGATTTATATCTGCCAAATAATACAAATTTTTACACCTATAGGCTATTTTTAACATTATTGTTAATTAATTGTTATAAACAAATAGCAAAATGATAATTCTTATCATTATAAGAAAGTACATACAATTCGCTGTAAAATGAGCCCAAGGACGTTTCGTTTCAACAAAACCTGTTGACGTTATGACGGTTTCAATGTTGGTCAAAACCAGCTGAAAAGGGTAGTTACTCTGAAAAAATGCTTCTGACACCCCCAAAAAAGGGTGTAGGGAGAAAAGTCTGGCAATTTTTTAACTTTAAATTTAGCATAATTAATTGCGAAAGTTCATTTAAAAAATATTACAACAAAAATTTTACGAAAATTAAAATCGTCATTTTTTGTAGATCATAAAAATAAGCAATTTCGATAAATTTCGAGTTTGTAATATTATAACTCATTTATAATAATGAAATGAAGTAATTTAAAAGCCCTTTTTTAGGCTAATTTAACTCTTTGGGCCCAACTGGTTTCACTGTGAAACCACAGTTTCAATATTAATTCCCAGAGTATCCCAGAGTAACATATTTCGATTCGATCAACCTAAACAGAATAAAATTCCTTACAATTCACTTCGTGTAAAAATTTGTATTATTTGGCAGATATAAATCTGTAAAAACAATCTAAAACCTACTATATTTTCGTCGTCATAATGTTTCTTAAATAAACTAATAGTAATTACTTGTTAATCATGTCATCAGACTTCTGAAACTGCTGAAACGGCGATGCGCTTCTTTTAAACTTTCCCGTTCTATATATATATATACTTTATTTCGTATGTTTATCAATTTTCGTCGTATCGGGATAAATAAAGGCTTAAATTGTAGAGAATTAAAAAAAATTGAAGAACGCGTTTTTTTTTTATGAATTATTTTTTAATTGGCACGCAAACAGCGCACGCGCAAAATTGCGCTATTTCAAAATCTTGAAAAATACCTACTTTTTAAAAATCCAAATCTCCTTCAATTTTCATCGCAAAACGTCATCCATAAAACTAAAATACGCGGAATTTCATACTCTACCATTTTTGTTTGAAACTTTTTTTTTATAAAATTAACCGTTGAAAAGTTATTCCCCTGAAACAGTATTTTCACCCCTCCCAACCCTTATAAAACTACCCCTAGGTGCGATTTCGCTCTGGACTCTCTAGATTCATAAAATATAAGCTAAAGTCTACCTTTTTCAGTCACAAAAGTACCGGGGCAATTTTATTCCCGAAAACACCCTTTTTCCTTCTATTTACTATAATTAACATTGCGTCAGTTGTGTTGAATCGTTTTGTTCACTGAATATGCCTCCAGGGGTGCGGCCGAAATGTCTGAAAATAATAACTTTAGTGTGCCACTTTTGACGCCAGCCATGAAAGCCTTAGAACTAGAATGTTTCACACATTTGTTAATAGTAACGTTAGAGCACGCTCTAGTTGCCAATAACATCCCCATTGTTTGTTTTTAATACGGGCTGCGACAGTTTCTCATTGTCCTTCTTTTCTATTGGTTGTTTTATGTAAGAGAAGTGCTTTTCCAGTAAAGACACTGCCCTTTACAGAACTGACAGCATTGAAATTGCATGCGGGAACTAGGATGGACACCAATGAAGTCACTAGTTAATCTGATTAGACACAATCTTTAATTAGACACAAAAAACGGTTAGAAATATCGAAAGCATTTTTATACAATTGTTCGAGTTAAATTTGTCCAAGAAGCAACAATAAATGTCATCTCATTACAGTTTTGCAGTAATTGGCACATAATAACTTCCTACTAAACCGTCACAGTTACTTCGAACCGCACTCCAATATCGCTAGGTCTAAACTGAACTGCTAAGCCAACCGCTGACGCTTACATGTACCCAGCAGAGTTTCCAGACAAGTCTATAATTTTCCGGCCAACGAGTCGAGAGACTTGCTCATTAACATGCGCTCTGTCCCATGTGGAACCCATGGCAATTACGCGTGTGCCTACACAAGCGTTTGAATATAGGCCAGTGGGGAGGAGAGGTCGTGGAAGCCTCTGGAAAAAATGGTCAGAGACTCTGAGAAGTCGGTATGGGCTACAGCCCAAGCCATATAGTGAAGAAGAAGAAGAAGAAGAAGAAGAAGAAGAAGAAGAAGAAGAAGAAGAAGAAGAAGAAGAAGAAGAAGAAGAAGAAGACATGCGCTCTGCCATTTGCTAGACGCTATCTCAATGGTGACCGTGACGCAGCACGTAGATTAGATGCGGTAGAATCAGTGGCGGCTCGTCCATAAGGCTCAGTGGTTCAGTGAACTCCCTAAATAATTTTAATATGTTTAAGGATTTGTCGAGATAATGGTTTCATATTTAAATACCAAGATTTGCGAGATTAATCTTGTCGACTGAATAGTAATGGATTCGCGTAACCGGCGAATTGCTCGCTACTATTGCTTGAGGTGCAAAGTAGCTTTCAGCACCTCCTAGACAGTGTAGACAGCTTTGGAGGGGGCAATCAATATACGGAAAATTACATTCGCCTCTGTCGCTAATCCCGAGTGTTAGCGACAGAGGCGAATACTTCCAACGAGGTCCGAACCGCACTGATCGGGAATTTTAACATTTTCATAATACCGCCATTCGCCATTATTATGATTTTTACCACATGATTTGTCCGTTTACCTTACGTTTTGTGTCAGATTTCTCTATTCCATTTAGAATGTAATGAAAATGTGTGCAGTAAAGTCTTAAAATAAAATAAAATAATGTAATAATTGTATTCCAAAAATAAAGTGTGTTTAATGTTGTCACTAAATAATTCTGTTTGTGGTTATAACCACTAACACACATTTCTTAATTAAAATTAAACTAATGTTAAACTGATCAAAGCGTGTATAACCTTCAAAGTGTTTGCTGGTATTTTTGTGTTTTAAGAGTTCCGGTATTTCTTATTTTTGTGTTCAGTTTTTTGATTTGATTTAGTGAAATGAATAGTGAAATTTAAAAAATCAAATTTTTTTTTCTTTTATTAAAGATAAATACAAAATTAAGGAACTAGGTAGGCCGCTTCCCGTTTTAAATATTAAACAGACATATTGAAATATAGTTTTATTTTAACTATATATGTTTATAATAATTTGCAATTAGCATAAACAGAATTTAATGTCAGGCCTACTAGAAGTTGTCAATAGTCATGTCTTCATGTTGCGACTCACCCCGTGTGTTATTGGGAATGTGATAATTGCTCCCATCTTAGTAGGAACGTTCAGACATTTAACCTCCAACTGTCAGAACCGCGAGCCGCCACTGGGTAGAATAGACGAGAAACGTGTGGAAAGGCAATCTCTAATTGTCTAGAGCGTTGACTTTTATAAGGCTATGCGTAACCTCATAAGGCGTCGCATTTTCATAATCTCGAATTGCGTAATTGCCTTTCGTCGCAACGCAACAATTTTATCTGGTTCCTCTGTTAGTGAAAGTAATATAAATCTATCATAAGAAATCACTATAATATAAATGTCGTAACAAGTACTGCGGCCCAAGCAGCTAATGTAGGGTTGACTAATACTGGTATAGTCGGCCAGTCTGCCAATAAACAGCAGACCCGCGATCACAAGTTGAGATTGATGCGTCGTCCGTTGTTTGGTCACTTTATATCTGCGTTGCAATCTTCTCCGTCAGCCGGTGATTGATAACAATATACAATATACTGTCGCAAACAAACACGTGTTCCATATAATAATATTGACAGTTTGACGTCTTGCCAGCTTAGGGTATCTGCTTATGTTCTGCGTTTGTTTACTCCACGAGCTGTTTCGGGTTATCTGAGCGTATCTGATCTGTTTTGTCGCCCGCCACTCAATCATAATCTCTGACTTGGGCATTACGGTTGATAATTCTACACAAGCTCCACCACAGCGCACCAACTTAAATTAAATGCGGTATCCATCCCCATCTAAGTTGTGTACCATTTTTCAAGAGTTACATTAAATTGTATTCAAGCAGCAGTTTAAATTTATACACTTATATTCGAGCCGTTCTTCGTTTTATAAACATGTATTTCAGGAGTTCTTTGTTTTAAAGACATATACTGCAGCAATGCTTCGTTATAAAGACTTATATTCAAGGGCTGCTTTGTTTTGTAGGGTTATATTCTAGCAATGCTTAGATTTAAACTCTTATATAGGGCCTTTTATACCTTTTACAGGGCTGTATCCAAGCAGTTTTTCTTTTTAAAAACATGTATTAAAACAGTGCTTCGTATTAAGACATGTATTGCAGCTATGCTTTGTTATAAGGACTTATATTGAAATACGGCTTCGTTTTATAAACTTATATTTTAGAAGTGCTTCGTTTTGAAGACTTCTATCCCAGTAGTGATTTGTCTTAAAATCTTATATTCCAGCAACGCTTCGTTATAAAGTCTTAGGCCTATGTTCAAAAACTGCTTTCTTTTAAAGAATTATTTTGGAGGAAAACTTTGTTTTAAAGACTTACATTCAAACATTGCTTCATTTTATAGGCTTATATTTCAGCAGTGCTTTATTTTTAGAGAAACTTTTATTCTAGCAATGCTTCGTTTTAAATAGTATATTTCAGCAATGCTTCGTTATAGGCTAAAGAATTGTATTCAAATGGTGCTTCGTTTTATAGGCTTTTATTTTAGCGATGCTTTGTTTAAACCCTTATTGTTTCAGTGCTTCGTTTTAAAACGTATATCTCGGCAGTGATTTGTTTAAAAGAATTTATTACAGCAACTCTTTGTTTTAACAACTTTTTTTTTTTAACTTTGAAGTAAAACCTTGAAGTGTTTCTATACACTGCGTGAGACTCGATTCTGAGTGTCAAGTTTACATATTTTTTCCTAGTTTTTTTAACAAATCTTTAGATATTTTCTTTTGCATTCTAATATTCCATTTAACCTCCTAACTGACTTTTCTTCCATACCAATACCTTGTCTGAAATGTATCTTAACTTTCTTATTTTTAACGTCAAACATTCCTAAAAACTGTAAGTTCTGAATGCTTTGATCTGTTCATTATTATCTTGTAAACAAGAGTTGAACAGTGTAGGCGATAAAGTGCATCCCTGTCTGACACCTTGGTTGGTCATAATTTCTGATGTAAGCTTTTTGCCGGTTCCAGTGACAATTAAAATTTATTTGTTTTTATAAAGGGCTTGTACCGTTCTAATCAAAAGCATTGGATATCCTTGTTTCTCCATTATGTGCCAGAGTTTGTCTCGGTGGATACGATCAAACGCCCTTAGGTAATCTATGAAGGCTATGAGCGTCTCTAAATTGAATTCTCTATGCTGTTGTATTATTTGCCTTAAACTGAAAACATCGTCACCGCATGATTTTACTTATTGACAGTTGAAAATGATTCAATCTTGAATGCTAAGCCAATTCTTTACTTGGCGTTTCAAAATTCTGGTCTTATTGTGTTTCCTCTTTCACATCCATCATACAAACAATGTGTAACAATTTATTTTTTCCAGTGTAGTAATACGATTTGCGTGATAATTATTTTAAAATTGGTATGTGATAATTATCGTATTCGTAGTCCTTCAGTCTTTCGACTGGTTTGTACCCTCCCCGCATATACCCGTGGTGCGTGTGGTACTGAGTCTCACACAGAGTTGGGGGAGGTTTATACTAAGCAGGATACCTCTCGCTGGTTTGCCATTGCCTTGCGAGGGGGAACGGTCGTATCTAAATCAGATGGCCCCCGGCGGGAATTGAACCCGCGCCGACAGCGTAGCAGCGCCACACGCTAGCCACTATGCCACGACCGCTCCAATTATCGTATATGTAATCATAAATATACACTGTAGTATATATTTATAATATTTACATTATATATTACATGTAATATACGCCGTATAATAATTTAATTTTTTACAAATTATTAATTACCTATTAACTAAATCGAGTTGTCGAACATAAAAAAACTTCCAGCCAAATACAATATAAAAACTGTGAGTTAAAACTCACGGTTTAACAGAAAAACGTTCAATGTAAACAAAGATACAAAATTATAGGCCTATTCTTTCGAGATTTCAAACATGTACACAAACACTCTCATTGACGAGAGCACAAATATTTTGATATGAAATAAATGTCACTGATTTTAAATAGTTTTTACGAATTAAATAATTGGAAAGTTGTGTAAATATATTAGGCTAATAACGACATACGTACAAAAAAGGATTTCAAAAATATTTAGCTCGATCTCTCAGCAAATGAGTGCATTTTTAAAATCATAAATCAAAATTATTTATAATATTTACGTTATTATTGTAATAGTATTTAAACATTTATAATATTCTCACATTCCTTATTATATTACGCTATGCTTAAAGCACACATATTTGTTGCAATGGGGAAATTTTTTGGTAGCTATGTGGGGAAAAGAGATCTGATTGACCTGGCAACACTGCTTTTTCGTTTCATCTATTTCGTTACACGTTGAATCAGTTTACTGCCCTCGGAGCGCTAGTTGAACGGTAGTGAGCCGGGAACTATATCATACCCTACATAAAGTTCTGAATTCAAAAGTGGTTGGACAGCCTCAAGGAGCATCCCAGAAGGCTTCTCGGTGTCCGTAAACGAAGACAAGCGACGAAGGACTGAAGGGCATGGGGAGATCGTCTTGTGATAGAAGTCCAGGCTCTTCGTGGGCTGCAGCGCTGAAGATGGATGGGTGAATACTGAACCGAATGACGACTCATAGTTTATCCCCATGGAAAGAGAAATGTCGAAATACCGAGAAACATGTCAATGAACGCTTGGTGTTTCGAGAGCAGTTGATTATGATTACGATTACGATGGTGCTGATGTCGAAGATGATTTACGTTATATTGGTAGATTGTACACACCGTGTTTCTATTTTACGGACTGAACACGAATATCGAAAATACGCAACTGAATTCACGCCAGCAAAACATAACGAACGTGGCAACCAAAAGCTGAGGGGAAATTATTTTTGTAAATAACATACCATTCGTTTTGTACAAAGCGCTCCATATATAAATCGCACAAGTAGGATAAGTCGCGTCAGGATATATATATATATATTTCAATCACTTTCTGCTACAGTCCGTTTCTTGATGTATATAATACTATAATATTTATGACTAAATTTACCTCAAGATATACTTTTTTCCTTTAGGAACATGTTTCGGGAGATCTTGTTCTCCCATCATGGGATTCAGCATTCCCATGGCGAAGGCTGAAGATGGGAGAACAAGATCTCCCGAAACATGTTCCTAAAGGAAAAAAGTATATCTTGAGGTAAATTTAGTCATAAATATTATAGTAATATATATATATATATATACGTAATTGCAACGATACAAATTAAACTGCTTAGAAAGGTTACATTGAAATTATTACAACAGAGTGTCTATCTGGAGGTAGGAAAATTTATTCATTAACACATTAAAATTTACTATTGTCCTATTACTTTATAATATAAAATTGTTTATTAAAAATTTGTCTTTCAATAAATGAGTCCATTGGCTTGTTTTACATATATGTTACTTCTGCGTTGAATTCCAACTGTTTGCGTAGACTCCCGGCGCTCCGCAAGCTGCTCGTCGGCACCGCTGCGACACTGCACGCCGACTGAAGATCAACCCGTTGAATAAACTACATCTCGGAACATACACACACTGCGATATGATATTGTTATTGTTTATATCTTGAACACTCTTAATCTCAAGTATCAAAACTGGGTAAAAGTAGATCGTGTATTAAGCTTACACAAATCCCGGCTTCTTGAAGTGTTCTCGCGTTAACTCAAAATATCACGGCAGATATTTTGCCCCTACCGGAAAATCTTCCACTGTACGCAAAAAAGCACTAGAATGATCTATTTATTATTTGAGTTCTGTAAGTGGTAATGGCTACGAAGAACTCGAACCATGAACCAATTCCTAGGTCTTAACGAAATAGACTTGTCTTGTCACGAAAATCTTGTGAAAACGAGTACGTCGAGACTTTAGAAAAAACTGACGCATCCGTAAGCTGTAAGCATCCGACTCAAATAATTTTTAGACCTTTTGATTGGTGGAAATTCTGTCAACGTCACAGATGTTCTTAGTGATAGCCAGAAATCAAGAGAAACTTTGTCCGATTCTGCAAAGGCCTGTCTAGATTTAACCTACAAATTTTATTACTTTCTAGGAGATGACGAGAATAAAAGAAGATTGATTTCATTAAAAAAAACCATAAAAAAATTATAGTTGTGGAGAACTGACTACATGGAAAATGTAGCTTATAACTATGAGAATACCTTGTCCAAATTTCAGAAAGAAATGTAAATTTTCAACGAAGTTATTAAATAAAATGTAAATCACACGCGCACCCGTGCACTTACACACAAATATTTCGCATGACATAAAAGAATGTAAAGTTATGAAAATTTTGACGTACATACTTTTCTAAACATTGCTTGGTTCAAAACTTATGACTACTTTACAAAGAAAAGAACAAAATCAATTTAAAACATGTCTATGGCCGTCAGAAAATGTGTTATAGCCTTTAGTATTCCACTTAAATGAACTTACTATCCTGTGTTTTGTTGCAATATATATATATATATATATATATATATAATAGCTATGTAGTTTATTATATATTAAATATATATATTTCGAAACATGTTCCAAATAAGAAAAAATAACATCTTGTGGTAATATAAATATAAATTTTAAATACTTTTTATATATCAAGAAACGAACTGTAGCAGAAAGTGATTGAATTAATAAAACCATACAAGGTAAATAAGGCTACAGTGGAAAAAAAGCATCCAGCCAACACACAAATACTTCACCAGACGCAAGGTCGCGAAGGCTGAGGATGAGAGCACGGGAGCTCTCGAAACATGTTCCAAATAAGGAAAAATAACATCTTGAGGTAATATAAATATAAAATTTAAATACTTTATATATATATATGTATATGTATATGAAAACGCGTGAAGTGAATTCCAAACAAAGGCTACTATAACAGAAACAAAGGCTACTATAACAAGTGGCGATCCAGTTTCACAGAGCTGCGTTGTGGGCTCGATGCCTCTGCTTAATTGTTATTTATTGGACATTGGATAACTCTATGTAAGGATATACACAGAGGTCACATTCCGTCAGTTGACCGTACGGTGGTGTGTATATCTCTAAATATATACGTGTATTTGTATGTGTGTGGAAATTAATAAGGATATTTTATAACGGTATAAGGAATATGTTTATACCTTACTTGGGACATGTGTTAGCATTAATGTTCTCCATATTGGTCAATGCTCAAACTTACTTTCAAGTAAGCATCTTGACTGAACGTTTATGTGTCATCCATGTTTTTACAATTTAAAAAGAAGGAACTGTTACACACACACACACACGCACACTCACACGCACACTCACACACGCGCGCGCGCGCGCACACACACACACACACACACACACACACACTTAAAGTAAAACACAGTTTTTTTATTTTATTTTTATTCCTCTTCTCTAGCACTACAGCCAAACATGAGCCTTGACTCTCAACACCAATGTTCTCCAATGTGTCCTAACCATTGCTATCTTACCGTAACCACTCACACCCATTCTTCTTAGATCGTCCAGCACATCATCCAAACGTCTTGTCCTAGGTCGGCCCTTCTTTCTCCTTTCGTAGACTTCATCAATATTTTCTTTGGCCGTAAGGGACTCATACTTCAATAGCTCATCTATCTCCTGGTTATTTCTTTTTCATACCGTATAGTAACGCTGCAAGTTGGGGGGAGACGGAGGAATATAATTCTAAGGGCTCGCCGTTCTATTACCCTATAAGGCCTCAGGCAGGCGGTCGTGGTCGGCAGTCAGCAGGATTGGGTGTACATACACCAGGATGAGGCGTAATCATGCTATGTAGATCCTGGTAACTGTCTGGCTGGAGCAGTAATCGTTTTGCCAAGGAGTCTGAGTGCTCGAATACGTTTGTTGGCTTGAGCAGTGATTCTTTTGACGTACTGTTACCAAATTAATTTGGAGTCAAGCGTGATGCCAAGATACTTGTAATCACAAAGGGTTTTTAAACAAATATATATATAAACACTTGGTACGTTTCACAGATTTTATTTAACTCTGACAGCTGTTTCGACTTCCTAAGCCATTGTCGAAGAGATAAATGAATTAAAAACCAAAACAGAGGATGTAAATAAGCATGGTGGTGGCCATCTGTTTAGGGCGAGTATTGGAACATCATTGAGGTGTTAAGATGGGAAGTGGGGGGGGTTACACGAGCTAAGCTAAGGGAAGGTCAGGTGTCTGTAAAAACTGAATACAATCTGAATGGAAAATATAAAATTAACTGAACTAAATATAATCCGAATTTAAAATATAAACTAAACTAAATAACAGCTTTAGTAAAGGGGATACACAGAATTCAGTTTAATTTGTTAAATTTTTGTTATTTTTTATTGTTTTTTATTTCTAGAATTTCTAACAAACCCATTTTTTTACCTTTTTGTATGTTGTAGAGTAGTGTTATATTTTTTGTATCTATGAAGTGATTGTGTTATAAGCAATGATCTGCAAAACCTGTATTGGCTGTATTGGTTAAAATCTCCTTCTTATGTTCAGAAATGCGATGTTTCAGAGCACGGCCACATTGTCCGATATAAATAGCAATATATATTCAACCACTTTCTGCTACAGCTCGTTTCCTGATGTATATAAAATATTTAAAATTTGTATTTAATTAACTCAAGATGTTATTTTTCCCTTATTTGTAACATGTTTCGAGAGCTATTGTGCTCTCATGTTCAGCCTTCGCGATTCTGCGTCTAGTGAGGTACCTGTGTGTTGGTCTGTCGCCATTGTGGTCTCCTGTTGGCCTTTGGTATCTCAAAGTGGAATTTGTTTGTGTGATTGTGGTGTATGTATTAGTATTTTGTGTATTTCCGATGTTGAGTGCTTTTAAAATTGTATCGTTTTGTATTTGTTCGGGTATTAGTTTGTTTTGTGTTTTATGTTTGTATATTTGTAAATTTTCCCAAATGTTCATTACGGTCCCTTTGTGTGGTATGTGTTTTATTAGTGTCACATTGGTTATGTCTGGGAATTTATGACCCGTGTTTTTGCATATGTGATATAAATTGATATACATCCAATTTAGCCATATTCAGGCATGCCATGAAAGTCTTGCTCATGTAGGAGCATACAAGGGCTACTTGACGCTGCGTGAGGACTTTATATGGATGAACATGGCCAGGAAAGTCAAGTAAATTCTACGTACCTGACACACCTGCCAGACAGCCAAATACCCAAAACCAACACACGTATGTCGAAATGGGAAACATAGTGATACATGGTAAGAATGAATTATTGTGTATCGATTTCTTTGGTCCATTACCACGTGCGTCGCGGGGTATGAGAAATCTGGTTGTGTGCACTGATGCTTTCACCAACAATGTAAGTCTGTATGCCATAGGTAGACCCACGACGGATGCTGTACTTAAAATAATTCTGGAAAAATACATCCCTAAGTATGGCTATGTCAAGAAGATCCTATCCGACCAAGGCAAACAATTCCAAAATAAGAAATGGAAAGCTGAGTTGGAGAAGAGGAACTTAGAAGCGGTATTGACATCCATTAAGATACCTCAAGGAAATCTTGCCGAGAGAGTCAATAAGGAGCTCGGTAGATTATTCAGAACATATTGTAACACAAACCAAAACAAATGGGCGGAGTATCTTGAGTTCTTCAAGAACGGCATAAATGTTAGTTACAATACCACTACTGGATATACACCGTTAGAGCTGGAATCGGATGTTCAACCAAAGCGTGTTTTGAGCGAGTATGTAGAGTATGTAAAACGTATAGCCACTTAGAATTTGCCTGTTCCGAACGAGATTAAGCGTTTGGATGCGAAAGGGCGGATAAAGAAATTTGCAGAACAGCGTACAAAAAATTCAATTCTGACCATAAGTTGCAATCATTTAGAGTAGGCGAATTAATATAGCTCAGAGCTTTGAAGGTTGGTCGTAGTATTGCAAATACAACAGCAAAGTTCCGTAGACTATATAATGGTCCATTCATGTTATCTGAACAAGTGGGAAAACATATTTATATTGTTACGAATCATGTTACAAACAAAACTATTGGGAAATTCCATGCGTCCATGCGTATTGGGAAATATTATGTCAAAAGTTAATGTGTTCACGTATATCTGGGTATATAAAAAATGAATGTCATAAATTAATTGTTAAATTAAATGAAAATCTGTAAATTCATGTATGATTGGAAAAAAATGTCAGTAAAATGTGATGAGCGTTGATGTCTGGGTGTAGGTGGTATAACGTCATGAACTGTTTGTATTAGCTGATCTTTCTGGTTCAAATGATAACTGAGATATCAAACACGTCTATGTATTTGTTTACATTCAAAGTGACAGATGTAAAACCTTTCGGTGAAGAGAGATTTTTTTTAGTTTGAGAAGTATTATTTATTTATTTTGAGTTTTATTTTAATGTTATCAAATGAAGGTGATATTATTATATGTTATGAAAAAAGAAATTTGTGGACATGTAAACAATTTTTTTTTATACGTGGAGGGGATATTCCTGAAATGGAACATCGCAGAAAGGGTATTTGTAGCTAGGACTACATGCTTTTATACCAATTTATGACGTTATAGACATGTTTAAAATTGATTTTGTTAAAATTTTGTAAAATAGCTATAAGTTTTGAAATAAGAAATGGGTAATTAACTGTTGTATATCAAAATGCCCATAAATTTATTTTCTGTCATGTGAAGTGCGAATGTAGTGCGCGAGTGCACGTGTGCGCGTGTTATTCGTATTTACATGAATAACTCTGGTGTAAATTAATGTATTGAATTGAGACTTGGACAGCTCATACTTCTAAATTAGCGCTACATTTTTCATATGTCAAAGACTCAAAACATATTATCTTAATATGTATGTTTTTAACAGAATTCACTTTTCTAAAGAATACTTATCTTCTGAAAGTCATACAACTTTCAGATAAAATCTATACATGCTTTTGCAGTCGTCAGCAAAATTGATCAGGACATATGTCTATCTATTTAACCCATCAATCACGTGCTAGGGGATTCGACCAATCAGACGCTCCAATTTTCATTCAGATTGGTTCATCGCGAAGGAAGCTTCGGGCAGTTCTACCTAACAGCTCGGCCTTAACAGACGTTGCCTCTGTGCGAGTTTGTCGTATCAGTATACGTTCTACTAAGGGTTACGAGTACGGGACCTTAGCAACGAGTTTCCCTTTTGCTAAAATCTATTGGGTATTTGAACTCAAATAAATTAAATTATAAATTAAATAGTGCTATCTCGCGCTAGTCAAGATTTTCCTCATAGGGTCAGGTGTATTTACCGAAATACATTTGGGTGAACGCGAGGACACATCAAGATACAGGAAGGTGTATGTACAATATGTGTGAAACTGCATTAATTAAAATTACACCCATTATTGAGCCCTGAGAAACTAGATAAACTCTTTCGGTGAACCGGCGTGCGTGCGTGTGTGCGGAGAGTTCCACGTGTCATCAGTGCAGCAGATTCAGCGGCGGCGAGAGGTGGCAGTGAAGCGGTTCAACGGTTTCGTCAAGGGAATTCAACGATCAAGTAAAATAGACTATTAAGAGAGAGAAACATTCAGATCATTTACAGACATTATTTAAATTAAAATAAATAATTTATGTTCAATCACAGACCATATTAAATTTGATTAAAATAAATACCTAACTTCAGAGAAAAGACTCTGATATTATTTTATTATTAATACTATGCCTTCTATTTGTTCTGTTGCAATATATATAAATATTGCAACAATAAACGAATATAATAAATAAAAAGTTTTGGTACTGATCCCTTGTGTATTATTACATTCGATCAAACGCTGTTTGTTAACTTTTATTAAAACTGGTAAACGAAATACTCTAGATAACTATATCGATAACAATTTATTGATTCTATTAATATTTTTTTATTATTGAGATATATAACACAAGAGAATTAAGCTTTGTTATTACTGGCAATATAACAAACCCGGCTTTTGTTTCAATACCGACCAATTATTGTCACTGTAAATATACACAGCATGGAATTTTTTTTCAAGGAATTTACGGTTATATAAACTAAATTAAAATATATATTAATATCAGGAAAACATCTCCGCAGTTATTTACACAACGTACTGAATTCACTTGTTGATTTAAAAAAAATGATTCAATTAAGTGTTTGTTAATAGATCGAATTTCAATACTATTCGTATTCTTTTGCATTTTTTAAAACCAAACATAAGAGTATTAAGTACACTGGCAGTAAAGCGCTGGTAGTTTTCAAATTCGTCATCATCATTTTGCTTGAGGCATTGGGTCTATGACCTGTTGCGCTCTTTAACCGTAGTGTAGTATAGTTTACGACACATCAGCGTCAGGGAGAAACCTCTTCGCATTTAACAACGAGGATGAAGTAATACTGCCAGAAAATCGTGAACTGGTGCAGATTTAAAGTAGAATTAACACCATATACTATGCAGATTATGCTCTTATAATAGCTGAAAATGTAAGCAGTCTTACATAAATCTTTACTAAGTCTAGTGTTCGAATTCAAGTATGCAAATAAAATTTTCAGTAGGGACAGGTACGATGCTGTGAACCTGTAATCGTGCTGCAATGTAATGTAATGTTTTTGTTCTTTAGGGACATTGACAACTAGCCTAGACTCCTAGAGAGAGAGAGAGAGAGAGAGAGAGAGAGAGAGAGAGAGAGAGAGAGAGAGAGAGAGAGAGAGAGAGAGAGAGAGAGAGAGAGAGAGAGAGAGAGAGAGACAGACAGACAGACAGAGAGGGAGAGAGAGAGAGAGAGAGAGGAAGACAAACAGACAGAAACAGAAATGAATATATGTACGAGTTTGACAACATAAAAGTTGTCTTCGCATCTTAACCTCTAAAAGTTCTTATCTTCCCAATCTCCTACTCGGAGATTTCTTTCTCTCGTGGCTGATGTAATGCCATCTTTCCAAGTCTTTCTTGGTTTTCTCGCATTCTTCGTTCTAAAGGTGTTCTCTTTAAAACATTTTTGGTCGTCTTTCCTCGTTCATCCTTTGTACGTGACCACTGTAGGCTTATTTCTATTGTACCAATTATTGAAGTACCTAAATCCATCCGTACTTCAATTGCCTTACAGAAAGCGACCTTCATTTAGTGAATATACTCCGACCTGAAGGTCAATCTCCGTTTCTCATATTAATATTAAGTCGTCTGCATAAAACAATATGGTGGCACCACGCAGCCCTCCTGTCACTTTTCCTCAAAGGCATCGTCAGTAAATATTAAAAAGAGTTGATGATGTAAAACGTCCTTGTCTTATTCCTTTCTTTGTATAAATAGCATCACTATGTTTGTTACTATATACCTAGTAGTTATATTATATGTTGTTGCGACGGTGTCAAAAATCGTCTTATAGTACGGTATAAAAGAAAATTACACTAATGAAATCACTAATTACCAACTGTAATTAGTCACAATAATTGACAATTTGAAATTAATAAGGTACTCTCTCATACAATAGTTTAAGTTAAATTCATCCACAAGCAGTAATAATACCGTATATAATATAGTATAGAAATCACTAATTACCAGCTTCGATTACCAGCGATAATAACAATTTGTAATCGACAAGACACTCTCATACAGTAATTTAACTTAAAAATTTGTCCACACGGAATAAGAGTCCCGTAGTAATTATAACGCAGAAATGATATCAACCACTTGATCCGCACTGAATTAATTGCCTTTTGTATCTAATTTCTAAGCGGCAGCTGTTGCTTATATATAGCCTGAATTTCTTTTATGAATTTGCTAACTGCTATAATTTTTATTGTTCGACTAAGCTTTTCGTCATCACTGACATCATCAGGTCTTAAACAACGTCTATCTACTGTACGTTGTAGGCTTTTATACTTTAGGCCCCTCCCCTTATGTCATCGCCCCTCCTATTGGTTCTAACTGCTGCCGCTCTTCACGGGAACTTTGTCTACATTTTTCCGTTAGGCATTTTTCTAACGTCCGTCAAATTGTTTTAAGAATCTCCCGTTAATTTCTTCATTCTTGACTTATAATTTTTTGTAACCTTTTACATTTCGTCATTTTTAGTGTGTTATTATTATTATTTTAATTTATTTTTGTTTATTGTTTAATATATAATAAAATATTTCTTCATTTGTAAAATCCACTTTTATATTCATTAATTTATTTTTATCTTCTTTTTTAACTTTAAGTATTTCTAGTTCTTCTGTTAGTTTTCTTTTTTGCGGATTGTTTTCTATTTTGATTATTTCCATATTTTCATTTGGATTTATGAATTTATGGCCTGATTCATTGAAATGTCTTGCAAGTTATGAAATGTCTTGCATAAATTAATAAACACTAGAAAGGTCTAGAGAGTACTTGAGCACCTGAGTACGGCCTTGAGAGAGAGACACCCACCTGCTAGCCGAGAAACGTGTATAACGATACTATCGACTGTTCGAGGGTGTTCCGTTGTAACAATATTATACATATAATATAATACATACATACATACATACATACATACATACATACATACATACATACATACATACACATACATATATATATATATATATATAAACTAAAAAATAACCATCTAACAAATAATTATCACAACATAAAAATACGTACGAATAAATAGACAAACTAAAGGTAATAAATATAGATGAAAACACATTTTTCACATCATATGACATCACAAATATGTACACCAACATTCCAATTGATGAAACAGTAAACATAATAATAAACAAACTTAAAGAACAAAATGAAGACACACATTATATTACTGAAATAAAAAATAGCCTCCAACTGATACTAAAACAAAATTACTGTGAATTCAATGGCAAAATTTTTCAACAAGAAGGATTGGCTATGGGATCTCTCCGTTATCTAGCAAAATCTGCATTATCTAGCATAATAGCAGAAATATTCTTACAACATATAGACACCAAAATACAAAATATTATAACTTCCTGTGATCCAAATGACATTTGGATAAGATATGCAGATGATGGGCTATATGTATCAAGTAACAAAAATACAAATGCAGAGAACATATTAAAACAACTCAATAACATAATCCAAAAATAAAATTCGCAGAAGAAAAAGAAAAACACAACAAAATCAACTATATAGACATAACCATCACAAGATACAATAACCACCTACAATATGCAATATGCATAAAACCAACTTCTACTAACATCATTATACCTAACCATTCTGACCACCCACCACAACACAAAATGGCAGCATTCTATTCACTATTTAACAGAATGCACAAAATACCCCTAAACAAACAAGAAACACACAAAGAAAGAAATATAATTTACCAAATTGGTTATGAAAATGGATATAATAAAAATACTGTAAACAAAATAGAAAATAAAATCAAATATAAAATAAAAACTGAACAATTAAGAGTTAATCAAAATGAACAAAACAAAAATAATAACAACAATACAAAATGGGCCACATTCACATACATAAATAATAAAATGACAAAGCTAACAAAACTGTTTAAAAACACAGACATTAAAATAGCATAAAACTAATACAAATTATTTACAAAAACTAAATAACCCACACAACAAAGATAATACAACAACCAATGGTATATAGAAAATTGAATGCCAAGATTTCAATAAATGTTACATAGAACAAACAAAAAACAACTGAAAAAACGTTATTTTGAACACCTAAACGCATACAAAAACCAGAAATATACAAATCTAATTTGGCCACACATGCAATAAAAACTGGACATGAATTCACAGACATAACCAACATGACACTAATAAAACACATACCACACAAAGGCACCATAATGAACATTTGGGAAAATTTACAAATATACAAACATAAAACACAAAACAAACTAATACCTGAACAAATACAAATCAATACAAAACATGACAAAGCACTCAACATCGAAAATACACAAAATACTAATTCATACACCACAATCGCACACAATAATACCACTTTAAAATACCAGAGACCAACAAGAAACCAAAATAGCGTCCAGCCAACACAGAAATACTTCACCAGACGCAAGATCACGACGACTGAGGATGAGAACACAGGGCTTCTCGAAACATGTTCCTAATAAGGAAAATAAAATATCTTGAGGTAATTTCAGTATAAATTTTAAATATATATATATTGCAACAGATCAAACTTTATTATTCTAATAAGGATATTGTGAGTGTGTAGAAATCGATAAGTCTATTATGGAGGAGATGAAATATTATTTATTACATACAAATATTGTTTATAAATATGTATTATGTTTTTTAAATTGTCATATATTGATTATATTAAATTGTTTGTATTGTTCGATTAATATGAATCGATTTTACTTGTTTGCTGCAACGTCCTCCTCTCGTCTCGTCGGTCCCGTCTCGTCGTCCTCTTCTACAGCTTCGCTCCTTCCTGGTGTCCTGGCGTCTCGTCGTCCTTGTACAGCAAGAAGCTCCAGCGGCGATATTTCTTCAGAGCCTCGTAGTTATGTTTAACTGCTTCCACGATATCTTGTAGTGTCTTTAAGTTCCCTATGCGGATATCTTAACTTACACGACACAGCACTGAATTTTATTTTAAATTTTACTTAATTATTTATCCTCTTGGTTCTTACCGCAAAACTTCGTTAAGAATTACAAGGGTTATAGTTTACTTTATATAAAATATTCCTCTATTTTTAAGAAAACAACTCTCTTACTCGGGCACAACTTCCCCTAGCAACGTCGACAGACAGACTGTGTTCAACCTAGCTCTGCAACGTATGAATCTCACTGAATTTGGTGTAATTTGATAGGCCAAGCCCAAGTCACATGATTGATGGAACAACCAGATACACAAAATTCAAGAAAAACTTTGTACAATTTTGCATAGTCCAGCATGGAAATTATCTACAATTATTATTACCCTATCATTGATAAGAGTTACACTTGAGTTTTGCTTTACTTAAAAAAACATATTTCTAAAATAATTACAAACCTCAGAGTATACACAAATCGAAGCTATTTATTTAAATACTTCCTTGTCAAATTTTCATGTAAATCGGTTAACTACCAGTGCCGCTATATCGATCGCAGATTATCACACCCGCACACGCGCACCATTTCATACAAAAAATACATGACAATATAGTACAAATTTTTATGAAGAGTTTGGTGTAACATATATGCTTATCATTTTTTAAATACAAAACTTATGACAAAAAAACAAAATATTACACAAACAAAATTAAACAAGAAAAATGCTTGTCATTCATGTACTCTGATATAAACAGCATATCTTATCATCCTGTGTCTGTTGCAATATATATATATATATATATATACACATACATACATACATACATACAATACAAGAAGAATATAATGTGATAATGGAATAAATTGATTCATTCCTCAAAGGCTTGGTAGACAATATCATTTTTTTTCAGAAAAAGTATTATTTTGTCTGCTTAGTATTCTAAAAGTGTAGTCGACATAAATGTTCGATATTGATGGTATCGTATCGAGATCAAGAGCCATAAAGGGCAGACCGTATGTAAATTTCTGCAGCGCATCGATACTATGTGCAGAGAATGTGTTACGCATGCAGAGAATGAAATGATGCACAACGTGTGCAAAGATTTTATGTTGGTAACGCTGCCAAAGTATTGTAACGGCGAACAATGATCTTGCGATTCTCAGTGACATTGTTGACGCGTTGGAAATCCTACACGGACTGTTGAACTGTAAGTATGTATACGCGATTTGAATACTAAATCTATGGACGCTGGATCAAGTCAGCCGTGCATGAAAAATTTTTCTGTTGGATGACAACCTGTGATAATGTCTTCACACGTCATGTTGCTGAATATACTTGATGAGACAAGGAAACAGGCGAAACCTAACATTAAGTCCATGCGAAATGAATATGTCGTGGGCTGTGGATAAATGCTTGAAGAGGACTAAGAATGATGACTAGAAGTATCAAGAAATTAAGTTGAAATTAATCTATCTGCCGGGCTCTTTGGCCGTGGTCCAATGTTTTCATTAAAACCAAACGAAAACCCGCTGGCATCTTCAGTGGATGTGCCGATTCAACCTAACGCGAGGTGTCGTACGTTAGGCCCACAGTACTGTGGTGAAGACTGAAACGTTAAACACATTACTGTGGGCCTAACGTACGGCACCTCGCGTTAGGTTGGACCGATACATCCACTGAAGATGGCAGCCAGTGGTGATGCTGAAATGTTTGGTTTTAACGAAAACCTTGGACCACGGCCAAACAGCCCGGCAGATAGTTTAATTTCAACTGACACCGGCCGTGAAAGCCTTCGAACAATAATATCATGAAATTAAATTGATACGCAACGAGAGTAGAATAAATGACTTTATAAAGAAATTTCAAGGAGCATATAGGGGCAGGCTGACAGAGGTTATGAATAAATTGTGAAACTACCAAGTGTTTGTGCTTTTAAAACCTTTGCAAGAAATGTATACAAATTCTCTTTGGTTCTGATACATTTGGAGTGTCGACGAATTCACATATACTTATACATTTATGAAATATGATACAGAGGATGAGAGAGAGAGAGAGAGAGAGAGAGAGAGAGAGAGAGAGAGAGAGAGAGAGAGAGATTTCTCTATGTTCTTCAAATTACTTACCAGCTGCGCGTCACTAGTTCTTTTGACGTAAAAAAGAATGCAACAACAGCCTTAAAGCCAACCATTACAGTTGGATGCTTTAAAGGCGGACAGACTAAACATTAATGCGAGAAAACAAAATTTCAAGGTATAAAAGAAAACACTATTCTCAGGGCCGTAACTACCACCGGGGCAGCCAGGGCAGTGCCCCGGAGCCCCCGAGCATAGGGGACCCCCGAACGAGGAGGTATTTTTTATACTAAACCAGACTAAAAAATTTTGAATCAAACTCATTTTGTTTCAAACAATCGAAATAAATTGACTTAAAAACTAATCAAAGTCTTAAAATAATAACAAATTAAACTTATTTATAATGTATAGCAGCATTGCCTATTTTGTCTACAATAGCCTACTATCGCTGTCTTTTTTTAGCTTCACACTTAACTTCAGTGTGAAAAGTTAAGATGCGTTTTGTCTGTTTTAAATGCCCATTCTTTCCACTTATCAAGAAAAAAACCACCAAATAGCAACCCTATTGAATGCAAGTGGCTTACTAAATGCAAGTGATGTAGTAGCAAGGGGAGGGGGCAGATAAAGAGGGGGCCCCATAATCACTTGTTGCCCCGGGGCCCCCAAGCCTCTAGCTACGGCCCTGATTATTCTTCTAACTATAGCGTCAGACATTGTAGTAACAAAGTTTCCGGAAGAAGAGGGACCATTGTATAATGCCGACCCAGTACGCAGCAATCCATCAGTATCGGTTTTCATCAGTTTTTCATGTGTTTTATTTTAACTGAGAAAAAAGAAATCTTCAGTCTTTCTATAAGTAAATCTGAATAGACTAGTAAATTCCCTGAGCGGAAAACCTCGTTTATTATTTTGATCGAAACACGTTCATTATTAGACAAAATAGAATTAATCATTTTTAATATTTTAAAGCCGTGAGTTCAGTTCTTTCTATATATTATTACGACGGTCTCACGGATCGTCGTATTGTACAGTGGAAACAAAATACAGACACCAGTGAAGTCACTAATTACCAACTGTAATTAGTCACAATTGACAATTTGAAATTAATAAGGTACTCTTTCATACAATAGTTTAAGTTAAATTTGTCCACACGCAATAATAATGTCAACTAATAGAGTTCCCCACTAATAATAACACAACAATCACTTTCCACTAATCCGCAACAATCACTTCATCCGAACTGAACAAATAGCCAACTGTAACTAACTGACTAAGCCAGCCGCTGTTGCGCATATAGATCTTTCGGATGTTCCAGAATAATTTATTTTCCATTCTTTTGGCGGCGTGCCACCAGCATAATTTGCGTAGTTACAAGTTAGTGCTCTCGAATAGTCTCGAGTGCTACGTGACTCTGTGGACGGCCTCGACACAGATGCCGCACGCTGCGCTAGCTGAAAAACGTGTAGAAAGGACTCTCTCGATTTTTCGAGAGCATTTCGTAATTGTCGTAACAATATGATTGATAGCGTTACCCGAGAAACACTCCGGAGAGGGGACCACATAACGTTCCTCATATTTTATGTTACTTTTTTTTAGCTTCACTTATTATTTTTGTGTACATATTCAAATGAAGCTTTTACAAATAACATGCTAAGTTTCAAAGTCAAATATTATTACTATTGAACGTCATTATAACAGACATTAGTCGTCTCATAAATTTCATATTTAGCCTCTTTTCATTTTTCTCCAAGTTTTGACTGATATTTTTTACCCGTAGTGATCGTACGGTGAAAATTTCAAAGTAGGCCTAAACACTACATTTTAGTTTGGGTAGAATTCCCTTTAGTCTGACAACCGGTATTGAAATTAAAATTTGTTTTTCAAAATTATTATCCTTGTCGGGTAAAAAATTTGATATTTCAAAACATAACTCCACATTCAGATTTTGGTTAAAATTCTCTTCAATTGATCCCCACAAGAATGTTTGCAATTTTATTAAAATGTTCACCAATTTTTTAGCTCCTGCCGTCAACACGTTTTGAAATTTTGAAAAATGAACCCAACATTTAGACTGGGTTAATATTACCTTTAATTTGATACCGCACGTGGAATTTTGCGATTTTACACAATTTTCTCCCCTTCACTCCTTTTCCTCCCGCACTTTTACAAATTTCTCAAAATTTTGATCCCTTTCAACAGCTATGAAGCTTAAAGTCTTTGAAATTTCTCATAATGATATTATTATAAGTGTTCAGTTAAAATTCTATTTCAGTTGATAGCTACCCGGATTTTTTTTGTTTTTAAAAATTTTGACCCCTGATGACAATGTTGCTTTCTGTTCTCTTGTTTTTGGGGAGATAAATCTAACGGAAAAGACAAATCTGTAGGTTAATATTATGAATACGTGTGCTAAGATTTACGAAAGCCGGTTAATGGATTAAAAAGTTCTTGTGACATACACCTGAAACAGACACCTGCAAATGACAAAAGTGAAGTTAAAACTTAGAACCAACTTCGCTCATATAATAATAGCAAATTATTCATTTTGTCAAGTACTATACTATATATTTAAAAATAACCTACACGTGTGTGTGTGAGCATGCGTAATAATTTTCAATTAATAATTATGTAGGGTATAATGAAAGAACATCTCCATATGCCTTCCCGTTTCCTTCTCTCACTAATATATTGCTCACTTATTTTATATATTTATTTTTGTTTTTGTACTCATTAGTATAAAATTAGTAGCTCAAAGCGTATAGAAAAATATTCTTTACCTTCTTCTTATTCCAATCCTCTTTTACCGCAAGATGTAGAAGTTGAGCAAAGGTCTCTGCATTGCCAAGGCCTTGGCTTCATTCCATTGGACTCCCTACCCCTTCAGAGAGCACCTCACATTGTCCTCCCAAGTCACTCTCCTCCGGCCTCTGGGTCTTCTACCAGCAATTCTTACCTCTTACACTTGTTTTGAAAGTCTATCCCTTTCCATCCCCTGAACGTGTCCGAACGAGCGCAACTGTGCTTTCTTAACTTGATCTTTCAAATGTACTGTCTTAAGACTCACTCTTATAGTAATGTTTCTGACTCGACATCTTCTAGTCTTTCCTTCAACCTTCCTGAAGTATCGCATCTAAATGGCTTGGAGAGAGTTTGGATGCTTCTCAGTTAGAGCCCAGGTATCAGCTCCAAAAATAAGAACTGGCACATACGTATTTTTGAAAATAGTAATTTTTAACTTTCTTCGAAATTTCTGCCTTACCAATGAACTTGGTCTTTAGTGCATGGATAGCAAAATCAATAAATTAAAAAGAAACCATTTTCGTGTCTGTTCGCGTTTTCTGTCGTTACAGAGGTGGTTACAGATTACATGCTAATTATAGTCTATAATTGTATTGATTATAAACTAATTACAGAAGGTTACGGTAGACAAACTTTTTTATAGTTTTATATTTCCTCTAGGTTGGTTTTTGGTGCTAAATCCAAAAATCTCAATAAAACCTTCATGTAGCTTGCAGTTTGTCAAAAAAAGTATTTTTATTTTTCAACCGAGACAAGGTCATGTTGAAAATGTTAGGAATCTCTGGAAAGTGATAATAAATAAGTAAAGCTAATAATACACTTTTGATAAATATTTTGTCCATTTTTTCCTTTTTGTGCCTTTTAATTTAATAGCATCCTAAAAGTAAAGATTACTTTATTTTACCAGCAGCACATTCGTTGCGGTAATGAATATTGAATTAATCGTTTTTCATCATATTTGATTATATTATTTGATCTATTATGGATTACACACAGGGTAGAAATTCCGAAAAAAAAATGTATACATAGCAATTATCGTGCACTTGCGGGTTCTATTCCCAACTAGAAGTGTGAATATTGTTCGTAATCGGTTCATAACGTTATCCTACGTCTTCCGATCCCTAGTCTCCATTGTTCTCGATCTAACCAAGATTCTTCTTCCAATTCCCGGTCTCTCATTGTCCGGTTGATGCCTTCTCTCCAACTCAACCTAGGTCTTCCTCTTCGCCTACGACCGTATGGTGTCCATCTCAAAAATTTGCTTGGGGAGCCGATTATCCGGCATTCCTTGTACATGCCCAAACCATCTTAACTGTTTTGTTTTTATGTTGTCGACACTAGAGTACTGTACCCCCATTATCTCCCGGATTCTGACGTTTCTTACTTCTTCCAGTTTTGATCTCCCTGCCGCTCTTCGCCAATAATCCATTTCAGTAGCCTCCAACAGCTTTTCTGTTCTTTGTATTATTGGCCATATTTCACACCCGTATGACGTAATTTGTTTCACCATTGTATTGTATATACGAGTTTATTTTTTTTGTTATTTGTTGGTCCCACAATATGTTGTTCAGCAATCCTATTGATTTTCTTCCCAGGTTATTTCTTTCTCTTATCACTTTATCTAGACTACCATCTTGTGTTACTGTTGTTCCTAGATATTTATGGCTAGTGCAATTTATAATTTCTTGTTCGTCTTCTAAAATTAAATCCTTCTGTTCCCCACCAATGCACATATACTCCGTTTTCTTTGTGTTTACTTCAAGGGCCCATAGCTTATATTCTTCTATAAGTTTTCGTATCATGTATTCCGTGTCGTGATAGTCCTGCGCTACCACGACTTGGTCGTCAGCGAAACAGTGTCACAGTGGCTAGCACGGTGTAAGCCAATTTTCCACCACTCTACTGGCGTGAATTTGCGGACATCGTGCCAGTTGTTTCAACTCTGAAGATGCTCTTCGGTGGTGGAGTCGAAACGTCTGTAAACGCAAACCATAAACCACCAACTAACAACCCAGCAAGTAATGTTTCCAATTTTGTTGACGCCGGCCGCGAAAGCGTTAGGGGCTCTATAATTGTTTCTTTTTCTCTTGTGACTTACAAGGTTGTAACGTAGAGAACTCCTCCTCCCTAAAGATTATACTCGTGCCATAATTCAGTTAAATTTGCCCACACGGAATAATAGTGTCAACTAATAGAGTCACGCACAATAATAACTTTTCATTAATAACCACTTGAACGCTCTGAATAATCGCCCGACATAAACTCAACTGACCTTTGTTGGATGCTTATATTTATACCGCGCTGAAATGCCAGAATAATCTATCACTTTTTGGACGACGTGTTAAACAACAACCTCTTACGGGCGCTCTCGAATCCACTAGAAACCATGTCGTGTCTGACCTTGAACACAGTATGCGCGACCGGTTTGGTCTGGAACAGCCTCGATTGTTGACGCATGATAAGTGTCACGTAATTGTCTTTCCTCGCAATATGTACGCATACAAACATTACAGTTGGGCTCTGCTGGGATAGCCGAGAAACACGTAGACTAACACACTCCATTGTTCGGGAATGTTCCGTTGCGTAACAGTGTAATGACAAAGAAGAGCAAAGAAGTCGTATCTGGAAGATGTGACGATACGATTGAGGTGTGACAGCAGTCTGGATCGTAAACCAGAAGGCAGAATTTCCTACAGTCACCGATGATAATGATGATGTGATGATGATGATGATACTATTAAAGAAATAGTACAAGTATTAATGCAAGATGAATATCAGAAATATTATTTCCTCCTCCTATGGCGCTACAGCGCAAGTCGGGCCATGGCCTCCGCCAATCTCCGCCCCCCAATCTACTCTATCCATTGCAACCCTCCTCCAGTTTCTTATCCCCATGTCCCTCGCGTCCTCTGCAACGCCATATTCCCACCTCTTCCTCGATCTACCTCTAGGTCTCGTTCCTTCCCGTGTACCCAGCAGAGCCCTTTTGTGGTTCCTGCCATCCTCCATTCTCATAATATGTCCGGCCCTACGCAATCTTTGCATTCTTATAAATTCTGAGACTGGTATCTCTTTATATATTTGATACAGTTTACTGTTGTATCTCAGTCTCTATGAGCAATTTTCTTGAATTGGTCCTATAACGCGTCTGAGGATTTTCCTTTCAAAGGTGTCTACTATGTCGGCTGTTTTCTGTGTGATCGTCCATGCCTCACACCCGTAGCATAACACCGGTCTGTTGACAGTCCTACATATTTTCATTTTTGTTTCCCTGTGCACATCCCCAGACCTAAATGATGGCAGCAATGCGAAGTATGCCTTGTTACCCATGGTGGTCCGTCTTTGGATCTCCGGCTCCCCTGATCCAGTCTTTGCTAGATTCACTCCGAGATACGTGAAATTGTCCTCTCTATCTCAATGTTGTTATGAACCTGGTCCCTTCTTGTTTGGATAAGCATTTTGTTTTATCTATATTTATGGCTAGCCCAACTTCCTTGGCTTTCTTTTTAAGCTGCAGAAATATTTCTTTAGTTGCCGCGATCCGTCTTGACATGATGTTAATGTCATCTGCATATGCGGATATGTCATCTGTACATCTGTACATCTGTATATGTCATCTGTACAGTTTTATTTGTTAACAGATTGGAGCTATTTATTGATAAGCCTCTAATTACATATTTCAATGCAATATTAAATAGTGTTGGGGCTAACCCAACTCCTTGCTTTAGTCCTCGTGTGATATTTATGGGTTCAGTTAATTGGGTATCCACTTTTACTTGGGCTTCAGTCTGCTGCATGGTCACTTGCGTTAATCTTACCAGCTTGCCTGGTATTCGAAACTCATGCATTATGGTGTAGAGTTTGTCTCTATTAATGGAATTATACGCTTGGCTAAAACGTAAAGTATTAGGAAAGCGTTTTATGTCCATATAATCCAAATATTGCATAGATCTTTGGCCTATTAATTATTGTTCACAGAGTCCAGTTATTGTATCCGGAGAAGCATTAGAAGATCCATCAGATGATTAAAATTTGTATGTAAAGGGAAAAAATGAGGATAAGTAATTCTGATTCAATGATCACAGTCAAAGGCCTAGACCGTAGGAGTTCACTGCCTTTTTTTTTTTTTTAGAAAAAGTGTCGATGATATGAAGGTGTCTCACTCTAGAGGAAAATCAGAAGCCAAAGGAAAAGGTCCTACGAACCATTCGATTTTAAGGTACCAAGTGTTCAGTATTTTCAGTAACTCTATTTGTGAAGAAATGCGCGTATATCTAATCTAAATTTGAATATCTAGTAGGAACTGATTAATTTATCATATTTTAATTCATAATTACACTCCCGAATAAGACTTGTAAAATAATGCAGATTATGAAAAAACTGTCAGTGAAAAAAATATTCATTGGTAGAACAGGAGGAAGAAGAGCAAGAGAGAGGCGAAGAAGAAAATGGGTGGACGATGTAGATGAAAACTTGAGAAGACTGGGGGACAGTAGACACGAAGAGTCACACAGGATAGAGAAAAGTGGGGGCACGTCGTTCTGGAGATAAGGGCTCTTCATAAGCTGTAGCGCATTGGAGTAGTAGTAGTAGTAGTAGTAGTAGTAGTAGTAGTAGTAGTAGTAGTAGTAGTAGTAGTAGTAGCAGTAGTAGTAGTAGTAGTAGTAGTAGTAGTAGTAGTAGTATGAAAAAACTGTACGTAGTAGACGAAAAACTGAAATGATGCGTATTTAAATTCAGTGATAAAAACACCTATAAATTCGGAGGGAATTGCTTGTACAGTTTTTAAACAAAGTAATTTTTGTAAGTTTGTGATTAAACCTAGATTTAATAGATGCGTTTTTATTTTAAATTCTAGTACGGTGTGTAAGCATTTGCTATCGGTTTTTCATGGCCGCGATTGAGAATAACGTTAATACTGGTCTTACAGTACAAACTGTTTCAGCAATTATCCGCCTAGATTAAACAACATTAGAGGCAGGACTGTTTTCATTGGACAGTGCCTGCCTGCCCCGCTTACTGTAGACAATTACACGATACCGCAAGCACGCACCCTACTCACATTGGGGATGCATAAATGACCGTTAAACGTTGTCTGGCTATATTGCAATCTCCGCTTGTTAATTTGGTGATAATGTTTCACCAACAAACACTTTACTATTATTTGTTTTTTTGAGTAGTTTGCTAAAATAAAATACAAGAATAGTATTAAAAAATACCCTGTCATGACTAATATTTTTGTATGGGACGTTGCCATCCTTCGTAGGGTGGTTTGACATTCAAAGAACAATATAACCCCCTGGACCGTCAATTTTCATTTATACGGTAAATTTTATCGTCACATTCGTAACCACTGTGAACCTGCGCATAAATGTTTAATCATGATCTTCTTCTTCTTCTTCTTCTTCTTCTTCTTCTTCTTCTTCTTCTTCTTCTTCTTCTTCTTCTTCTTCTTCTTCTTCTTCACTTCCAGGATTTAGATTTTACAAACCTGTTCCAGCACCCATCTTATCCTCGGACGAACCTCTTATCTTCTACAAATGACTTTATAGTTCAGTGCCGCTTTCGACAATCCATCCTCTGTCATTCTTTGCAGATGATCTCACCATTGTCTTCTGTTAGGTGAAATAATTTAATTTAAGTCCTTTACTTTGAGTTCTGCTCTGATGTCCTCATTCCTCATTCCCAAGTACCTAAAGCAGCCTCGGAGTAAGGTTTGATTCATAATCATCATCTTCATCCTTGGTGCTGCAACATTGCTGAGTCTTGACGTCCTCCAGGAGTGTTCTCCAACGGTTACTACCTGACGCAATGGCTCTGCAGCCATTCAGTCCAAATGCGTTGTTATCATTGCTTACAAGGTCAATCTATAGCAGCTTTTGCGTAACTCTCTTTCTTCTTCCATCCACCTGCATTAGTTTGAACCGTTATCTTTACACGCGAACGAATTTTTTTTTTACTTCAATTCGGAAAAACAATAATATTTTATTGTTTGATATTATATAAAAAACAAATGTACCTTAACACGAACTATAAGTTCCTTGAAACGTTTTTGGATCAGGATCCTTAAGTTAAAATGCGAAGGAGTTATAAAACTGTGCTTTTCAAAATATCTTCAGGAAGACTCGTTTTCACAACATGCATTTAGCTTACAAACTCAGAATTAAGGCCTGGTCAAACAGAACGCGGTCTGACGCAGACTATGGATCGCACACTGCCGAGGTAGCCCGCGATGGCCCAGCCCGCCGCGTTCGGCCCGCGCTGTGTTTGACCAGACCTTTACAGTGTTTCCCAGTAACATGATGTTTGGAGTTTCTAAGCCTCTCACGGCCGCCGTCAACAAGATCGGCACCACGAAGCGCAGCGTCCGCACGCGTTGGTGAACACAACCGCTGTTGTCGCTTGAGGCAGCCGGAGAAGTCTGTGGTTACACTCTCCAACGATGATCATCGCGTTCTCTTTGAGCAGACTAAGATCTTGTTCTCGGAGACTGCTTACTACCCTCTGCTGCACATGGAGTCCGTAAAGATCCGCCGCTACGAATCGAAGGGGAGAAAGCCTCCTATTGAATAGTATCTGGCATGATATCTGGCACCCTCCTTCTCTGACGACCAGCGCCACGTGTCTGCCCAATCACACTCTTTCGTTTGGCACTACCACTTCTACCAACACCTTCCCACTACGACTGTCCTGGTGCAATGCATTACACACAACAGTACTAACCATTCTCCGCTCTGGTCTGCAATGGCGTACTACTCCCAAAACCGAGTATCCAAATTGCCTGAAGGGGGTTTGCGCCAAGACAGCCGTAAACTTGTCTAATTGGCAAGTCACGAAAAACACGAACAAAAGCAAAAACACTGTCTCTACCTCTTCCTCCTCCTCCTATGGTGCAACAGCTCAAGTCGGGCCCTGGCCCGCACCAATCTCCGCCTCCAATCTACTCTATCCGTTGCAGCCCTCCTCCAGTTTTGTTATCCCCATGTCCCTCGCGTCCTCTGCAACGCCATCTTCCCACCTCTTCCTCGGTCTGCCTCTAGGTCTCGTTCACTCCCGTGCACCAAGCAGAGCCCTTTTGGGGTTCCTGCCATCCTTCATTCTCATAACATGTCCGGCCCAACGCAATCTATGCATTCTCTTTAAATTTTGAGACTGGCATCTCTTTATATATTTGATAGAGTTCATTGTTGTATCTCAGTCTCCATGAGCCATTTTCTTGTGTCTACAATGCGTCTGAGCAGTTTCCTTTCAAAGGTGTCTACTATGTCGGCTGTTTTCTGTGTGATTGTCCATGCCTCACGTCCGTAGCATAACACCGGGGGGTGGGGGCGAACACCGTGCCAGTTGCTTCCAACACTGAAGTTGGCATGCGATGCTGGAGCCGAAACGTCTGTTAATACAAACGATAGATCACAGCCTAACAACACATCATGATATTTATTAACTTTAATTGGAGAAACAATTAAGCAAGATAGAGTATTGCAAACCGACGCTGTTCCATATTTTGTCAATACTTGTACTTCTAGTTGTTTACTGAAAAACTTTTGAGAACTATAAAGTGTATTGGACGAATCCTGAGTTTCTCATTTGCCATGAGGAAAATGGAGAGTCCAACTTTCAAGATAGTATTAAAACCCTCCCCCCCCCCGCGCTCAAGAACTTAGTTACGCCATTCTGCTTAGCAGCGCTGTACGTGTTATACGTACGTGTTATACGACCAATTTTGTCATAAACGGAGCTAAATAACTGGGGTGCTCACTGCTGCACTTCAGGCGACGTTCTCTTTGTTCTGAAAACTGTTGTGGTGATACACACCGATGCTCCCCAGCTGCATAAGCAAACAATGGATGCACATTAAGTTAGCTCTATACGGAAGTGCCATAACCAACGTAAACATAAACTTAGAATCTCGACGTAGTGTTAAAGCTTTCCTTCTCTACGTAAATAGCGTTTTGTTACCGGAACGAAATGTAACCCGCGTTTAAATTTCGTTCCTAATAGAAATCTTGAGTTTGCTAAATAGTTGTCAGGCTTTTATCATCTCCTAAAAGGATTAAGCTAAGAATCGTTTGTTCTAGTCTCAAGCAGATACATTAGAGTTGATCACTCCAATGCTTTTACTGATGTCCCACGTCACTCCACCCCTTCGACTTATAATCTTGTTTTGACTTACAAAATATTGTTTTGAGCATGCATCAGTCATCCATTCGCTTAAGATGTTTTAAAAATTTTTGTCTGTATTGGGCACTCCTATCTGATAATACTGATAATATTCAGTCCTGCTGTATATCTGCATTTGTTTTACGGTTTTAAAGTATTAACCCGCCACTTTGTGATAAATCATATTTCGGCCGCTTGAATACGAGTGGCCTAAGAATCTATTAAGGTCCAATTTTCAAGCTCATGGAGAAGTGTGGGAAGAGCCATCCGTCCGGTTATTTCTTGTACTTTAAAGCTTTTAGTAATTAATGTGTCGGCTGGGTATATTACTAAAAATCACAAGGTAAGACAATGGTGGGACTGCCACCTTCTGTCTTAACATCCAGCCCGATTTTCTGTCTGAACGGTCTTCCATAAACTGGCTGTCTTACAGTGCACCCGTTCGGGATATTCATAAGGATCTCTAATGTGGTAGTTTCTTATTCCCGTACCACAAAAAGTGGTACGCTGACCAACAAAATGTTATCTGGATTTAGGGACAATTTCTTACTCCAAGGACAAAAGAGTGCCCTTATTGACAAGTAGAGAAAGACCAGCTTATATGCAGTCTATCGGCACTTCGTCTACCACCTTGGAGAGTATATCCTGCCACGTGCCTGAGAAATCTTATTTTGGCTGCTTGAGTATGACTGGCCTGGTATTTCGTTAAAGTCAAATACTCAGATCAACAGAGAATAGCTGCGTGGACAATCGCCTTGTAGAACTTGAGACGTGCTTCTGTACTTATATTTTAAAGTTTTCCATTGGCCCTACACTACGTGGTTGAACTTCATCACCACGTCGTTGTTTGTAATAAATACAAGACACATATTGTAGCCCAAGTATTCAAATCTGTTGATCCCCGAGACAGTACCGTCTACAAGAATTTGGTCAACGTCGTAGGATGTTAGAGGCAAGGGGGAGAAACCACCGGATTAAAAATACTTGTGGATACTGCGAACAAAGAAAATTAGTCTCTTTGTAAGACAGCCAGTTTATGGGGAGGCAACCCAGGCAGAACGTCGGGCTAGACGCGAAGCCAAATGGCGGCAACACCACCATTGTGTTACCCTGCGATATGGTAGTGACATACCCAGGGCACATATTAACTATTAAAATGTGTCAAGTAACAAAATAACCGAACGGATAAAAATTTACCTACCCCCCATCTGTGAATAAAAGGAAAATTCACTTCGAATTGCGGAACAACTTAATTGTCAGGCTTTGTTTTTGAAATTCAAGCCTTGCAATTTTGAAGACGAATTCAATCAATTCTCTCGACAGTCTCACTTATTTCGCTGTGGTCATTAGTGAGCTCGACTATTATTACAGTCTATTTTTAATAACTTAGTGTTCCGTTGTAATTATGTTCTATCGCAAATAGTCACACGTATGTATAATTTCAGATAAAATCCTGCAATTTATTCGTAGAATCGCATTGTTTTGTGCAATGTTCTCCACTGGGAAAACAGTGCTCATGTCATTTTACATTTTCATATATGACGTTTATTATCTCGTTGAGATAAATAGTGCATAAAAAGTCGTTTGTTTTTACAGTGTCTCTTTACGCATGACGGAAATATTTTTTTATTAGTTTCGTTTAATGATATTGTTATAAGATTTACAAGGTGATGATGGCCCTTCCCACATTTTTCTAGGGGTCTAACAATTAGATCTTAACGAAACCCCTGGCCTGTCGTGACCAAGCGACAGAAATGAGATTTTTCAGACCCGATGTCAGACTCAAGGTAAATTTAATTTCGATTGTTTGGAATTTTTAGCGTTTATTGGATTAATATCTTCTCTACAATGGTTTCTTTATTATTATTAGCAGCGGGGGGTCCTACAGTCTATGTCGCATCCCGCATTTCGATCGCCATTTCTCCCTATCTTTACAGTCATCGTCTTTAATAGCTCGATCTCCCATGCTTTTCCTAATTCCTGTTCTCTATTGTGTTGTCAGCCTTCTTTTTCTTCTTCTGTTTTGTGGTGTGTAAGTCAATGCTTCCTTTGGCCATCGCTTCTCCTCCATCCTCATTACGTGACCATACCATAGCCACTGCCTGGATTATATCCTTTCTGCTGTTGTAAATATGCGCCCTGTTTTCATTCCTTCTTATATCTTCGTTTCTAACATTTTTCATTCTAGAAATATTACACGCTCTTCTTAAGAAGTCCATTCCCACTGTTTCTATCATAATTTCTTTTTATCTGAAAGTTGCCAGCATTCGCAGCCGTAAGTTAAAATGGGCTCCACAATAGTTGTGTAGATTGTCAGATTATTTGAAGTTTCATTTTGTTTGACCAAAGTAACGAGTTTAGCAAACGAATAGCCTTTTTCCCTGTTGTATCCTATTTTTGATGTAATTATTTGTTGTTCCATCATCTGACATAATGCTTCCCAATGGTTTCTTTATTTACCAAAAAATAGTATAGTAAAATCTGGATTTTCGTTTTTTCCGATAACTGAAAGATAATTTGATATCAAAATTTATCCAATCATAAATAATGTATGTACTTCGCTGAAAATACTGAGCGAGTTCTGTAGCTCGGGGAGTATACTAGTTAAGGTTCAGGAGTAAATAACATTTGAGGCCGATACCTGGTGACCTTTAACAATTACTTTAACAATTACGCAGCGTCCCAAACGCACATTGTTGCTGACAAATAAATAACATTTAAACTGCGGCGCTGGCTATATTACAGTCTTGTTCTGTTTGCGATTTCAAGGTAACGGTGCGTGTGGGTTGCGGTTTCCTTGACCAAACACACACACACACACACACACACACACACACACACTGTCCACTGTCATTTGTTTGGCTACCACAAACTACTCTAATGTAAACAAAACCGTGTGTAATGTTCTAGTTACGTACCGTACTGAAAATTTATAATTACATTCATGCGTTTATTTTTAATAATTTTACAATTACTGTAGACCATTATCGTCATCATCATCTGCCTCAAGGATTAGGCTCATCCTGAACCTGTTCCGGGACCCACTCCGCCGTCGGCCGTCCTACATCTCTCCTCCCCACCGGTCTACATTTCATTGCTACCACTGGAATCCTGTCACTCGCCGTTCTTCAGGAATATTCACACCACCTTCGTTTGTCGCTCCTCAGCTGTTCCGTCCTTATAATGGGTTGAACATTCTTCTTTCTATCGAGTACGGTACAGCCCAGAGCACTCCTCATGAACGTCATCTCTGCTGCCTGAATCTTTGCTTTGTCTCTTTCTGTCAAAACTTTGGCTTTATCTCCGTACATCAAAACTGGTACCGCTACAATGTGAAAACCTGTATCCTTGTTTCCTTTTTTTTGTCTTATTTTTAAGGTATCTGTGAATAGTTCTACAGATATTCCTAAATTTGTTTAATTTTACCCAGGTAAATTTCTGTCCCATATGTAAGGTAACATATATGCCTATGGCTCAGAGGTGTGGACGATGACAGTGGAGTATGAAAAAGTTTAAGAATTTTTGAACGCAATATGCTACGAAAAATGTATGGCCCAGTGAGGGAAGGCGAGAATTGGAGAACACGAAGTACTGCAGAATTGCAACAACTGATACACCTTTTAAACTGAGAGGGACCTTTTAAAATTTATTAAGTCACAGAGAATAGAAATATCAAACATAACGAAACAATTAAATATTTGGGTGAACGTGTTGGTGTATGTGAGTGTGTGCGCGCCGTATGTATGTATCATTTTATATGTGAAGACTTATGATAGTTTGTTTACATCTTCAAATTTTCTTTAAGAAAACGAGCAAATTATAGTACGAGAATCTTAAAGATAATTTGAAGTTGTAAACAAACTATCATAAGTCTTCACATATAAAATGATACATACATACGCACGCACACACTCACATACACCAACACGTTCACTCAAATATTTAATTGTTTCGTTATGTTTGATATTTCTATTGTATTTTATACACAGGTCCTGAAGATGACAACTAATATTGTCGAAACGTCGACGCAAAATAGCTAAAATTTGTATTATTGACTGATCCTCACTAACCATCCACTAAAACATTCATTGATTGACGGTCACTAAAAAATTTAAGGATTTTACGCTTTTATTTCGCGCTGAGATATTTCGTCAAAAGGAAATGCATTCATCAGCTGAAAGTGGTTAGTTTGTTTGAAACGTAAGTGTGTGTACTGTATGAAAAGGCGTAATGACGTATGACAAAACGAATACCTACCTACCTTACTCGTAACGTTACATACAAGTACATGATAGTGTTAAATATGGCCGTTATACTGGGCCGAAAGTGTGTCATCCGCTTGCGTCTCGTCTCTTTGATTACAGTAATTAAGGAACGGTGGAAAAGCCAAAGAGAACACACGCTTAAGCTGTGTAAATACACACATCTCTTTTAAGGTAAGAACCACGCTCCTTGAGTTGCACAACTCCCCTCGCTATTTTATACATGTTTATTATTAGGTAAATATCATCAACAGATTCATCATTATTTTGTACGTACCTAACTCCTTTTAATACTACTTGCAGGTTTTCTATATTTTGAATAGTTATTAGTGTGTAAAATTCCAAAAATCAGTGTGCGATATCAATTTGAAGGGAGTTTTAAACAAACTCTGTATGTAATTATAATTCATTTTAGTTAAACAATTTTTAATCCTAGAGCTCAACAAGACATACAGAGACCCGAACGTCGGTTCTGTTAAAACGACAGAGACCGAAGATTTCTAGACTGTGGGGAATCGAAAGTGTGGAAAAATGTAGTGTTAACATCACCTGGAGCGTTACATTTTTCGATGACGTTACACATTTTGCATCACGCATTTTGTGGAATGACCCCCCAGCCTAAAAACATTATCATGTTAAAAAGTGAGTCAATGTTTTTTAAAATCGTTAAAACCCAATTGAGGTATCGAATGCATGGGAATTTTAACACTGCAGACTTAAGTGTTAAGTCTTAGAAACGTAAAAAAATTGGAATTTTATTGAGGCAGCCAGTTTTTACACATGGTCAATTGTACGTCGCAGCAAGTAGAGTTCGATCATTCGATGGTTTGAGATTTTATATTTCCGAATATAATGGCCAAGGCCATTTAGCAAATGATGAAAGAGTTTTTACAAAAAAATTCAAGTACCGTCTGCCTAGTGGCAAAAGCTAAAGAGCATGATAATGTCTTTCGGCCGCCAGCTAAACGCAACATTTGCAGAAAGGAAACAATCAGTCAGTCAGTAACCATAATAATGTTGCGTTTAGCTGGCGGCCGAAAGACATTATCATGCTCTTTAGCTTTTGCCACTAGGCAGACGGTACTTGATTTTTTTTTGCCATCATAAACGGAGTAACGTTGTTCGTCTTGTAGATGCGTGGCTCACCTAAGTAGATGCTTGGAAACGACAGTTCCTCGGCATTCTCATCGTAGATTATATTCTGTGGCTTCGAGTTCATGCCTGGTGCTATGGCCAAGTACATTTCCTCATCCCACATCATCGTCTTTTGTTGTGCGAGCAACAATTCATTCGCATTCTCTGGCTGTTCTGCGATGCTTTCTATCAACGGCTCCTCGTCCGTCGGCTCTGTCTCTGTGATTTTCGCCGTCGTGTCACTACTGCTACTGTTGAAGAATGCATCATCTACCCATATATTATTCATTTTGTATAGCGGTTTCGTTAACAAGTATTGCAGCCATTTCTTTACGGTACCCTTATTGACGTAGCCTTGCAAGTACGTCGACTTATGTATGAGATGTCGTTTAATGTTTACGTTGAATGCTCTATCGTCGTCCAAGCTACGAGGCAACGCTTGAACCATCGTGTTTATATCGACCGGCACGTTTATTACTTGCCCTATAATACTTTGACTGCCGTGGACGAACCGCAGGCGTCGTATCTGCATGAATGGTAGACGCGGCGAGACCAGACGTTCAGTTATACAGTCGATTGGTGGCAAATGATCGGGATACTCAGGGTACACGAAGCCATTGGATCGCGAAAAGTTGGGTACCTTCTCGAGTGCTAGGGAAGTGTAACACGTTCCGCATACTTTGTAGCTAGTTACATCTTCGTTGGGGAACTCAGCGGCCAGTATGTGTTGACTCTTTTGCGGCGGTGCTCGCAAATCTCTCTGAAACCATAAGCGATCGCAGACGGAGCAGGCGTAACCGAACTCGTTGTCGTCGAATCGTTTCGTAAATTCCGCATCTGCTGCTATCTCTTCAGTTTTTAAGCGTTTTGGCGATACCGCAGCGATTGCCTGTTCGAATTCAGCTGCTTCGTTCGCTCGTTTCGTTGCCATCTCAGTTTTCTTATTCAATCTACAACGTTTTACTCGTTCGTTGGCCTTCCTTCGCTTGTCTGCCAGTTTTATGTTGTAGAATGAATCGATTTTCTCCTGCTCAGTCATCGTCGACGCGAACGGTGTATTTATTAAGTACTCGTTCAATTCTTCGTGCATCAAGTCATCTTGTTTCTTATTCAATCTACAACGTTTTACTCGTTCGTTGGTTTTCCTTCGCTTCTCTGATAGTTTCATGTTGTAGAATGCATCGATTTTCTCCTGTTCAGTCATCATCGACGCGAACGGTGTATTTATTAAGTACTCGTTCAATTCTTCGCTCAACAAGTCATCTTGTTTTCGTTTTTGTTGCGATGGGGCCGCTGGTATTGAAGCTTCACCGCCGACAGCAACCGCTCGTTGCTGTTCCTTCTCGAGCTTCTTTCGTTCCCGATACTTTCTTGCTCGCTCGGCATTTTGTCGTTTCTTGATCTGAGCCTTCTCGTCGCTGCTATCCATTGTCGAACGCTGTTTTAATCAGTCGCCACGTTATGGTTACTATATACCAGCAGCAGTGTATTTCACCACAACACAAAACAAACCTTTATTTACAACAATCCCAATGACATTATGTATCTGTGTTATACTTCACATTTCTGCGGTGAGTAATTAAATATAAAGAACAGTAGATTTGCATTTACGATGACAAATATTTTAATGAATAGATCGTTAGCTGAATCACATACGAAGACAACCATTAACTAGAGACAATAACCCCAATAACCTATCTACAGCTATGCAGTGTTGTTTGCTTGTTAGGTCTTTAATCTGCGACGACGTTAGCATGTTAGCGGTCGCGGTTTTAGTTAACGATTCCCGGCTGGTAAATTGTGCTAACACTTGATTTTAAACTTTCAGGACGCTTTATAAATCTGGTTTAATTGTTTGCAGTGATATTATTTTTAACACATTATATATATTGCGACGTATCAAAACAAACGTTTATTTACAACAATCCCAATGACGTCACGCAAGAATGACGTCATGCAGCGTGATGCGTTACAGTTTACAGCGTTACAGAAATTTTCAAATGATGGCCAGCCAAAAGACATTATCATGTCAAAATTTTGAGACTCCGGAGACTAAAAGGTAGGTCAAAAATCTGATATAAAATTGCAAATATCCGTGTAAAAATATTAAATTGACGAGAATGATTTCACAAAATCTGATTATAGTGTTCAGTTTTGGACATCTAATAATGTTTTAAATATAATCTAAAAATGTTATGAATAGTTCTTTAAATATTAATTACTTCTCCAAGTAAAATTGGAGGAAGAGAAAGAAGGAAAAGAGAAGAAGAAGAAGAAGAAGAAGAAGAAGAAAGAAAATGAGGAGGAGGAGGAGGAGAGGAGGAGGAATAGGATAAGAAGAAGTAGAAGAAGAAGAAGAAGAAGATAATGATGATTATACAAATTGTTTTTTTAAGCCAATCGATTTTATTATGAACCTTCCAAAACAACCTTCCCTTTACACTCTATGACAGAGTCATCACTTTATCATCACTTTATCAGTGATGATAACAATGTGAATTGTTTTTTGATGCCAAGATATGTTATTTTGAACCCTTTCCCCCTAAAAAACAATCATTTGCACTCAGTAATATACGGATACGCGGGTCCTACATTTAGTATGCTCTATTCCGGGTTACAATGGTCGAAATGCTTTCAAATGTCTAACCATATGAAGCCAATACGTAACGTATGCTCTTATGATGGGCGTGTGACGTGTTATAATTCCGCACACCACGTGTTTCTGTAATTCCACGTTTTACTGGACTAATGCCGTTAGCATACAGCAAGTAATACCGAATGACGTGCACACTGCAAACATTACCGGGTATCATAAATTTCCAAGCGTTGTTGCCAACTGTACAACTTTGTTTATACCTGCTGCTGTTGTTGCTGCTGTTACAGTTTGTCAGGTTATAAGTCCGCGGACATAAATTAATTAACGACTGTCCAGTCATTTGCACGCATGACGAGCGTAAGCGTAAATTTACCTGTTCATGGTGTCCGTCATAAGTCGTACGTAGTTTCGTCGTGACTGTTATGTATTAAAAGATAAACCAACACAACATTAAACAGTCTATTATATTTTTGTAATTTACTGATAAGGTGTTGTAGTTAACGGAGCTGATTGCTCTATACTGCATTAATATTGCGTGACTGTCTGTAAAGTTGTCCCTGGAACTATTTGATTAAAGATCATCTTACGTTTTCTTCTCCCATTAACTTTATGTTCTAATCCTTCGTATGAGTGCGCGCGCGCACACACACAAACACACAATTAACGGGGATAATGTAACGGGGGTGTTGTTTGATTTTACAATATCCCTGTTAATTCAAACAATAATTTACATTTCTTATCTTTCATTTTTATGTATACATGGATTTATATAGAAGATGTCTCATAATTAATTCAGTGAATCATTAAAATCTGTTTTATACATACCAGTCTATCATTATACATTTTAATATATTTCGCATTATAAGTTACTAGAAACACATGTTGTATTACTTGTAATTTGGTTAATGTAAATTAGATAAAAGCTGTAGGTTGTTTACACGCATAACGATGCAAGGTCTATTATGAGTAAAGAACACGCCTAAAGTGCTACAATGCCTTTGTGCGGTTGTTGGTATAACACCAATGCTGCACACATATACTGTATATATTGTAACGACATGACTCTTATCGTCCTGTAAAAGCCCCGCGATGGAGTGCCAATCTGTAACGACAAATTCTGTGCGTGTATTATGCCACACGTTGTAGTCGTCAATCTGTAACAACCTATAAACGACGTATACCCTGATTAACGAAAGAAAGTGACTGGCGGAGCGGCCGCGCGGAGACCGAGTTTGTAGTAAAAACATTGTAACATGACCAGGTGTTACATAACCTAGACATATGCCCTTAGATTTAATAAATACATAACGGTAATGTAAATAGATAATATAATGATAAGAGTAGCCAAGAAGAGAGGAACCATGGAAGAAGAAAGAAGAAGAAGTGCCACAAGAAGCAGTAAACCTAAACACTGCTTGACACTACAACCATACTATAACTGACACAAACTAATGGACAAATTAAATTCACTTTAAGCTGTCAAGCGAGTCAGTGAATAACTTAAATGGAATTTGACATGTTAATAACAACAATTAAATAAGAATCCGAATAATGTGATATCAGCATCAGCATTTGGCTGAGAATAAATCAACTATGACTAGTAACTATTAATGCCAAGGACTAAGATTAGCTATGGCCACAATATGAGATTGAAGCTGTATTACAGTCTCAAATGTGCTTATGACAAGTAAAAATGTTTGTAAGAGGGAACCTTATATAAATAAGCTACCTCATCAAGGTACCGAAATGTAAACTAATAAACGTTATTAAGGCATAAATCCGATACAAACGGTATGCCTCGGCAATGCCTAAAACAAACAATCATCAGTAAGGTGATTAGTAGAAAGTACTAGAAGTGTAAATTACATACACTGAACAATCTTTGTACCAAACATGGCGATAAGCATTATTAATATGTTATACAATTAATAGTTCAATTGCTAACTAATAGCATGGAGCAAAATAATGTGAAACAAAATGTCATAGTGAGTAAGTATAGTTCATAGCAATGTATAAGTTAAGGTTTAATCATAATATTCAGTAAATAAATATCAGGACGGATATAATAGTGTTCTAACATAGACGTTTAAGTGAAAAACGCGATGTGGAACACAAACAATATTGATAAGAGAGAGTAATCGCCGGCTTTGATTAGCAGACGACAGCGCGAAGCCATATATCTGAACATTGTTCATTAAAAAATGTCAGTGAAAGTGTAAATAAACCAGTGTCAAACTATATCAAATTGAAGAGGAAAAAATATCCTTTAATTTGATAGCGATACGACCCCGATCGCAACTAGAATAAGTGCGTGACAGGCGTTAGCATCATTTGTACATAATAAATAAGAAATCTGTTTATCAACACTAACAACAACGACGGCTGTCAATCATTCTGGCGAAAAGTCGGTTAAAAACCGTTAGTGACAGTTGGAAAGACAATACGTCACTTTCGTAACGCCTGGCTAAGCCAATCAGAAAATAGCT
Source organism: Magicicada septendecula (assembly GCA_034769895.1). Lineage (NCBI taxonomy): Eukaryota > Metazoa > Arthropoda > Insecta > Hemiptera > Cicadidae > Magicicada > Magicicada septendecula. The sequence goes on from CM068367.1 coordinate 1,398,092,770, forward strand.
TAATAAGTAAAACAATTGCCTAAGACTGATCAAAACATAGGGTATATAAAGAAGAGCGGCTAATTACCGTTAGACACTTTTAACGTTCATCCGGAGCGGCAGGTACGCTCGTCTCATCAAAATTTCTACTAACTGATAGCTTCATTGTAATAGTGCATCTATTGAATTATTTCGGCAACAACAAAAAGTAACTACAAGATACTCTACATAGGATCAGTGCATCGAAGTGCAGTATTATTTTATTTAGTGCGGGAAAATAACGAACAGAAGAAATAATTAAATAGTATCATATAAGGTCCTTTTTAGTCAGAAGCGGACCAATATTCTCTGTTCAAGTGCGTGTGTAGTGAATAACAATGGTCATTACAATCCGACCATTGATGTGTTTAATTGAATTTTAATCGAAAGATTAAAAACACAAAGGTAACTGTGTGACAATTTATTCCATTACACTGAGTGCAATAACCTATATGTTTTGGTAAACAAATCTGTACTGACGCATAACACTGAAACATTTTCTGTATACACCATGTCTGAATTTATTTAATGGATTTGTCAATCCTATTTAAGTTGGATGTGAGTCATAAGTGATCTCACCATAATTTTGTAAATAATTAAGCAAGCGTGACGAGCGCCTAACCTATAAATTAGGTTCGATTGTTATTTAATAAACTAAAGGGCATTACTAATCGATATTGTATTATAAAATAATTAGTTATTGTGTAGGCATGAGCATTCTTTCTTGTGTTTCAAAGAACTTACGCCTGAGATATAAATAATATTAATGTTTAACGGAAAGTTTATCTGAACTTAACCAGAATTATTGTTTATGCTCTGAGCCAGTCATATAGGGTATGTAACAAAATATTTGCAATTGTACATCAATGTATTCTTCTAATTATATTTGTTTGAATTCACTATCAAGGGTATCAATAAAACCCAGTTATTAGCAGCATAACTTGACTTGATTTATTTCTAAAAAATAGATAAATAATTCTTTCAGAATAATCAAAACAATTCTTAGTTGCAATCATATATTGTTGAATTGAATTGCCATAAGGGCAATAAACACGATTTCAATTTTTTAAAATTATTATTTGATTCTATTAATGGGTTTTCCACGGGATTTTCCCGAAATAAACCTGTGTGGCCCCCATTATTAAACAAGGTAACCTAACCTTGTAGATAGAGTAAGCTGGTTTTGTAAACCGTCTTGGCAGCTTATTGATTTATTGGACTTCTGAACTTCCAGAAAACACGAACAGGTACGTGGAAGTGTATTTTATTAATTCTATTGTCCAGACGTTACTAGACTTTACGTACTTAGACGACTATCAACCTGGAGGAGGTGTTTCGCTGCTAGTATCAACACGACGGTCACCATCATCAAGCGACCAGCTAGTACACTTTATTTTTAAATTTAAGCAACGTTATTGTTCAAATAATATTAATGCAATTATCTTATTTTTTATCTAAAAGAGTTCTTTTCAGACACTTATAATTTTGCAATTGTAAACACACTTTTAATAACATCTAATGCTACATTTTAATTACTTTATAAAATTAGTAACTTTCAATTTTCAACCACTACAACCTTTAATATTTTAAATATAAACAGAAAAATTTGATTGGTTACAACATTCCACTTAATAACCTCGTTGAAACGTAAAATACAGGGCTAGAAACGTAATATGAACTGTATTTTAATCATCAATTAAAGACGTTTTTAACAAACTTTTCTAATTTTTTAAATCTGTTTTCAATTAATTTACATTGAGAGTTAAATAAAAAAATACACGAATTTGAATTAAAAATTAAGGGTTTATCGTTTTTATTACGTAAGAACTCAGAGGTTAAGCATCGGAAAAACATTTCTTGTAGACAAATGGTAGTCCACCTTCTTTAGTACAATATATCAAAAATTGAGATTCCTACGAGTAATATTAACGACGTTATTAATTTTTTTCTAATGTCCTGTTAACTCAGTTGTTAAAAGTTGTACATGAATGAGTTAAATACAAATGTACACTTTATTTAAATCAATTATATAGTAGTATTATTTATCTAGTGAAAATTATTGTTTGTTATTTTAGAATTAAAATTATAATTTGAAATCATATAAGTCAGTTACCTAACGTTCGTTTCAACATTTATCAAGACAATAAATGTTATTTGATCATATAATAATTTTAATATAATTTTTCTGCAGACTTAATTCAAAAAGATAGAAAAAGCTAATTATTACGTAAAAAGTCGTAGGCTTGTTACGATACATGTGGTACAAAGTGAATGAATAAATCTTTGTTAAATTTGTAGTAGACATATATTTTTATTATGAACGGCCATTATAAGCAATTACAACGGTTCGACGGTAGCTGTTACGACAATCTCATTGATCGTCGTATGGTAAAGTGGAAACAGTATACAGACACCAATGATGTCACTAAATACCAGCTTCAATTAGACACAAATAACAATTTGTAATCAACAAGATACTCTCACACAATAATTAAAGTTCAATTTGTCTACACGTAATAATAATGTCAACTAATAAAGTTCCGGCATAATTACAACACAATAACAATCATTTGATTCGCACTCAACAATAACGCCAGATGTAACTAACTTCTAAGCCGGCCGTTGTTGCTTATATAGGTTCCACAGAGGTTCCAGAATAATTTTCCATCCTTTTGGTAGAGTGCCAGCATAATGTTCCTAGTTAAAATTGCTTTCCAACAATCTGGAAGGTACTTTTAGTGCGGCCTTGACCGAGACGCTGCACGTGCTCGGCTAGCGGAGAAACGTGTGGAATGACGCTCTCGACTCTTCGAGAACGTTTCATAATCCACGATATCAAGAACGTCTACTAACGGTGATGGTAGTGAGTGTTCGTAAGAGTTTTGTCTATACGTTATAGCTCGCGTTGCTTTGAACCACGAAAAGATTGACAAAAAAAAACAGTTATTAGAAATAGAAATCCATTTTTTATGAGTTAGGCAATATTTGTTTTCTAATTTTTGCCTCTACGAACATGGATAAGGACGCCCCTTCTATCTCTACGCCTTCCTCTAGCTCCGTAGATTACTCTCTCTCTCTCTCTCTCTCTCTCTCTCTCTCTCTCTCTCTCTCTCTCTCTCTCTCTCTCTCTCTCTCTCTCTCTCTCTCTCTCTCTCACTCTCTCTCACTCTCCCCCCCCCACACACACACACACACTCACATTCAGATAGGTAACACGGGTAAGTCTAATGAATTATTCCCGTTAAAATTTCTAGTTGAGTGCTCATTATAAAACGCTGTTCACGAGTTTTATGTCAGAGGAAACACTCTAATAGCATTGCAAGTAAATTGTCACCTCGAAGAACATATTGCTACGTTGAAGTGAAAGAAAATTATGTGACACTTAATACGCGGCATCATTCGACGCTGTTCCAGACGGCACTCGTTCGGTGCATTGACCTAGCTTCTAGCAAATCCCATTGCGCTTATAACTATGCAACGCTTCTTGACTAGTTGGCCAGAAAGTGGCAAATTTACGTGGAACCTCTGCGGCGTATATATAAGCGTTAGTGGCCAGCTTAGCAGCTCAGTTAGATATGGCAATATTACGAGTGCTGTTCGATGTCATTGTTGCGGTTTAGTTGAAAGTGACTTTTGTGTTAGTTTGTTCCAAAACTGTAATAAGGTGAAGTTTATTGTTGTATATTGGACAACTTTAACTTGCATTACGCTACAAGAGTGCCTACGTTGATTTCTGAGTGTTTTATGTGACAACATAACGTTTGTAATTAGTGACATTATTGGTGTCAGTTACTCTGTTTCCTCTGTACATCACGACGATCTGTGGAAATAGATTGACAATACTGCTAGACGGTCAACTGTTTTAAACGGCGGAAACAGATCTATCGGAACTTGGACTGGAATAAAATATTTATTTGGCGATGAATTAAAATAAATTTACTAATTTACTGAAGGTGTGTTCAAAAAAAGACCGAACTATTTCTGTAGCACGTCAACCAGCGCATAGAGCGAGCTGCACAATTAAATGCTGCTGGCGACAGGTTTTGACGCCGGAATGTCGTTGTCTCCGTCCCGTCATGATCATCAGTCTTCGAGCTACACACGCTGTAGTGGGCACGGGCACACACCGTCCGGCGGATTAATAACGAAGTGAGAATGAAGATCCTAACACAACGTGTGTGTATAAAATTTTCCTGTTAACTTCGTAAAGTCTTTACAGAGCAATTTAATTACATTCTAAAGTTGTCATTACCATTTGCACTGGTACACAGTTATTGACCGATTTCAGAACGTGTCTCTTTCTCATTGTCAGTCAACAAAAGCAGCAAGAATTTTTTCAGTTATACAATACATTTAAATTTTTCTATCAAAATTTAATTTTACAATCTTATGTGGATGTGCATTCTCGCAGGAAGTCTCGGCAGTTAAACAATGATGTACAATTACCACATCACGAGCTCTCTTCCCATGATCTTCGACATCGCTTTGTTCTGCACCTACCATTGTTTTTGCCCTCTTTACAAATTCTTAAAATAATCATTCGGCCCATGCAGGCCTCCTCATATGCTTACTTCAACAACCAGAATGTTTATGTAAAGTTTCAACCTAGTTTTCCCGAAAAATTTCATACGCACACGCTGCTCTTCGAGATTTTTCTTAATCGCTTTGTCACTAATCCGCCGTTCCTACTCAATCTGGTATAGCTCAAAGACTAATGCTGACAACCGAACAGAATAAATGGCAGTTTGTTGTCAAAAACTATCGCTAGGCGCGTTCAAACGCGCAGCGCGTTGTTTGTGCGGGTTGATGTGTTATTCAAAAAGTTTGGTCTTTTTAACATGATAATGTTTTTAGGCTGGGGGTCATTCCACAAAAATGTAACGTCATCGAAAAACGTGACGCTTCCACACTTTCGATTCCCCACAGTCTAGAAATTTGATATGTAAACGCATCAAGACAGAAAATAATCGCAGCTGACATTGAGTTTAGCAAACGTTTCAGTGAGAATAAATTTGGTTTTTACATGCTCTGTTTGTGATCGTCTGTCGTTTGGAAATGATTTACGTAATCCACCTAACGTAATCCACATTATACGTTTCAAAAGCCTAAAAACATTATCATGCTTCGATGTTTTGGTGTCGTCGAAATTCTTTGAATACTTAGGTGCATAAATAGAGAGCTGAAGAGAAGGTAAAAGGGCGACAGAGGGAGAGAGAGAGAGAGAGGGGGAGAGAAGGAATGAGAGGGGGGAGGGAGTGGGGGAGAGACTTTTGTCGTCATAAACTTACCTGACGATTTAAAATTAGGATTGAACTAGACAAACTCTTGTGTTTTAACACCACATTTTAAACAATATTTAATTAAATTTAATTAAAAAAGTTATGTTAGTGGTTATAATCAAAAACAGAATAATAAACATTGTTGCACACCAATATAAAAAAATTATTCCGATAAGCGTTTTCAAGCTTCGCAGCTCATCATCAGTTCGGAAAATGATGATGAGCTGTGATTTTCCGATCTCATAATGAGCTGTGAAGCTTAAAGCGCTAATCGCAATAATTTTTCTATCGTGCTGTGCAACAGTGTTTATTTTGTTTGTAATATTTCATTAATTTTGTTTTTAACACACCTCGTATACTAAAATTACAGCCAAATTATTGTTGTAATATGATAACAAAATTCCGGCGTTTTTCAATTCTTACATATATATAGGACTTAACAATGTTTGTGCGTTCTGTTTTATGGTGTTAACAATCCGTTTATGCCGGTAGATTCAACAATTATGAACAAAACCCCACGACATCATAAATGGGTACATCATAAACGGGTAAATTTATGTTGGCAATTTCTGCGGACTGGACAGCAAGCGACACGTCTTAACTGATTGATATTTGTTGATTTAACGTCTGCAGTAGGTATAAACACAGTTGTGCAGTTGGCAACAGTTAGATTTATGACATCCGGTAATGTTTTCAGGGCACAACACATCGTTTCGAATACGCAGTGTAATTGCTTCCTATTAACGGGATTGTCTCTGCGATATACTGCGTACTGGCTATTGTTACGACGGTCTCACGGATCGTCGTATTGTACTGTGGAAACAAAATACAGACACCGATGAAGTCACTAATTACCAGCTTTAATTAGTCACAAATAATAATTTTAAATTAGCAAGGTACCCTCATACGATAATTGAAAGTTAAATTTGTCCACATGCAATAATAATGTGACCTTACTACAATACCGCACTAATTACTACAATAATCATTTTCAACTAATCCGCAAAAATCGCTTCAATATCGCCAGGTGTAACTGACTGACTAAGCCGGCCGCTGTTGCTTATATAGAACCCGCAGAGGTTCCAGAATAATTTTCCATTATTTTCGCAGCGTGCCGGAATAATTTGCATAGTTACAAGCGCTTGAACAGTCTGGAGGATTAATCCTATTATTCATATATTCTATTAAACTGTACAACAATTTTTCTGTGAAAATTGAAATATACGTACCTTTTGGAAATCCCAGGGATGGTAGTGTCTGTACGTTTACCATGCGACCAATCGGGAATAGTAAATTTTAAACACATTCCCTTCTATGTCGTCAGTCATACAACGGAGATAGGGTATTATCTTAAGTGACAAACTCAGAATCCGTTAAGAACAACAATGATGACTTTTAGAGGTGGCAGAATTTCTCCATCCGCCAACTGCATAGCAAGATAAGTGGTAACAAAAACGCACAGAGAAATTGAGAAATAAATGGAAAGTGAGAGAGAATGAGGGAGAGAGAGAGAGAGAGAGAGAGAGAGAGAGAGAGAGAGAGAGAGAGAGAGAGAATGCGAGTGGGTACCCCATACGACAATTCAAGTTAAATTTGTACACATGCAATAGTAACGTCACGTTATTACAATACCGCACTAACTAATACAATAATCACTTTCCACTAATCTGCAAGAATCACTTGATCCGCACTCTTCAATATCGCCAGGTGTAACTGACTGACTAAGCCGGCCGCTGTTGCTTATATATGTCCCGCAGGTGTTCCAAAATAATTTTCCATTCTTTTGGCGGTGTGCCGGAATAATTTGCATAATTACAAGTGCTTGAACAGTCTGGAGGGTACGTAAGTGAACGGCCTTGACGGAGACACTGCACCTGCTCGGCGGGCGGAAAAAACTGTAAAACCTTTACGTAAGTGCACCTGTTAACTTTACGAGACCGTTACGCAAGTTCATAGGAATATGCTAAACATTGTTTTTTATTGTTAAAACTTTAAAAGGAATTAAAAATTTGCTCAACCTAAATTTTAAACTAAGAAATATGTCAAAATCTGCCTCCGTTTATTCTTCAGCCTTCGAAGATCAAAAGTTGTAGAATTCCTTCTTCAGTGATTCTTCAGTGCTCCTTAAAGAACTGAAGAGCTCCTTCAGTTTCCTCTGTCATAATTAAGTGCTTTCGCCTGTATCCGAAATCTTGTTCGTGTAATTTTGCATTTGGGCGGCTGTACTTTAGGATATATTTCTTACATTTTCAGCACTTAGGCTGGTACATTTCGTAGGAAGAAGACAGAGTCATCAGCAATGAAATAAATAAATTTCATAGGATGTGTGCTGCAGTTATAAGAAAAAAATATTTAAATGTACATAGCTTAATTTTTTTAAGGTGATGACGGCCCCACACTGTTGTATGTTTGAGAACGTTGGGAGCCTAGATATATATTAGACACATGGAGTTTCTTGGGTCAGTGACAGGCTGCGTTAGGGGAGACAGGATACGAAATACAACGTTAGATAAGGATGAAACAGTCAATCGGTGGCACTACAGGCAGACTTGCAGAAAAAAAAATGTAAAGAACGTGTATCCAAAACGCAGAAAGAAAGAATTCCAAAGCAGGACTTGAATAATCACCCGGTCGATAGAAGAAGCGTGGGTTGACGGAGGATTATCTGTTGAAGCCGGAACAGGCAGAATTTCGTAAACTTGGTAGGGGAGAAGAAGAAAAAGAAAAGATGGCTGTAAATTGCAACATCCAATTTATAAATACTTCATATTCGTATCCGAACCACAAATAGATTAAGTAATTAAATATTACCTGAATAGTCCGTCTTGTGGTTTACTTGTTTTATATTAAAAACACAATGCGTTTTGGAACTAAAGTTCCATCCTCAGGTTATTTTCCTCGTTAGAGGTCGTCACAACATTAAAACACAAAACACAAAATACATAAACATTTAAAACACATATATAAAAGAATTGTCAATCAAATTGCTTCGACCTAAAATTATTAGACCACTGGAAGAGAAAACGGGCATCTACAAAATTAAGTGTAGTGACTGTAAGTGTTTTTATATAGGCCAGACGGGGAGATCGTTTTTAAAACGATTTAAAGAACATGTACCTAAAAAAGATCTAGGTCAAACAAAATCTAATTTTGGCCGGCATTTAATGTATAGTAACCATAATTACACAAACCTGGCTACAAATCTTGCACCTTTACATGTTTGTAAAAGAGGCCGTTATATGGATGCCGCTGAGGAATTCGAAATTTATAAGGCACATAAATTATATCCTGAACATTTATTAAACGATCATTTGAATTTCCATTCGAACGCGCTATATGATACGGCTTTACAAGTCTCAGAACATCTGAGACCTTGCGTCACAGATAAGACAGTGAATTGTTGAAAACAGGACGGCAGTGTCGTTATAGCTTCCTCACGGTGCGCACCGTTATTTTCGCGGGCTAGTGATTGTTTTTATATATGTGTTTTAAATGTTTATGTTTTTTGTGTTTTTGTGTTTTAATGTTGTGACGACCTCTAACGAGGAAAATAACCTGAGGATGGAACTTTAGTTCCGAAACGCGTTGTGTTTTTAATATTAAAGAAGTGAACCACAAGACGGACAATTCAGGTAATATTTAATTACCTTATCCAATTTAGCTTTTTTGTGGTAGTCTTCCAACCGTAATATGTCAATTTTACCATACTGTGTCTTTCTAATTAGTCGACCATGTAATGCCCCGCTCTTGACCCGATAATGAAAGAGTCCTCAGAACAGAGGACAAAATCGTTGCAGGCAGTTCATTAAAAAACGAAAAGGAAGAAGAATGGACATAGAAGAAAAAGAAAAAGAAGAAGAAGAAGAAGAAGAAGAAGAAGAAGAAGAAGAAGAAAAAGATGATGATGATGATGGATGATGATGATGATTATGGAACCGGAGACCTTCGTTTAATGTATTAAGGGTAGTGGTTATTCTATTAAGTTACTGTTATAACAGAATGCTGTTAAATTATTCTATTATAAGGAGCGGGTAGGACCTCCCTAGGACTTTCTAGCGACAGTCCTATCAAGGAAAATAAATCAATCCCTGCCTACCGCAGAATTCAGGGACTTCTTTGTCCGAGAAGTTAGCATCTGTTAAGGGTTCCTTGCTCAGGGCTACGGCCTGTTGTACGGAAAACTGGTGGAGGCGGCAACCTAGATTTTAGGAGGAAGTATAAAAGTAAATGGGCAGGTGGAACTCTAGATGGGTTTGCAGCGAAAATAACCCATCTAAGGGAAGAACACCCTGAAATCAAAATTCCTCCGGGTTGGGAGTTGGAGGTAGGGCCAGCAACCCTGGATCTCTAAAAATTTTGTACCGCTTAAAAAATCATATTGATAAGTCTTACTCGGACAAATTTAATGGTTTAATAGTGGAAAGTATTTTAACATATGGTGGGGGAGACTACAGAACAAATGAGGTAAAGATGACGAACCACGAAAATGGAATACTGTAGAAGGTGTTGTAGACTTACATTGCTTGATAGAGTAAACAATGAAGAAATAAGGGAATGAATAATGTATACCGATATAAACGACACAATGGAAGCTAAAACATTAAGATGGTACAGACATGTGTGTCGCATGGGTCTGTATACTGTATTGCTTTCGTATTAGTAATGCATTAATACTAATAAACAGCTTTTACTAGTAACATTTTGAACTGTTAACAATCCGATTTATACTAAAAAGTCACCGCGCTAAATTGTAGAAAAACTACAGGTGAAAGTATGGACACAAGTCCAATTTTTATCCAGTTTCAATTAGAGCTATAATTTTGTATTTAGAGATGCCTGTTTAAAATGCAACAATATCTATATCTATAAAAATGAATGTTTGTTTCTTTCTTTCTTTCTTTGTCCCGTATGCGTTCCTATTCCATTCATCCGATTGCGATGAAACTTCGGTGAGCTGTTGTGCGCACGCCCGCGAAGGTTTATGAATTTTTTTCGATGGGGTCCTATGGGGGGTTCTTGGGGTCTTCCACATCTCCTCCTAAACCACTGGACCGATTTCAACCAAACTTGGCACAAATATTTTATGCAACGGGAGAACCAACATAGGGTAGGTGTTTTTTCGATGGGGTCCTTTGGGGGGTCCTTTGGGGTCTTCCACATCTCCTCCTAAACCACTGGACCGATTTCAACCAAACTTGGCACAAATATTTTACGCAACGGGAGAACCAACATAGGATAGGTGTTTTTTTCGACGGGGTCCATTGGGGGGTCCTTTGGGGTCTTCCACATCTTCTCCTAAACCACTGGACCGATTTCAACCAAACTTGGCACAAATATTTTACGCAACGGGAGAACCAACATAGGATATGTGTTTTTTCGATATGATACTTCGGGGGGTCCTTTGGGGTCTTCCACATCTCCTCCTAAACCACTGGACCGATTTCAACCAAACTTGGCACAAATATTTTACGCAAAGGAAGAACCAACATAGGATAGGTGTTTTTTCGATGGGGTCCTTTGGGGGGTCCTTTGGAGTCTTCCACATCTTCTCCTAAACCACTGGACCGATTTCAACCAAACTTGGCACAAATATTTTACGCAACGGGAGAACCAACATAGGATAGGTGTTTTTTCCGACGGGGTCCTTTGGGGGTCCTTTGGGGTCTTCCACATCTTCTCCTAAACCACTGGACCGATTTCAACCAAACTTGGCACAAATATTTTACGCAAAGGGAGAACCAACATAGGATAGGTGTTTTTTCGATGGGGTCCTTTGGGGGGTCCTTTGGGGTCTTCCACATCTTCTCCTAAACCACTGGACCGATTTCAACCAAACTTGGCACAAATATTTTACGCAATGGGAGAACCAACATAGGATATGTGTTTTTTCGATATGATACTTCGGGGGGTCCTTTGGGGTCTTCCACATCTCCTCCTAAACCACTGGACCGATTTCAACCAAACTTGGCACAAATATTTTACGCAAAGGGAGAACCAACATAGGATAGGTGTTTTTTCGATGGGGTTCTTTTGGGGGTTCTTTGGGGTCTTCCACATCTCCTCCTAAACCACTGGACCGATTTCAACCAAACTTGGCACAAATATTTTACGCAACGGGAGAACCAACATAGGACAGGTGTTTTTTTCGATACGATCCTCTGGGGGGTCTTTTGGAGTCTTAAAAAACTAACTTATTAGATCTGGTTACTATGGCAACCCAATGGAATAGATTCTGTTCTAAATATATTATCGCATTAAATTGAAGACCACGCGAACGAAGTCTTTATATATTATATATATACAAACACTTTCTTTCTTTGAGTGGCATTGCAACGCATGCCGGGTACTCGCTAGTTATGGATAAGAACGAGTCAAGTGACGTTGTTTTTTTACATACAAAATCGCTGTAAAGGGGAAAAAACTAAATAAGTCCCTAACAAAGAGCGAAAACTCGAGGTACTTCCATTAATGTTTACTCTCTATTAAAGTATGAGTGACAATTTTCATGTGTTCTGCTGACTAACCTGCGTAAAACCTAAACAGCTAATTGAACTTCAATTAAACTTATCCTATTCATCGTATATTTTATTAAACTGTACAAACATGTTCTGTGAAAATTGAAATATGCGTACGTTTTTGAAATCCCAGGGATGGTAGTGTCTGTACGTTTACCATGCGACCAATCGGGAAATAGTAAATTTTAAACACATTACCTTTCATATTCTCAGTCATACAACGGAGGGAGGGTATCATCTTAAGTGACAAACTGAGAACCCATTAAGAACAACAATGATGACTTTCAGAGGTGGGAGAATTTCTCCTTCCGCAAACTGCATAGCAAGATAAGTGGTAACAAAACGCACAGAGAAAGTGGGAAATAAATGGAAAGTGAGAGAGAATAAGGTAGAGAGAAAGAGAGTGTGAACGGGTGGGTACGCTGTACGGTGCTGCGCTCTGCGTAATAAGAGAGTAATGCTGTTACGTCGGTCTCACGGATCGTCGTATTGTACAGCGGAAACGAAACACAAACAGCAATGAAGTCGCTAATAACCAGCTTTAATTAGTCGCAAATAACAAGTTGGAATCAACAAGGTACTCTCATACAATACGTCTAGTTAGATTTGTCCACACGCAATAATAATGTCAACTATTACAGTTCAGCACTAATTGTAACACAATAATCACTTTCCACTAATCAGCAACAATCACTTGATCTGCAGTCTACAACGTCGCCAGGTGTAACTAATTTCTAAGCCGGCTGCTGTTGCTTATATAGGTTCCAGAATAATTTTCCATTCTTTCAGCGGCGTCCCAGCATAATTCGCGTAGTTAAGAGTACTGGAGCAGTCTGGAAGATGCTTGAGTACAGGGTCTTGACCGGATCATTCCTCCGAGGAATGTGTAGAACTTTTACGTAAGTGCACCTGCCGACTTTTCGGGAGCGTTATGTAATTGTCGTAGTGTCGTAATTGTGCAGTTGGTTTCCAAGTCTACCTAGTAAGATAGCTGAGTAAATTCCTATACGGATATTTAGAAAATATTGTTTTGAGCGTTCAGTTCAGATCATCACTGTAAAATTTAAAATGTTAAAAATGCAAGTCCGTTAACACTGTAGTTTCGTTACTTCTGTGCTTATAAAAACGTTTAAATAATTAACTTTCACGCATTCTGCGGTTTTTACTAGCGACCTCAAGCACTATATATTTTCATAATTTTTTCCATACAGCTCACTGCTATACCAGCGACGGATATATATATATATATAGGAGCGGTCGTGGTGTAGTGGCTAGCGTGTGACGCTGCTACACTGTCGGCGCGGGTTCAATTCCCGCCGGGGGCCATCTGATTTAGATACGACCGTTCCCCCTCGCAAGGCAACAGCAAACCAGCGAGAGGTATCCTGCTTAGTATAAACCTTCCCCAACTATGCCGTTCGGATCCGGCGTTAAACTGTAGGTCCCATATACCTGTGAGAGACTCAGTACCACACGCACCACGGGTATATGCGGGGAGGGTACTAACCAGTCGAAAGGCTGAAGGACTACGAAGATATATATATAGACTATATATATATAATATTTAATTTTTATAATGAATTTACTTCAAGATATTTCTTACCTTATTCGGAACATGTTTGGGGTACCATTGTGTACCCATCCTCAGCCTTCCGGATTTTGTGTCTGATGAAGTACATGTGTGTTGGCTGGTTGTTATTCTGGCTTCCTGTTGGCTTCTGGTACTTTAAATTGGTATTATTGTGTGTGATTGTGGTGTATGTATTAGTATTTTGTGTATTTTCGATGTTGAGTGCTTTGAAAATTATGTCATGTTTTGTATTTTTAAAGCACTCAACATCGAAAATACACAAAAAACTAACACATACACCGCAATCACACACAATAAAACCAATTTGAAGTACCAGAAGCCAACAGGTAGCCACAATAACAACCAGCCAACACACATGTACTTCACCAGACACAAAATCCGGAAGGCTGAGGATGGGTACACAATGGTACCAGAAACATGTTCCTAATAAGGAAAAAAATATCTTAAGGTAAATTCATTATAAAAATTAAATATAATATATACATCAAGAAACGGATTGTAGCAAAACGTTTTTGAATATATATATAGAGAGAGAGAGAGAGAGAGAGACAGCGAGAGCGTCTGTGCGTGCGTGCTCGCCTAAAGCACAAGTGTTACTCACGTCTACTTCATAAATGATGCTTACTGTGACTATAAAACATGATTTAGTTAGTTACTGCAGAGGTTTCATATTGATTAAATGTAAAGTTTTCTATAAATGTTATAATACGCTATATCATTTGAAATTCGCGTACACGTTTAATACAACAGTTGCTACGAGTTTTTGGACGGTCATTATTTACTTTATATTCTTGTTGATACTGAGTTTAGGAGTAGAAAGTATCTCAGTAATTATGCACGTAGATTAAACGACATTAGAGAAGGAGAGAAAGAGAGGGGAGAGAGAGAGAGGGGAGAGAGAGAGAGAGAACTGTTTTCGTTAGACAGTGCCTGCTTGCCTCCCTTACTGTAGCCAATTACACGATACCGCAAGCGCACCCTACTCACTCGGGGAGGCATAAATAACCCTTAAACGGCGTCTGGCTATATTAAAATCTCCGTTTGTTTTGGCTTTAAGGGTTAAAAATAGTTTTTGAGTAAAAAAATGGTGGTTTCACCAACCAAGCACATAAATTATAGGGTTACTTGTTTGTTCTTTTTTGTACTAACTTCTACCACCGACTACCTGCAAATAAAGGAGTAGAAGAACTTTTCTTAACCAGCAAAAACTTTAGTTTATTTTGGATGGCCAACGATTGATTCTTCCTTTTGTCATGAAGACGACCAAACCGTACATTAATATCGTTCTATAAACCATTCTAACAGTAAAGCGTGGGTGACATTGAGAAGTATCTCTTACTCACCTACAAACCTTATACGATAAGGGCATATTTTATACGAAATTGATGCCCTCGCTTCGGTCTGCCCTTGTTATTTCATTCCTAAAAACGCAACCATGCCTAGGAGATATTCCCCAATCTGCCACCTGGAAACCTAAAATCACGTCCTCTTCTTGAGTGGTTTGGTCTGTGGCAGTCCTCGTCAACGTCTTTCTCCGCCTTCTTCGTCATATTAGTATAGCTCCCGGAACCAACATCTTCCATGATTCGCTGAACCGTTCTATTTTCTTCTAGAAAACTCCTTTTGAGTTAAAAAAAAAAGAATTCTTACTGTACAGTAATATATTGTTTAACAGTAATAGATACAGAAACTTTACATAAAGGATTCAAAATATACAAAATGGTTTAACTGTAGAAGGATTTAGAGGTTACTGAAGACATTTGTTTTGAATGTTGCTTGGACTGATATGAAACCTTGGACGCGATGAAAAGAAGAGGAAAGAATATTAGAGAAAAGACGACGCTATATATTAATTGATACATAGGCCTATACCATTATAGCAGTGAAGTATTGATTGTATGGAGGGATGCTTCTAATTTTTGATCAAAATCTTTCTTGAGTTCTGAAATAAGAAAGACCTGTATAATAAATAGTTAGTGTACAAGAATCTGTTTTCTGACAAACCTCATGCAGACACTTTACGTAACACAAAGAATAGAGATTTATAATCATAAAAAAAAACAGTTTAACTTTAGAGGATTCTGTTAAAGTTTGTATTGGGTTCCTCAATAAGAAACGTGTGGTTACAACTAGTAGCATCTGCTAGACAAGAAGGTGGAGGTTACTGAAGGCATTCGTTTGGAATGTTGCTTGGACTGCTGTGAAATCTGGACGACGTGAAAATAAGAAAAAGGAAAATTAATGTCGTTTGAACAATGGTGCTACAGAAGAATGATTTGAGGATTATTAGCCGCAGTGGCAGAGTGACATATGAAGACGTTTATGGAAGGGCAGGCGAACATAATGCTCCGAGGAAGGGCACAAAATCTACGAAGGACACAGTCTAAGAAACGAGATTGTAGTCAAAACTAGATTGGAGGAAACGTCAAAAGGAATGAGGTAATGAAGAAGATCCAATTTACAATATTGTTACGTCATACGGAACGTTCTACAAGTATTTCTGCTGTCCCAGCAGAGCCCAGCTGTAATGTGTGTGTGAGTACATGTTGCTGCTACTTACAGTTACGTGACACTTATCATACGTCACGTAATCAAGGTTATTCCAGACCGTACCGGTCGACGCACTGTGTTCAAGGCCAGACAGTATGCACGGTTTTCTAGTCGATTCTAGAGCGCCTGTAAGACGCAGTTTGCTCGACAGGTCGTCCTGACAGTGACCGATTGTTCTGGCATTTCACCGGGGTATAAACAATATAAGCATCCAGCGACGGACAGTCAGTTTTTACTTCGGGCGATTACTCAGTGCGTTTCAAGCGGCTATAATAGTGAAAAGCAGGGCCGCTGAATAGGGACGCGCCTTTTTAGGGCTTAAATGTTCAATCCTTGCCAAAGCGTCCAACCGAGTCCGTCTATTATTAAAACGCTCTTCTCTTAAAACAGTCGTTGCGGTTTCATTTTGGTCAGTTTGACAGGGCAAATTTAAAGAAGGGACTCCGGTTACTTTCAATATCTTCCTTTGTGGCAACCCTAATAATCGGTTTTTCATGTCATCGCAATAATCTGTTGGCGCAAAATGTCTGCTACAAATATGAGCGTACTTACAGTTCATTGAGTCCAACCGTTTACACTTTAACACCCATAACTTTGCCGTTTCAGGATCTTTAGGGAAACAGTGGTATACAACGTCAATTCCCAGTTTCTTTGTCTTACGGGAATAATTATTGCACGTTGCGACCGCACAACAACTCATTTTCGTAATTTAATCACAACACAAATATTTCTCTACACCACTCATAACACAACAATAACTGTACAACATAAACAGCTTCGATGCACAACAAACACAGCTGACGGATGTCACAACGCTACTGACTGAACACGCGCAAGACTTGAGTTGTCTGAGCGGTGACGTCAAGGCACTGTCCCCCCTCCACGCCACCGAGTACCGTGGCGGCAGTGGAAACATCAAAGTAGTGAGACAGCCCTGCCCTATTCAGCGGCCCTGAGTGAAAAGTCATTATTATCCGGGACTCTGTTAGTTGACATTATTATCGCGTGTGGACAAATTTAACTTGGATTATTGTACAAGTTGATTATTAAACTGTTATTTGTGATAATTTAAGCTGGTGATTAGTAACCTGATTGGTGTCTGTAATTTTGTTTTCTACTGTATCATACGACGATCAGTGAGATCGTAGTAACAGTATGTTGATATGTAGCGAAGGGGGCAGAGAGTCGTGTCGACTGGAGGGGAGCCGTAGGCCAATCTAAGGATTGACTCCCCAAGAATAAGATGAAAAAGAAGAAGACTTGTCTGTAGCTTTGGAGCTTAGGATATCGGAGCTCCCCCCCCCCGAAAGTAATTTTATATAGTTTTATTTACATTTAGCTTTTAGATGTAAGTACACATTGAGATAGAATAATTAATATCTAAAATTGCTTAAGATAACGTTTTTAGTACATGTGAGACATTTTAACTATTTAGGGAGTAACGGTTGGCTATATGTTAAGGTTGATAATATGTTAAAAGGCCAGGAGTAATAAATGTATTTTTTGTTATATATTACAATGAAACAAACATTTACACAATGTGTAAATATGTGGGGACATATTTACAATGAGCCTTAGTTGGCGTCCTGTGCAATGTGGTTGTGAATGCTATAAGACAATATTGTTATTAGAATAACTACTGCATGTTACTACATACACATATGCGCGCTCGCGTTAAGATATCAGGATAAATTAAGAATCAGTTTTTAACTATCCAAAATAAAATGGAATCAAAGTTTTTAATGATTACAAAAGGGTTTTCCAGTCGTTTATTTGTAGATAGTTTGTGGTAGAAGCAAACAAGGAACACTATAATTTATGTGCTTGCTCTACCTTGTTACACATCTGAAGTTACTACTGTAGTTGTAACCAAACTTTTCTTATTGAGGAACCCAATAAAACATTAAAAAATCCTCTAAACTTAAACTGTTTTGCATGTTTCTAAATCTGCATTATCTGTGTTACCTTGAGTTTATCTAGGTATGTTTATCTAGGTGTTATCTAGCTTATATATTCTAGGAGCTTATCGAGGTGTTACCTAGCTTATGTGTGTTTATCCAGTTTAATATAGCTTATAGCTTAGCATCTTCCAGTTTAATATGTAATTTTACAGCAACTGTATGAGCAGTTTCTGTATGATTTATAAATTTGTTTTTATACTTTTTGTGGTCGCTAATGAGCGACACTGTTGCAGCGATCTGATAAATAACTGAATATAAAAAAGTTTCTGCATGGGTTATTATCAGATAATAATATAGTCCTGTACACTAAGTAATCGTCTTTTCTATTTCAGTACTCAAAGAAGGTTTTATAAAAAACAATCTTCACAGTTAAAAGAACTCCTCGATATAATCCATGCTTCACTGTTAGAATGGTATATCTATCAGTGAATACAAAACGTCGTTGTCTTCAAGGCAAAGGAAGAATCAATCGTTAACCATCCAAAATGAAGTAAAGTTTTTGCTGGTTAAGAAAAGATTTTCTAGTCGTTTATTTGTAGATAGTGTGTGGTAGAAGCTAGTAAAGAAAAAAAAAACAAACAACTAACCCTATAATTTATGTGCTTGGTCGGCGAAACCACCATTATTTTACTCGAAAACCATTTTTAACCCTTAAAGCGCAAACAAACGGAGATTATAATATAGCCAGACACTGTTTAAGGGTTATTAATGCCTCCCCAAAGTGAGTAGGGTGCGCTTGTGGTATGGTGTATTTGGCTACAGTAAGGGTGGCAAGCGGGCACTGTCTTATGAAAACAGTCCTCTCCCTTTCTGTCTGTCTGTCTGTCTGTCTCTCTCTCTCTCTCTCTCTCGTGTTGTTCAATCTACATGGATAATTGCTGAGATAGTTTCTACCACCTTAAAAGCAGTATCAACAAGACTATAGATAATGGCCGTGCCGAATCACATTTCAAGTGTTTTATTAAACCTTCTTATGGGAATTTTAAGAGATATGTAGTTATAGCCTTCATTGGCGTAAAATAATGCCAACGCTCAAAAAAATGATTATAAGCTCGGTGCACAACTCTACAATTAATTCAGCCGGCGCTCATGCATATGAGTTCTATGAAGTGTTATATCCTTCAAGGTTGGTCCTGGACTTAAAAAGGTTGAGAAACAATGATCTAATATTTTCGCTGTCACCGATTTTAGGGGAGGGGCGGAGAATATCGTCATGTCCGCGTGTTAAGAATTTCGTTTCAGCCCGTTGGAATTTCTTTTGTCCTTTTATACCGATGGCCCGGGTTTTACGGTCGTGCGGAAGGTGGAGACAACTACTTCTTTGACAATTTTCATGCGGATTTTTTTTTTTTTTTTTTTTTTTTGTACGAGCCACTGTGGACTACGTTTGGTTCAACTGGTTCTTCTCTCTCTTTTTCCTCACCCTTATCTACTTCAATTTTGATCGATGTCTCTTGCTTCTTACGTCAATCCAGGCGGCAACTGTCCTCTTCTTGGGGGTTTTCCTGAAAACCTTATGCATTTTTTAATTTCCTCTTAAATGGTTAGCGTTCTTCAGTGTCTTCTTGAGTAATATGGAGTTCTTATAGTTCTTTTTCTGTTTTTTTGAACCACGTATTGGGCATGTTCAGCTTTCTGAAATAGTTAAAAATTTTCCCTCTTAGTCTGCCACGATTAATTCTTTGAATATATCCGTAGAAAGTAATTATTCTTTTTTAATTACGTTTAAGATATTCTCAACATGTGTGTACAGCTCATTATTGTGTTGTCTTATGTATTGTTCTCCATCTTTTATTGGACCCAAGATTTTTCTTAATATTTTCTATCATCATTTTCTTGTCCTGAGTAAGACAATCAGCTGCATACAGTAATTACGGGCGAATTACTGTTGAGTAACGCATAAGTTTGGCATAACGGATTTATCGTTATTCTTTATGGTTTCATTTTTATTAATTTTCTGTACACATTCTTTGTAAACAACTGTCGTGGCTGACTTTTCATTAATCTCGATTACATGTTCACCTGGTATAGTGTGTCTACTGAAAGAACTAACCATTGAATTGTACGCTTTGAAAAGATTTAACGAGTACGAGAATCACGTTTGAAACTCATTTTTTATGAATGCGGTTTTTAATAAACTCATTTATAATCTCTGCGGTTAAAGAAAAAAGGAACGTCTAACTGTTTTTAATGGCATAATGTCAAACTTGATAAATTGTTTCAACGCACACATGAATGCTCGGACTATCCGCACATTAGTGAGTTCCGCCTGAATTGCGATGAGTTCATTTTACGTTTATTCTGTAAGAAAACGTTTTTCTATGGTATATACGTTTGCTGTGAAAACTTGTTTTTAATAGTAGTTGAAGCAACATTTATTTGCACGTTATCTAAGGACATACTTTTCTAGACATCGTGGCACATTGCATTCGCAAGCGACGAAGGATGCTTGAGGTGCATTTAATAACAGGAAACTGTATGTGTACGCCCGCGCAACACGCGCCGCTGCACATTTCCGCACCTTTCTAATTACGGTAATTATACAGGTCTGGAAGAGCTGCCTCTTTGGTTTTGTATTCAAAGGAAGCGAAATGTAGAAAAGCGAGTATGAATTAATGTTTCATACTAAACCACGGCATGTATCTTATGGTTTGCTTTAGTATGAAAATGTTGAAAGACGTATAGATAGACAGACAGGTGGATAGATAGATAGACAGAGGATACATATTTTGTGTGTTTGTGTGTGTGTGTGTGAATAGCAATGAGAAAATCATTCACACTAAGTGTGAATATATGGGGACATATTTACAATAAGCCTTAGATAGTGTCCCGTGCAAAGTGGTGTGAATGCGATAAGAAACTATTGTTATTAGAATAAGTACTGCATGTTAGCATGGTTTAAGACAATTATAAACAATAAAAAACAGCAGCGTAGTATAGAGTGAAAAATGAATAAGTGTTGTGCCCGTAACGAATTGCGTGAACATAATTAACAGTAAACCAGTTAACAGAAACACTAAATCGTTTCTATTAATGTAAAAATAAGAATATCTATTAACAACTAATTAGTTTAATATTAAATAAATGTTAGCGGTGTTTGTTCAAGTGACAAAGTAATTAACTATGCAATCACATGCAGTTGAAAACATATGGTTTGGTAAGGTCTAGAAACCGGAAGTTCAGGTCAACCAACAAGCGGTCGATTTTCTCGTACAATCTTGAACGTTTTAACTTGTAAAAATGACGTCATTTTCGTAGATCTATAAAATCACGGGTGAGCCGTGAGTTAGGGAGTCTCTAATAAGGCAGTCTCTCATATTCCTTGGGAAGTCGGAGTGCATCGTCGAGGGAGTAAGTGAGTGGCACGAAGTCAGTCACGCCGTTCGACATCTTCAACAACCGGCGGCTGTCAACGAGGACTGAATCAGGAGAAACGTAGATGCGTCAGTCGTTCTCCGCGAGGCAGAGGTACTCCGTGCCTGTAGAAATGGTAACAGGGCCAAACAGTGTGCTAGAGACATGCTTGGGGAAGGATTTCCCTGAGGAGCGTAGGTGAGGCAGAGAGGAGATGAAGTTACTCCGGGCTATTCAGAAATAGTTTGGCGAGGCTTACATTTTGGGGGGGGGGCATCAAGAACAACCCGAGGGCGTTTGACCCTGATTGGTGGTGGTGGTGGAGGTGCAGACGTACTAATGGCTCTGAGGTAGGGGAAGGAAGAGGTCGCTGCGGAAGCAAAGGGAGTTTCAGCGAGCGACCGGACAAAAGCAGCAAGAGTAGGAACTTGAAGATCTCCACAAACTGTACGTCATTTACAACGAACCATGGAGAGACTCGGACAAGGAACGGAATGTTCTGGATTGAAATTGTTCCAGCTTACACATTTTACTGGTCGACAAGACGAATTTTTCCCCAAGCCGCGCTTCTTTTTTCCCTCACAGGTTGCTGTCGCCCCGAAACTGTCAGAAGGTTGCGGATTCCAGATTGAATCGCTGTTATCTCCCCCGGTTCCCGCCAGGTGTTTGCGGTGAACGTATCAGATGGCTCCCTGCGATTACTCCAGGCTGACATGGGGAGCAGATGTCTGAGGTGCCTTTCGCTGGCGTCACAGTATATACGACAATGTAATCATAAAGTCGATGCACTATGTTGTAGTGTCGTAGGAGTGAAAAACGTCCTCTTTAGTTGCTTGCCTTTTAAAACGCAATTACGCTTTACGGTCCGTTGCTCCCGCTACGGCCATAACAAACCAGTCTGACAGTAATAAGCATAACGCAAATAAGTAAACAATAAGAAACAAGTTTCATTTGAACTGTCGTCACGAAAATTAAACAAAATTAGGCCTACGCGCAACCCTTATACAAAAATTGAAAGTTATATTATGTAATTACGAGGAATACGAAACGCGGTCTAAAACTGTAGGAAGGGAGAGAACAATGGCCACTTGGGGTTGATGAAGAGCCACTTGTATTCATCAGCCGGTCGCAAACAATGCGAGAGAATAATGGCTGCTCTCTTTAATTAGCTTCTCAGCCGAATCAAGGTCAACTATTGCTTACAGTAAGGGGTTTTCATTTATAATCTGTCTTAATGTATTTTGTCTACATAGATATTATATTGGCGTGGAGCAATAATTTGTTAAAACATATCACAGTAAACGAAAATGCCTACGGCGGATATGGGAAAATCAAATAAAAAAAAAATTAAAATTAGAGTCCATAAAGTAATTTAAAACCCAGTTATGGATGTCGGAGAGTAGTTCAAGAAAAGATACGTGCTTCACAAATTAGATTTCTATATTCCAGTAGTTCTGAAATATCGGATGAGAAGTGTGCATTAAAGGGGGGGGGGTAGTAATCGATTTCGGTTGAAAATCGAAATTTCAGATTTCGATGCGTCGCTATTCTGTAGACCGTGAGCTTTAATTAAAGCTCTTTTTCGACGTCAATTAACACAATTGGTAAATGTTTGAAATCATTCAATGTACGGACGTGTCTGAGAAAACGTGGCAAACATTTGCACGGGGAAGGTAGGCATTACGTTAAAAAGTCTATGTAGAAGATGAAGGAGATAGTTGCTGAAATATCCACAGATTTCAGAATTACCAACACGACGACTGGCTTAAACTCCTCTTCCGACGACACAGCAAATTGTACTGTGACTGGCTTCCGTGTGGTTGTGTGGGGGGGAGGAACAAGATGTGTCCATGGATTACCCAATCCTGTCTCTTCTCCAAACATTACCTTTTGTGTAATCGTTTTTCCTGTGATTTTTGTAAACAAACAGCTCTTATCTCGCTTTCTTTGCATAATTGTCAACCACAAGAGTTGCAGTCAGATGAATACATAATCCGAGACTTTGAATTTCTCTGTCTCTGTCTGTCTGTCTCTCCCTGTCTTCTGTCTCTCCCACCCTCTCTCTCTCTCTCTCTCTCTCTCTCTCTCTCTCTCTCTCTCTCTCTCTCTCTCTCTCTCTCCTTCTCTCTCTCTCTCTCTCTCTCTGTTATACTACTGTAAAAGCAATATAAACAAGAAGATAGATAATGGCCGTGCACATCCGTAAGAAGTTTTGAAAAATAGTATCATATCAGTGGCAACAGTGACTCCTGGATGTTACCCGTGCTTCATTCATATATGTCAATGCTATAATCACACACACACACATACACACACAAAGAGAAAACACAAAACAAACTAATACCTGAACAAATACAAATCAATACAAAACATGACACAAATTTCAAAGCAATCAACGTCGAATATACTCAAAATGCATATATATACACCACAATCACACTCAATAATACCAGTTTAAAATATCAAAAACCAACAGGAAACCATAACAACAACCAGCCAAAACGCAAGTACACAACAAGATAAAAAATTAAGAAGGCTGAGGATGGGAACAATAGGATTCCTAAAACATGTTCCAAATAAGGAACAAACATCTTCAGGTAAAGAAATTGTAAATATTAAATAATTTATGTACGCGTCAAGATGTAGACTATAGCAAAAAGGATTTGAATATGTGTGTGTGTGTGTGTGTGTGTGTGTGTGCGTGTAATAATACGTCGTCGCCCTCAGGGCAAAATAAGAATCAGTTGTTAAATATCCAAAATGAAATAAAATTCTCGTAAATGTTTTAAATAATTACAACAGATTTTTCTAGTCGTTTATTTGTAGATACTCGTTGTTTGTGGTAGAAGCAAACAAGTAACCATATAATTTATGTGCTTTGTCAGCGAAACCACTTTTTTTTTCGAAAACTATTTTTAGCCCTTAAAGCGCAAACAAACGGAGATTGTAATATAGCCAGACACCGTTTAAGGGTTATTTATGCTTCCCCAAAGTGAGTAGGGTGCGCTTGCGGTATCGTGTAATTGGCTACAGTAAGGGTGGCAAGCGGGCACTGTCTAATGAAAACAGTCTTCTGTCTCTGTCTCACTCTCTAACTCTCTAATGTCGTTTAATCTACGTGCATAATTACTGAGATAGTTTCTACTCGTAAACGCAGTATCAACAAGTATATAAAATAGATAATAGCCTTACAAAAATTCGTATAAAATGTTTTGTTATCCGTGTATGCGAAGTTCAAATGAGTTAGCGTTTATAGAAAACGCTTCATTTGATCAATATGAAACCTCTGCAGTAACTAACTAAATCATGTTTTATAGTCACAGTAAGCATCATTTATGAAGTAGACGTGAGTAACACTTGTGCTTTAGGCGAGCGTTCACGCACACACGCTCTCTCTCTCTCTCTCTCTCTCTCTCTCTCTCTCTCTCTCCCTCTCTCTCTCTCTCTCTCTCTCTCTCTCTCTCTCTCTCTCTCTCTCTCTCTCTCTCTCTCTCATGCTGTTTAATCTACATGGATAATTGCTGAGATAGTTTCTACCACCCTCAAAGCAGTATCAACAAGAACACGGATAATGGCCGTGAAGAATCACACATGAAGTGTTTTCTTAAACCTATACATATTCAAGTTATACGTTGTAGCTTGTAATCGAATACGTGCATTTTGTGAACATGAAATGTCAGGAGTGACTAACCATTCCGCCTTAATGTATGATACACTGAATTTCCTGCAACGATTGTATCTAGTCTACCAAGACGATTGTATAGGTATCGCTTATATTATGTAGCTATATTGTAAATCGGACCGTAACATTTTGAACTTTTAAATTAGAACAATACTAATACAGTTTGTAGGCCTACATTAAACACTAAATAAAAGTCTTTCTTCTTCTTCTTCTTCTTCTTCTTCTTCTTCTTCTTCTTCTTCTTCTTCTTCTTCTTCTTCTTCTTCTTCTTCTTCTTCTTCTTCCTCTTCTTCTTCCTCTTCCTCTTCCTCTTCCTCTTCTTCTTCTTCTTCTTCTTCTTCTTCTTCTTCTTCTTCTTCTTCTTCTTCTTCATTTTCTCCCTTCTTCTTCTTTTTAATTTTCGTCTTCTGCAATCCAAGGTTTAGGCTTTTGTTATTGTAGACTTACATTTAACGTTAAATAAAAATCCTTTCATTCTTCTTCTTCTTCTTCTTCTTCTTCTTCTTCTTCTTCTTCTTCTTCTTCTTCTTCTTCTTCTTCTTCTTCTTCACCTCATCCTTCTTCTCTCTCTCTCTCTCTCTCTCTCTCTCTCTCTCTCTCTCTCTCTCTCTCTCTCTCTCTCTCCCTCTCTCCCTCTCCCTCCCTCTCACTCTCTCTCCATTCAAATCGTGATCCGTTGTGGACAATTATGAGGTCAACCACTGTACAACGTCATACAGTTAGAACACACGAAACTCCAACCTGCATTGCCGTACATAAATAGAATACATATAACAATAATTACCACTGTAGACAAATTACAGATTGTAGTAACCGGGTCACTACGACGATTGCGTGACTGCGAAAGTCTCCAACTAGCGCTCTGTTTGTCGTGCGACAGAAACAATTTATTGGTTTCCTGTTTGGTTGGACGTCAACTTTATTTAAGAAAAAAAGCGTTATAATTAACCGGATTATGAGTCACTTTAATTATATAGAAAATTATATTGCCTATGACAAGAACTATGGCATTCATGTTAAGTTAGGTAAGTTCCAGACGATCTGTGGGACAATGAACCGTATTTTCAGAAACAAGGTTTACGTCGAGATACACAATTAACGTTCTACAAATTTATGGCAGTCTCTGTACTGTCCTACGGGTGTGAATTATGGGAAACAACCAAGAAACAAGATAGTAAAGTACAGGAAATTGCGTTTTAAGAGAAATGAGGCCACAAGAGAAGAGTTACAAGATTTTACTAAATATCACTATAGTATTGACGACTCGGAACACTAAGTTTTTTATAAGTAAAATCTAGGTATTTTATCGTGTTTAGCAGAATCTAACGGTTATGACAGAACAATAGTCAGTAAACTCCTACACAAAACACAAAACAAACAACAGACAAAGACAGAAAACAACAAATTCATAACACTAACATACATCAACAAACAAACAGAAATAATTGCCCACAAATTCAAAAAAGCAGGATACAGAATCGCTTACAAAACTACTAACAAAACAGAACACACACTATCAAAACGCATGCCCAAAGCACAAAACAAATTCGATCTACCCGGTGTATACAAGCTAAATTGTTTAAACTGCAATAAATTCTACATAGGCCAGACAGGACGTAGCTTCAAACAGAGATACATTGAACACACAAAAACACTCCACACCACTACAGAATCTACCTTTGTAAACCACCTCACTGAAGCAAACCACACATATAAAAACATCGACAATAACATGAACATTCTACACGTACACACAAAAGGCCGAAAACTAGACACTCTAGAACAATTAGAAATATACAAACACACAAAAACAAATAAAAACGACATCCTAAACGAACAGACACAATTCAAATCGCACGCATTATTCGAACACATCTCACCACACACACACAGCTTCGATCTTTCGAAACACTATCCCGTCGCCAACAACAAGACGAACAGCGCTACCTACGACAGCCTCTGATGAAGCCTTCTATAGGTGAAAGCCGGTTTAGGCTGTAAGGTAAAACTTTACGTTTTTACTTATAAAAAACTTAGTGTTCCGAGTAGTCAATACTATAGTGATATTTAGTTAAGTAACGGACGCGTCATGGACAACGAAATCCAACAAAATTTTAATTGAACTAAAGTTAAAAATTTACAAAAACGGTGGAAAGAACACTTAGAAAGAATGTCAGACTCCAGACTTGGCACACAAGTCTGGAAACACAAACCTATAGGACACAGGTGTGTGGGTAGACCCAGGAAGAGATGTCTGGAACAACCTTTGAAGGCGGAACAGACAGCACCTTGCCTATGCTGTGCTGCAAGGTGCAAGGTGCTGTGAAGACGATGATGATGATAATAGGTTTACAATATTGTAATACCAGTATGCTCCTTGAGGTGCAGAACACTCTCAGTGTGTTGAACGAAATATTTGACATTGTTGTTTGACAAATTTTTGTATTAGATAATTTTACATTTATCATAAAAATTATGAAAATTCCTACAATTACCCTACAATTTTTCGTTTAGTAATGTGACGATTGTAGAGGAAATGTCAACAGTAGGATTTGTGTTAAATTTTATTTTAGTCAGACGCCCGGCTGGATTCTGAGTTAATGCGTTCATAAAACTGTAGAGTATTGCAGACTTTATTTTAATAATCCGGTATGGAGTTGTAATTAGTAAAACGTTACTAAAGCAAGTTGTGACACTTTCTCAGAGAAACAATGGTTCTAGGAATTTCACAGTGATTCGAGGAAGTGTTGTATGGATTAAGCAGTTACATTTTCACAGAAGTCAACGATGAGTTTAAAAAACTGTTACGTGGTCAACCTGTCTGTGCAAGCTCAACAATAAGTCATTTATTTCAGCTAATTTTTAATTAAAAAATATCGTAAGACAGGCAAAATGTTTGGTTTGAAAAGCAATAAAAAGACGTGTTTTTAACCGAAAAACAGTGGTAGTATGAACACTTTCCTGTTTCTAACATCTTTTCCCTCATTCCACATTCTTATTGACGCTGATGGTCTTCTTTCAATCATGGCACACGTGTCTTTCCGTCCTCCTGAAAGGCAGACATCTTGATTGCTATAATTTCTGATTCTCCATTCTTTTAATGTTACCATACAAAGCCATTCATATATCCTTACGAGGTCAAGATTTTTTCATACAACTCTTGGTTTAAAATCTCAAGTAAATTTATAATTCGTTTGATAAAAATTGTACTTCTTAGTTTAATTAAATTTGTTTATTGCAATTTAATCTTGGCACACGTTGGATCGATAATTAAAGAGCTAATCCCCGTCCCAGGTTTAATTTACAGCGTTGGCTCTTATGGGAGCTGTCGCGCTCTGTCTTATCCATGTGTTTCTCCTATACTTCTTTCCTTTTACGTCGTTGCAATGTTGCCATTCTTACCAAATAGGAAGTATAAATTTTAAAGAGTTTTAAGTTTTACTGATGTTCTACATGCTATGCTGCACATTTTTGTATAAATTACATGTCTGTAACACAATTACCTTCTCCATAAAAAAATATTTTATAAGTTTTTATTCACTTTAGAGGAGCGTTTCAATCAACCAGTGACTGGTGCCCTAATATAAGGTATATGGAGTTAATTTTTACCACGTTTTATTAACAATAAATTCCCTTTATTATAAACACATTTTAATACCTAAAGCACAATAAATAAAAATGTTTATTGATTTTTGATCTATGTAATTAAGTAATGTGCCGTCAGTGCGTGTATTAAAATTTTCGGTCTGAGAGGAAGTTTTTTATTTCTTGTAATAGACATATAGTATAAATGAGAAAGTTGTAGTAAATAGACTAACGTTATTTTTAATGCACACTCTAATATCCTACTTAAAGTGGTTCGGGCTGTAGGTACGTACAATAATTTGTAATCATTATAGCGGACGCTTCGGAAGACGCGCGCGAAGTCTTGTCGCCACCTTATTCACGTTAACTCGTCTTGCTTATGGATTGTTTGCGTTAGTAAGAAAAACGTTTATAAAAATTTCATATCCAGCTTACATATACAAATTTCGTATCCATGAGATACAGCTATTTTTCTTACCCAACACGCTGACTAAAAACGGCTGACTAAAAACGTAAGTTTTACAATTTACTAAACAACACATTCTGTGTGGTGAAACATACTTTTAAACGAGCTTAAAAACAAACAAACAATACCTAACGCAAAAGTTTACATTTCTCTTTTTTATTAACACCTTCATATTTCATAGTGTATATAAATATACTATAACAAAATATTGTGCCTTACAAATTGCTGTTTATTAGTAGTACAGTAATATGTGGATGTTGCGATATTATGTGTACTAAAGACTTTAATTTGATTTTAAAGATCGACTGCTAACATTACTTTTATATTTCACACTAAAGCATTGTGTGTGTGTGTGTGTGTGTGTGTGTGTGTGTGTGTGTGTGTGTGTGTGTGTGTGTGTGTGTGTGTGTAGACAGGATGCAACGTAAAAGATGTCCTCATTATAAATACTCGAATTTATTCGTCAGTATAAGAAAAAAGTTCCTATTAAAACTAGGGCCGAAAAAGTCTCACTTTCCTCCGTGTCTCCGCCATTTTGTGTTTTTAAAGAAAACGTTATATCTAAAGAGGCAATAGAAGTTGAGTGGGACGAAAAATATTTTTATTTTTTTTCGATTCGCTATACCGCGGAAAACTTGCCCCTAGGACACATAAGTAAAATAAAAAAGAAATAAACAAAAAATCGGTTAATATCTTCCGGTAGCGCATTACCACGAAAATCATATAAACTGATCAATTTTAACAATTTTTCGTACTTATAGAAACGAAACTTTTTCTATATAAGTCAGATGGTAGGGCTACAGCTTTGGATAACTAAAGAATAGCAAAGGGAAGATAAATAAATTTAAAAGCATAGATATTTCAACTTTTATTGGCCGCGCATTGCACCTGAAAAACACATTTTTAACGTTAAAATTACAAATTTTACACATCGACATAAAATAGTTAATGATAATTGCTACGTGCTATGGCATTATGTCAATAGCCTTTTCCTCATTCTTTTTGGTACTAGCTATTTTAAACTCCGATTTGTGCGAAAAACGTGGCATGATGGATCGTGAAAGAACCGTCGTTTTGATGAACCCATCTCTGGACTTGGCAACAACGATTTTTTGTGACGCTTCTGTCACCACCTTCACACACCGTTCCACTGCTTGTGTATGACATGGAAACTTGTCAAAATTCCATTCAGCTACTGTTCCTGATTTTATTACAGATGAATCTCCACAAAAGATTAAAGCCGTACTATCTACAAAGTGTAGGCTACAAGCCCTTGAAAATGTTGACTATGAAAAGAGACGGGGATTTTCTTTACTTTGCTACACAAAATTGCAATAGATCCGCACTTATTTAGTCCCTGATATATTCACTGATGAAGAAGTCTTACATGAAATGGAATTATTAATGTACATTATAATCATTACTGGGCAGAAAAAACCCCATCACACAAGTGTTTTAAAATTTGTTAGAAGTTATTAATTCTAATTTTCGGTAAAAACCAAGACGTTACTTTGTTATAAACTACTATTAGTGAAGCAATTTTAAAAATTAGTAATAACTTTAAATAAATGTTTCTTATACTGAAGGAACCATAGTCCTAATTATGAAATTAGGAATATTTTTTAATTCATTAACTTCCATTAATGTAAATATATGTGCCAAACTTCATTAAGATATCTCTGTTACCCCCTTGATATGTAAAGATTTCTTTAAAAAAAGCGCAAAATGGCGGCCAGACTGAAAATAAAGTTTCCGCAGACCTGTATGTATGCGAACGTTTTGCTTGTACTGACACAAAAAATTCGAATCTGTATAGTGATGACACCTTTTACGTTAAACTCATGTGTGTATGCGCGCGTGCGCGCGTGCGCGCGTTTACGTAATCCTATAGTATATAGTATAAATTTTATATTACTTTTAACGTCATGTATTTTTTTAAGAGTACAATATTTTTCACGTTTACAAATCACAATTATTATTTTCGGTAATTGCTTTTCCTGTAATACAAATGTTCCGTCCTTGCTTAGTTACATATTTTTTATTCAGTCTCTACACCGCTTATTCATTAAATAATATAAACACACTTCCAATTATAGGTAAAGTAAAGCTTTTTTTTGGTAATTAACGTCATGTTATTTTCGTACATAGAACTGAGTGATACTGATCACGTAACTGTTAACACTTAATAATTTACATCATAAGTAAAACACTAATAAAACTGTACAATAATGTGTAGTCCTTCAATGATAAAATTCACTCCGTGTAGCAGACAATCGACGTCGCTGTTCGGGAGAAATACATTTCAAACGCCTTCAATGCTTCGAATAGGCATTTCTACACACGAAACCCGGCAACAGTGTAGCCCATATAACCAATGCTGTAAATTATACGTGGGATGGCCATTAGATTTGTAGCTGGAAAAATAGGCTAAAATGTGAACTATATTAAAACTAAGTTTGTGACAAACCGCTATGACGGACTAATAGTAACCTTGGTCTACACAGTTACAACGGCACACGTCATAGAGTACTTATATTTGAGTACTTATATTTGAGTACTTATATTTAGGACAAACGGTAAATTTGAATAAAGAAATTAAATGGCGAAGACCGTAACGTTCGGGAATCACAATCCGAATGGCGGTGCTGTGGTCGTGTCGCCAAACTGGGGACGAAATACAGCGGTCTTGTCCGGCATGTCTAAATACATAAGTACGAATGGTATCTTTACACTATGCCCCTCCCGCACACATACAACACTTCGGCTCTAGCCCGCGAAATAATGTGGACGTCGTCAGAGACCAGTAAATAAAAATTGCAGCCGTCAGAAATTAAATTTCTTAGACGAATTACGTGCAAGCTGAAAAAAACGCTGGGAGGGTGAACTTCGAAGTTAGAGCAGGCTGGAAGCCTGATCCCTCTGCTGAAGTAGAAAAAAAGAAAACGATATTGTCGACGATAGAAATGAAGAAGAAAATATTCCAAGTAGTGACGCAGGCTGATTGGATATGGCAATTGAATTTTTAAAATTAAAATTTTTCTGGCATTATCGAACGCCAATCACGCACGTAATTAGAACGGATGATTAATTGCAACTTCGCGAAATAATAGAAAAGAATACAGTGTAATGAGAGATAACATTAGACAATAATGAATCAAAACTTTTGTGCCAACAATGGCCGCGACTTGTACGCCGGTAATTATTGCCAGCGTTCATTGTTTGGTTTGATACAGTATTCATCCCACTATGAGGTCATTGTTCCAAGTACGTTTTCTTCTACAGTGTGAGAGTAAGATTTATTTTACTTTCCTTAGTTATTATACAGTAGTTTGAAATTCCCTTTAGGAACGTAACTTTTATTTGCCGTAATAATTCCACTTGAATAGTTTTAAAATTACTGGTTCTAATTTATCGAAGGAAAGCGTTCTTTGTTTGTTTGTTGTTGTTTTTTCTTTAATAAGTCGTTATTCCTTAAGGGAGAACATTGCAGTATAACAAAACGGTGACTGTAAAATAAAAATTGTAATACACTTGATGGACTCACCAGAAATGAAGTTTCTTAAGTCAGTGAAAGGATATACCAGAGGAGACAGGATAAGAAATGCAAACCATTAGACAGGGATTAAACATTCGATCAGTCGCACTACAGGCAGAGATGTATAACGAAAGATGGAAAAAATATCCAAAATGCAGGAAGAAAGAAATCCTAAGGAGGCCCTGAATTATTATCACCCGATATATGAACAAGCGTGGGAAGACCAAGGATTAGATGGTGAGGAGTCGGACAAGAAGAAGAAGTAGAAGAAAGTATTCTTCTTAGAGCATATAGGTAGGGCATGTGTACAGAGCAGTTCAAACTTTACTATACACTGGCAATATACATTTAATGGGGTAAAAGTTGGACCTAACAGAAATAGTTGAGGCGTCAAAAATGAATGCGTCAGAAATTAATCTTTATTCTGGCATAATAGGCTACAAAATAATTTTATTAAACACGCACGCACACACGGAAAAGTAATTTTTGTTTATAGAACATTTTGAAATATGTCTAAATTCGTGAGATAGATTATTTATTTGTCGCAGGAAGGCAAAACGATTATGAAAATCGTTAGTATTATTATTAGTACTCTATTTTACAACTCAGCTACGAATGGAATTATTCGCAGAGTAAACTATTCTGAATTCAACAAACAAGGGACAAGAGAGATTAGCATATTGTTGTTGCTGTAATGGAACAGAGCTGAGTCAATTAAATGTATCCAGCTGATATCAGCAACAGCGGTCGCGGCATTGAGCCTCCCCCACCAAACCTCTATTGTTGCCAAGGTCGGTGAAGGACACGCGCCGCCACCAAGGGACGGATTTATTTGGCGACTCTTCAAACAATAGGTGAACCGCATTATCACGTAACTAGCAGATACTGTGAAATAACATACTAGCAGTTCGTTTAAATTAATTTTTTAATATAGTTTCAACACTTGTGTATTAGTATATACGTAGCATATATATAATTTATTTATATTTTAATAGCATACAGTGGGTTTGTATTGACTTTTCACAGCTGGAGGATAATGTGCAGAACTTTATTAATTTATTAAATTCATTAATGGTTACTGTACAAATCTTAATGTTTTGATTAAAAAATCCTTTTATTTGCAACAAAAACAACATTTACTTTTAATTTCAAGATATACTTGATTTGTTTGAAGCTATGCAGTCTTCTCACGTAGACTTCCGCGGCCGGTGTCCATTATGTTTTTGAAGTCTTCATCCTGTATGGAACGCGTCAAAAATGTCGTGTATGGCAACGCGCATTGTATTACAGTGAGTATCCTCAGGTCTATGTGACGATGAAGCTGGCAAGCGAACTCAGTTATATAGTGTAGGAATGGCGGTGTGTTGTCCGGTGAGTGGACCCTGGCCTGTTGGTGTTACGCCGCATGCATTATTTTGTGCGGTCAGTCAACTCCCGTACAGTCAAACCAGAAAGTAAAGAGCAGCAAATCGTGCTGAGTGCGACTGCTTCTCTATTGAAGTTGTCCTTGTGTTATTGATTTCCGTTGCTTCTATGACCATTCTGTCATAATACCTATTACAGTACGTTATAACAGGACGCGTTTTCAAAGTTTATCATATGATTAATTACGGCTGAATGCTCAGCAATTGACGATTTTTCAACTGCTAAGTTTTTTTATATGTCTGGCATGTTCTTGAACTCTTGTGGAAATAAGGTGCCTCGTCTGGCCAATGTAGACCTTTCCGCAGCTGCGTGGAATTTTGTAGACACCTTCAGTGTTAAACGAGATTCTGTATTTGCTTGGTTTTTAAAATGATTGATTGGCTCTAATTTACTAACCATATGTCTATCAGTGGCCACTGTATAACCACTCAGGTGACACATGTTTCAAGGGGTTGTATTTTTGCGGATTGCTTATTTTCAAGGAGTACCGCAGACGATAACTTTCTTTTATAAAACTCGACCTCTTGCTGGCGTGTCTACTAACGCTAATGTCTTCCGGAAATGTCATTTAAGCAGTGTTTTCTTCACTGTCTCTACTAGCGATTTTCTCCATTCTGCGATCGTCATTTGTTATCTTTACACACAGATATTTATAATAATCTATATGTTTAATCTCAGTGTCTCCAAGCATTAACTCCCTGAGTTTTCTGCTATTAGGTATTTTGCCTTAGATGGATTTATGTTAGTCCCCTAGTTCTTATGTTTCCCATCATTACTCGTAGCATGTAGTGCATATCACTTTCATCCTCTGACAGAACCACTTGGTCATCTGCAAAATGCAGACTATAAAATATCTCTTCTAAACCCACTGGTCCTTTAATAATTTCAGTAAAAATAAAATTGGCCAATGACGAATGCACACGAAGGTCGACTGGAAAGTGGAGAGATGAGGTTCCTGAGACCAGCAGCCCGGTATACCAGGTTGGAAAAGGAATGAGGACATCCGGCATGAGTTAGCTGTCCGACCACTGAATGACACGGTGAGGACATTTTTGAAGAAATGGTAGGTCGTATGGTCCTATCAAGAATATCACACGTGAGAGAAAAATATATGCCTAAAAGTAGAAGAAGACTGAGACGGCCGATAAAAGATGGAGAGATCAATTGTAACAACGGACGACGTAATAGGACTTAAACCTTATACTTGCAAAGCAGACAAAGAAGAAAAAGAAGAAGAAGAAGAAGAAGAAGAAGAAGAAGAAGAAGAAGAAGAAGAAGAAGAAGAAGAATTACGACGTCGCAATTGGTGTACAATGAATGAAAATTAAAGAGCACACCAAAATCGCGAATGAGAAAAACAAACAATAGTAAGATATTATTCCATCGGTAACGCATAATTTGTCGAACTGAGATTGAAAACATTCCCAGTACCTATACAAGATAACACCGGAATGCTTGTGAGATGGATAGTACGAAGTGATCATATTAGTATACTGTAGAAGATGTTTTGTGTGTGTATGTGTGTGTGTGTGAGTACGGGGGTGAAAAAGAAAGAAACTGTGGAGAGGGGGTAGGAGGATGCACAAAGAAGAGAGATGTCAAAGACAGGTAGATAAAAGTTAAAGAAAGAGAGGTGAAGTAGAGTAAAAGAATTGGAAAGGAGGTACGAAGGTAGACTGATGACGTTGATGAATGGAGAGGCGGAAGAAAAAAAATGGAGAATGATTATAAGTAATAAAGAGAAAAGTAAGGAGGAGCAGGGAGAAATAGAAAGACCAGAAGACAGAAAAGAATGTAAAAGGAGGGAGAGAGAAGAGAGAGATAAAAGAAAGATAAACGAGAGATAAAAGGGGGTGAAATAGAGCAGGGAAGGATAGACATATATAGACAGTTATACTGGCAGAAATTTATCATAATTTCCGCTCTAAGGAACAGGCCCTATTGAGATATCAACGATGAATAAACACTTTTAACAATATTTCAATTTTCTTGTACTCATTAGCAAAAATTTGTCTTAACTTACAGTCACCTGGTTGAAGATGTTGAACAGTATGTGAATGATGTGGATAAACATTCTCTTTCTTCTTTAGTGTTCTTCTGGTGCTCAGTTGAGGACTGCGCTGCATCATTTGAATGATATTTTCTTTTTCAGCTGCAGACTGTTCTACAGTGTGCTCAGTAGAACAATCAACCGTTGGAAACTACCCGTTAGTTTGTAAATTATAAAAGACCAGGGAAAATGTTTTCTGATGAGATACTCTTCTGTTTGGAAATGTTTGTTGGTATTGAGTTTTTGCAACCCTCGAATTTCCATTACTAAAACCATAAAAGAAAACACTATCTGCACACTCATGATTTGAAAATTGCAATGGGATCTCAAAATTATGTTAAAAAAATTCACAGGCATTGCACAAATGCAATGCACAGATAAGGGCATTGAAAATGCTTCAATAAATCTAAAAAATATATATATATTTATGTTCATTCACCAATCAATGAATTCATTCTTCATTTACCAATTTACAGATTATAAGTTAAATGTAGTCGCATTTATAAGCGAAGTTTTATATGTGTACTACGTTATTGACAACAAAGAAGTAGTTTCTATGGAAACTCACCGGTTCCCATTTTCGATCATGCGCCAGCGGTCGTTTTCAAATGTGCGACACGTCCTTATACACATTTTCAATGTTAAAAACACTTCATATCGCTGATTTCAGGTTAGTTATGACAAATAATTAAGTTACTGCATTATAAATTCATTTTAAAACAGTTTCTTAAAACAGCTTTCTAAGCAGTTTTTATTGAAGTTTCGTGCTACACTTTGGGACATTCGAACACTGACGGAGGTGTGAGGAAGGTTACGACAAGCGCACATGTTCGTTATTATTCCCGCTGCTATGGTTTTTCATAATTAGTGTTAGTCTGTTAATTAAAATAAAGAATGTGAAGTGTTCGAGTGATTATTATTTTTTTTATATAATAAGAGTGTGCTGTATAATGTTTCTCGAACACTGATTATAAACTTTACTAATGTACGAAAATAAATTTAGCATGTACTGTATTATGTATTTTTTAAATAAGAGTATATTATGTATTTTGTTAGTACCCAATTGCTAACTGTATAAAAAAATTTGATTGTTTATAACGCTCATTTTTTTTAATTGACTTTACATACATCAGATTTGTCTGAATCAAATTCATTATACATTTTATTGCAAGTTTACTTTTATTTTTATTACGTGTATTATTGTTGCTATTTTAAACAAGTTTATTCACATCGAACATAAAAAAGTGTGATTGTCTGCACCAATTTTAGGAGACTTCCGTAACGTTTCGATAAAACTATCCAACATACATTTCTGGGATTCTATTTTTTCAATTTTTCAATTTAAAACCAATGTAAACCATCAGATTTATCATTTAATTTAAGTTTCAATGATTTCAATAGAGTTTAATTTTATCCTTAAGACAGAAATCAAGATAAAATATTTCGCAAGCTATAAATCGAAAACGATGCGTATACAATTTCTTCTTTATTTCAGCCTGTAGAATTGATTCCTGAAGTATATTCCATTCCTCATAAAGCACTCTGTATACAGGTTGGGCCAAAAGTCATTACCCATGGTGAGTTACTGAGTTACCCATTGTAAACATTAAGATAACTTTGGTTGTGATCTTCCCATTGATTTTAAATTACGCGCCTTTGGAAAAAAATTTGAGAAACAATTTAATAAATATATTGTGATATCTAGCGCGTAATTTAAAGTCGATGGGAAGATCACAACCAAAGTTATCTTAATGTTTACCATGGGTAACTCAGTAACTCACAATAGGTAGTGATTTTTGGCCCACTCTGTATATTACAAAATTTAAAAAAAAATTACAAAAAATAATCAACTCAAGCACCTTATTATATTTTTTTATTACATTGCGAGATAAAACGAATAATTTAAAGGCAACAGACAGGTCCAGGCCCATGTTGATGGCAGTCAATAAGGACACGCCTTATTGACTGTCAAAATAAATGGCTCAGAAATGACCAACAGGAAGGCGCCCAACTGTCGGTATCCACAGAGCGCACGCGCGCACG
Organism: Magicicada septendecula; assembly: GCA_034769895.1. Classification (NCBI taxonomy): domain Eukaryota; kingdom Metazoa; phylum Arthropoda; class Insecta; order Hemiptera; family Cicadidae; genus Magicicada; species Magicicada septendecula. The sequence continues at coordinate 1,398,130,824 of CM068367.1, forward strand.
CACTCACGGAAATCGCTGAATCATCGAATGTTGTAATGCAGTTTGTACGAGGAACTCAAATGTAGCGTAAACTCGAGCAGACTGATGCGTCCGACCGAGCGTGAATTTCACACCATCCCTGAGATTACTCAACACAGCCGAAGGTAATTTGCTGCAATATAAGCAGACGTACTAGTATACTACATTAGACAGTGTACAAAGTACGCTACAAGTTGTTTCTGTTAGCTAAATATGTGTTTTCAACATACATCATAACAAAAATGAACGTCGTTGAAGAAAATGGGTTCAGGAAGAGAAGATCGTGCACAGAGGCTATTTTTACACTTAAATTAATCATTGAAAAGTGAAGTGAATTTAACTTAGAGACCCATCTAGTGTCCATAGTTATGTCGAAAGCTTTTGATAATGTGGAACGTTCACTACTCTGTAATATAATGTAACGAAGGTGTTTCCCTTAGCAATTCATTAATTTTCGTAGGAGCCTAGGGCCTTTACAAGACAACAGTCGTCGTGGATTTGAATGGTAGCAGAAGATATTCCTACAAATAAAGGTGTGAGACAAGTATTTTTCCTATTTTACCTACACTTTTTAATATCTACATGGACGACATATTTCGGAGATGGACAGCTAAAGTTAACTAGGGAATATCACTTCAGTGAAATATTCATGTGAATTCATTGCTTCATGCAGATGACAAGTTAGTGATAGAGAAAACACAAGACCAGTTACAAAGGGCGACATTTACGTTCAATAGCATCACACAAGACTATGCGCTACAGATTCCTGCTATAAAATATAAAACGATGCCATTTAATGGTAAGTATCCTATAAGAGATAAGATAGCCGTGAATAATCAGACTTTGGATCACGTTAGTCGTTTTAATTACCTGGGTTGTGATATCTCATATGGGACCGATATTGATTGGGATAGTAAGCTAACGAAATTTAGGTGTATCTGTGGAACGATTCATAGGTACCTAAGAAATAAAACACGGAAGGATAACCAAATGAAATTTTACAAAATTGTGGCTGTCTCCACATTCCTGTATGATAGTGAGACACTGACTCTTGATAAGAGAGACGTACAGAGGATTCTGGCAGCTGAAATGAAATTTCAAAGAGGGGCGCAATGTAGTTCTCTCCTTGATCGGTGAAGGAACGAGGGAATTAGACGCAAATTAAACATTGTATCGTTGCATCAGAAGTTTGAAGACCACAGGAGGAGATGGTGTGCACACTTGAGCCACATCCCTGAAATCCGCCTAAACGTGGCTGTCATGGGTTACCACCGTACTGGAAATATAGATGTCGGTAGACCGAGGAGGAGATGGGTTCCGGAACAGGTCTAAAGCGTAATAATTGGAGTGGTCGTGATGATGATGATGTAAATGAACGCCGTTCATAGTCATCATTAACTACAAGTATTAAACCAAAAGTGGTTTATTCCGGTTCCAAGCAGATAAACTAGAGGTGGTCACTCTAACGCTTCTTCGGACGTGCCACACCTCGACGGTCCCTTTGGCTTATAACTCAATAGTTGTTTTGATGGTTCATCTTCTTCATTCACAGCACTTAATGAATATTAATTGTTAATCTTCACTTGTGAACTTACTTTGTTTTTTTCCCGTACGCGTTTCGGCGTGATGTGCGCGGTGTGAGACAGAATGTCCGGAACTTGTAACCTACAAGTACAAGTTCCGGACATTCTGTCCCACACCGCTGAAGAAGGCGCACATCACGCCGAAACGCGTACTGGAAAAAACAAAGAAAGTTCACAAGTGAAAGTTTAACAATTAATATTCACTCAATAGTTCTTTGGGGTGCGGCAGTCAAGATGTTCCAAACATTTTGGAGGACACTGGACAATCATATCAATTATACCCATAATTAATATTCAATTAATATTCAGTTCCTGCTGCATATATACCCTGCGATATTGAAGAGTATATCGTTGAATATCATTTAATACAGCATTATTAACTTGTGCTAAATAATAGCATATTAACAAGAACATGACTGCAGTAAGTAGATTAATACCAATAAAGTACGTATTAATAATATGTGTGTGTGTAGAGAGAGAGGGAGGGAGAGAGAGAGAGAGAGAGAGAGAGAGAGAGAGAGAGAGAGAGAGAGAGAGAGAGAGAGAGAGAGAGAGAGAGAGACAGTGAGAGAGAGACGCACGGAATGCATAGGCTCCGCACTGTGGAGTAGAGCACACAGTTGATTATGCTAATATACTGTAGTATAGGTAGGTAACGGTGTATTATTGTGTCTGTGACACGGGGAGATGGCGCGGCGTCTGCGACAAGTGGCTTTGTATTACACTTGACAGGCAATATATCAACTCGCACACGAGCGCACACACACACTACGCACCCTATTGAAACCGGTGACACAGGCACAAGTGCGACACGTTGTAGGGGGGAGTGGTGAAGAGTGAGAGGGGAAGACGGAGATAGACAGACGGTCAGAGAGCAAGAGAGTGAAAGAGAGGATAGAGAGAGAGAGATGCAGACAGACAGAGTCAAAATTAGAAAGAAAAGATGCAAAATAGTAAAGAAGGGTGAAGAGGATGTGGAAGATACGATAGTATGATGACATAGATGCTGAGAGAGCACAAAAAAGAGTGGGCGAGGAGAATACTTATAATTGATAAGGAGAAAAGGAAGGAAAAAAATAAGAAAGCAGGAAAGATAAACGAGAAACAAAAAGCGAGAAGGTGTGTGGAGGGGGAAGAAAAACCTTCCAGTTATCAACAAGACTGTATAAAAATAAACTTCTTCTTCTTCTTCTTCTTCTTCTTCTTCTTCTTCTTCTTCTTCTTCTTCTTCTTCTTCTTCATCTTCTTCTTCTTCTTCTTCTTCTTCTTCTTCTTCTTCTGTATTAAAACACTTATCATACCGATTGTTACTTCTGGAGGTGAGACATAGATTTTAACAAAAAAGAACAAGAGACACTAAGAAGGTTTGAAAGAAAGATTGTACGACATGCTTATGGCCAGATTAAAGAAGATAATTAATAGAGGATAAGAAATAACAGGAGATATTTGGAGGCATGAGTACGACAATTACTCATCAACGCGCTCTCGAAACGATGACAGGTGCAGTTACGTAAACGTTCGATACGTTTCTTAGGTAGCCGAGCGAGTGCAGTTTCTGTGTCAAGTAAAGTACCCTCTAGGCTGTTCGAGTACTTAACTAGGCCGTTCACTCAAGTAGCTTTTAGACTGTTCGAACACTCTTAACTATGCAAATTATGCTGCCACGCCCCCAAAAGAGTGGAAAGTTATTCTGGAACACATGCGAGTTCTTGTAAGCAACAGCGGCCGGCTTAGTCAGTCAGTTACACCTGACGAAATTGTAGAGTGCGGATCAAGTGATTGTTGCAGATTAGTGGAAAGTGATTATTGTGTTGTAATTAGTGTGGAACTCTGCTAGTTGACAGTATTATTGCGTTATCGCATGTGGAAAACTTTAATTAGAAAATTATTGTACGAGAGTATCTTGTTGATTTGAAATTGTTGTTTGTGACTAATTAAAGCTGGTAATTAGTGACTTCATTGGCGTCTGTATTTTGTTTCCACTGTACAATACGAAGATCTGTGAAACGGTTGTAACAATTTCAGAATAATTTAAATTTTAAGCACTGCTTATATGGTAATTTCACCGGCGCGCACGCCCACATACCGAATTACCAATCAATCTATATTACTGTCATGCAGTAAACAGAATCATCTCTCTCTCTCTCTCTCTCTCTCTCTCTCTCTCTCGTTAAAAACACACAGTCAAAGAGAACTGATTGAATCAGCATCCGGATAAACAAACACGACTAATCAAATTAGACTACTTCGCATTCAACTACTTTTTTGTTTTTTGAATAACTGATAACGAACACTACAAATACAAGCCTATGTGTTAGGGTTGTTTGGTACATTTACTACGGCTGTTTCAATCAGGAACAGGGTGGAAGAAGCATGAATAAAATCTGTACAAAGCAGATTGATTTGACTCAAATCAATATATCGTCATCTTGATTAAACACGTTGTTTTAATTATAATCTATTCTGAGCGTTGTTTAAGCGTACAAAGGTTTCTTCTGCCTACGGTAGCTACGAGACGTATTTTAAAAATAGTTTATTATAAAGTAATCGCTTGTGTAACACGAACATCCAAGATAATTTTACTACACAAGACAAAAGATAATATCAAGGGTTTTGTGGTAAAACTATCGAAGTCCAAGTTATAATGATGTCTGAAGATGTTTCAAAACCAACATTTTTTTATGCATTTCTCTTTTTCACTTTATTTTTTAAAACAGCTTTGTAGTCAATAAAACCCCTAGTTAATAATAAAAAGTAACTTTGAACATCATTTTTGTGATTTATTATTGCACTTGAAAACTTTTGATTTCAGTTTTCCGTAATTCAGATGAGTGGACTTGGGTAGGCTTACCTATAACTCCACGATATGTACCATTCGAGAAATATTATTTTCTAGGAAGACGTTTTAGACAAGACGGTATTTAAAATTTTTAATTAATTTAAATTTAAATTTGTTTAAAATGGGCGGCGATGGTTGTGTAATCATTATATTTTTTTAATCATATAAAATATTGTTACGACGGTCATAACGATCGTCGTGCTCTACAGTGGAAACAAAATAACGGGCACCAACGAAGTCACTAATTACCGACTTCAGTTAGTCACAAACAACAATTGAAATCAACAACGGCACTATCACACAATAATTCTAAGTCGAATTTGTCTACACGTAATAATAATAATAATATTAATAATAAATGTCACCAAATTACGGTTCCCCACTAATTAACACAATAATCACTTTCCAATAATCCGCAACAATCACTTGATCCACATTGAATAAACTTACTTCTAAGCCGTCTGCTGATGCTACATGCACCCCGCAGACGTTCAAAAAAAGTCTTTCATTTTCCGGGCGGTACTGCGACCACAATGTGCGTAGTTATAGTCTGGAGACTAGGTCAAAAGAACGACCTTGAATGCGACGTAGTTTACAAGCTTCAAAGCCTACTGTAAATGGATAAAAGATCATGGTTGTTAGGTGAAGATTACGTTTTTGAAGATGGTAAGTAAAGAACACTATTCGGACATTTTACGCAATTTGTATGAAAATATTCACAGAAAACGACCAGATTTAAGGAAGAATAATTCATGAAAATTGCATCCCGATAATGAACCTGGACGGACGTCATCGCTTGTTAAGAACATTGCCAGAGTAGGCAGAAGAAAACGTAATAATGATGAGACGGCAATTGCGAACTTTCGCCTCTCAATAGTGATAATTTCCACAAAAGGACAACGTATCGCGACCGTTGAAGATGTAAAACGAAAATCGTTAAACGAGCTGAAGGTTTGAAATATTTTGAAGACTCAAAACGGCTGGCATAATCGTGTTACATTCGACTGAGACAACTTTGAAAGGGGCAGTATAAGTATCGATGAAAAAGTCATAATTTTTAAAATAAACGAGAATTGCATGAACTGTTTTTCCAATATCGTCCGCTTATTTTAATAATTATACTTTTGCTTATAATGGATTATCAATTAGCAAAAAATAGAATAAAAGCTATACAAAGCAGATTGGTTTGACACGCGTAAAAATATCTAAAGATTGATTAAACACATAGTTTTAATTAATATCTCTTTTGAGAGTTGCTTAAGCGAACAACTAGCCGGATACTTGGCTTCTGCCTGAACGTGTAGTCATGTATTATTCAAATTGGTCGCTTACGTAAACTGTAACACCCAAGCCAGTGCCACTGTTATGATCACAAAGCGTAAGGTTACATACTGTTACGACTGTCTCGCTGATCTCACTGACGTCACCGGTCACACGGAGTGGAAAACAAAATATAAGGCACCAACGAAGTCACTAAAAACCAGTTTTAATTATCACGATGTGAATAGTTTGTAATAAAAAGTTATTCAACAAGATTAGACTCGTAAATTATTTTAGATCTAAAATAAATTTGTAGTCACGCAATAATAATGTCAACTACTAGAGTCCCGCACAATAATCACATTTCACTAATAGCCAGTTGAAACGAACTGAGTAATCGCCCGAAGTAAAACTGCAGTGACCTTTGCTGGATGCTTATATTTATACCCCGCTGACATGCCAGAGTAAAATGTAACTTTTGGATGACGTGCTAAACAATTGCCCCTTACTGTGCCGGGGTTTGAATTTTCCCGCCGCGGTTTGAATTTGTTCAGTGCTTGCCACAGCCACGTCGATCATTAAGATATGATTGCGATGGCCATGTCGACGTTCCGGCGAAGCGATCTAGTGTGCCTAGTCAACCGCGTCAGCTGCTCGCTGCCCGTTGTTCATAAGCAGATTAACCAAAGATTATTTTTGCAAATTGGGACAGGTCGTTTTGTGCAGCAGGTGGAACCAACTAATTCAGGTCTTGTCCTCTTTTCTCTGCCAACCTTCGAGGAGAACATTCCACTGGTCTGACGGCCCAGGATCTGCGTGTATATCTTTAACCATGCGTTCGTAATCTGGTAAAGGCGTTCAGGGTCCCCGCACCAATCAGGAGAAAGGGAAGAGAGCGGTAGTCACATCAACACCGGTGACTACCCGTAGAGCAGTGCACCAGGATGCTCCTCGAAGCCGTCAGATCCAGGAATGCTGATCCAACAGAAAACACCGAAGGACCCACATCTGCCAGGAACAAGAGCCAGTGGAGAATCATCACAATCTAGGGACAATCTGCAGCACTCCCAACACACTGTTCATCATGGTACCGTTTAAGTTCTTCTACACAAAAGAACAGATGGGAACGTTTTAATTATCACTCTTTCATCAGCATCAAGTCAATAGACCGGTTACCCTTGTGCTCACATTAAACGTCTTTGTTAAGAACTTACAATACCTCAATTCAAGAACTCAAGTTGTTTAAAAAAAAATTGTAACTGGTCTGACATACTCCATGAAGGAGTAGTTAAGTCGTTTTGTTAGAATATGGGTTTCTCCCTTAAACTATTTCATGTCTAATCTGTATTACCCTCATTTATTATAATTAGTGTGAAGGGTTATTCAGGTTTTCATTAAGGGGTGGGGATAACTTAATTGGTTCGTTATTCCAACTGTAAGCATGTTCGCGTGGTCTCCCACATGGAGTATACTGGTCTATACATGAATATATGTATCACTTATGTCTATTTTATAACAACATAAATTAATGACTATTTATATAAAATTAAACATGATTGGAACATTGTGTTACAACTTAAACGCTAAATAAATTTGTTACTTGTTAAAAGAGTGTTGATTGCAAATCATGTCACTCCGTTTGGGCTCCAGCACAATTTTCGCTTCCTCTAGGTTAAGTAATCTTAAATTTTGCGTAACGGCCTAGCGCCATTACATTACGATCTTTTGAATCCACTGCATTGTCTGGCCTTGAATACAGTGTGCGCGGACCGGTGAGGTCTTGGAACAGCCTCAATTGTTGACGCGTGATAAGTAATTGTCTTTCTCGCGAAAGACAGTAATTGTCTTTCATTTCAAAGTAGCAGCAGTATGTACGCACAAACACATTAGAGCTTTTCTCTCTTGGGGTAGCCGAGATACTTGTAGAACGTTTCGTGTTACGTAAGTATTACCTTAAGAAGTATTGCCTTCTTGCAGAACGTTTACAAGAAACAACCTTAAACAGAGATGTGTGTGGAGTGTTGTTCTGTACGGAAGAAAATCGTGGACGATAGGGGAAGGACAGAAGGAAAGACTCCAAGCATTTGAGGACTGGTGTTACAGAAGAATGCTCAAGATAAGCTGGAGAGAAAAGATGACTAACGATGATGTCCTTAGAACAGCTCAGGAGGACCGAAATTTAAATGTAAACTTAAAAAGTAGAAAGGACAAGTAAATAGGTTATATACTAGGACAAAACGGGCTACTTGAAGTAAAGGAAACATACGAGGGAAAAGTCGTAGCTGAAGGCCTCCTTAAGACTACACGGGACATATTACCTACCCGCACGTCATACTGCGAACTAAAGAGGAAATCAGAGAAACGACAGGAATGATCAGGTATAATTATTACAATCGAAAGCGTAACACATCTTACGTAACGAGCATAAAGTATTGTTATAAGCGTCCCGCAAGAATCAATAGAATAACAAGAAGAAGAAGGTCTGTCCTTGTTTCCGAGGCTACTGTTGGAATTGTAAGTTGTCAATTGTGACCACCGTACAGGGAATCAAGATAGAAAATTTTCAACTGCCTTTGACGTGACGTTACTTATGGTCATGATGGAGATATAGAAAATAAAGTGACGAATTTCACAAGAATGTGTTGAACGATTTGGAGAACGCTGAGAAATAAATGTAGAAAAGAAACCCAAATAACATTTTATAAAAAAAATGCCAATACCTACACTACTGTATGGTTCTGAAACTCGGGTCATGAATAAGACAAGTCACAAACAGCAGAAATGAAATTTCTGAGATCAGTTAAAAGGTGTAACAGACGAGATCATATAAGACATGAAGAGATAAGAAGTGATATAGATATTTTCGCAGTTAAATAAATAAAAAATACAGACTAAAATGGATTCAACACATCGACAGAATGGCTGAAAGTAGAATACCGAAGATGGCGAAAGATTACAACCCTAGAGGCAAAAGAAACGTTGGTAGACCTAAGGAAAGTAAACTGTGGAATAGGAACAGGCCGCCAAAGCGTAAAACCGTTAAGAAGAAGAAGAAGAAGAAGAAGAAGAAGAAGAAGAAGAAGAAGAAGAAGAAGAAGAAGAAGAAGAAGAAGAAGAAGAAGAAGAAGATGACGATGATGGTGATAATGATGATGATGATGATGACAAGAAGAAGATGAGGAAAGAGAAGAAGAAGGTGAAAGAAATTCGTACCTTTTTTGTCGTTGTTCGTTCTTCAACATCGTGACTCGTTATAACTCATTATAACTTTAACTGTTATCACACAAGGTGTAAGGTCACATACCATTTAAGAAGTACTACCTTCTCGCAGAAAGTTTAAGAAAGGTTGTAACAAAGGGACAAAATTAATCGTTAACAGTATCCCAAGGAAAGACTCATGTTCTCTGACAATTATTTTCCTTAATTTACATAATGTCGTTCCCCTCTTCTGCTTTATACGTTGCTCGCCACTGCTGCCTAAAACTCATTGCTACCTTAAACGTGATAATTTCTTTCAAGTTGCTTTTAACCATTCTACTAACTTCCTAACATGAAAATAAAATCGGACTATCTTTTATGATTATTGTTGCATTATGCTGTGGCAAGTGTTAGAAGAACGGGGATATCTAGAGTAGCTTATAATTACTATACACAGACTATATAACGAAACAAAAATAGCTGATAAAAATAATTGTACGATATCTCAACAAATATCTGTCAATCAAAGTATTAGACAAGGCTGCAGTATATCGTCTACTCTTTTTAACATTAATGTATTGAAAATAGAAAGAAAATAGAAACAAGTAGTGAATCCTCGTATTAAGTTATCAAGAAAGAAGTATTTGACCATTCTGTTGTTGGCTGACAGCATGTTTGTAATTAAAAATAAAGAATTTGAATTACAAAAATCAGTTTTTAAGCTTCGTCAAATCTGCAAACAATACAGTATGAAGATCTCCACTACAAAACAAAGGTAATGGTATTTCGAGGCAAGGAACCGATAACAACAACAAAAATTAATAATTAAAGCATAGAACAGGAAAGTGTTTTACAGTATTTGGGAAATAATATTAATTACGATAAGAATTAAAATATCGTTGTTAAGTTAGGCAAGTTCCAGACAATGTGTGGGACAGTAAATCGTATTTTTAGGAATCGTACTTCGAGAGAAAACCTAACGTTATACAAAGTTGGGATAGTCCTATTCTATGGGTGTAAATTATTAACGACAACCAAGGAACAAGAAAGTAAGATTCAAGCCTCATAATTGTCGTTTTTAAGAGGAATTAAAAGTTATTCTGAACTTGATCACATAAAGACTGACATCATAAGAGAAGACTTACAAGATTTTAATTTGAATTATAGATTAGAAGATTATAAATAACGGTAAAAAGAACACTGATAAAGAATCTCAGATTCATGACTGGCCAAAAAAATTTTGGTGTATAAGTCTATAAGACATAGATATGTGGTCAGTCCCAGGAATATGTACCTGGAGGATCTCTTTGAAGGCGGATCAAGCAGCGTAATGCCTATACTGTCACGTGAAGACGAGGATGATGATTGTTTTTGCATACATTGTGAATGATGTAATCCAGGACCACGAACAGAAGACCATTGAAGATGATTGCCGCAGTTGCATTAGAAACGTGTGGGTGTGGTCTTTTAAGATGAAGATCATGACCCAACAATCGGGAAGGTAATTGTACTGTAAAAGGTATGAGTATTTTGAAGAAGAACGAGATGAAAGCTGACGGCAACACGTTTTTGTTTCCGTTCGCAGTGTGCTGTACAGTTCATAACTGCCTCGTGTAGTTTAATCGGCGCTTTTCTTTATGCTCATTGAGCAAAGGACAGTGTAATTTGTCACAGATAAATTTATATTTTGGACAAGTTGTAAAATTGAAAATGAAAATTAACTGTGTAAATAAAACGACAAATTTAGCGAATACAGCGTTTGGTAAATTTATTTTAACCATTAAAAAGTAAAAAAAAAATTCAAGTATTAGAAAATAGAATATTTAACCAAGGCGCTCTTTCCGGTGCTTTCATATTGCTCCTAGAACAGGTTGCCTTAACACATAGATCAATTGAGAGGTAAGTGATTAACGTCAGGATATCGGATAGGAGAAAAAATAAGTGAATACGAAACCTAACTTAAGTCAAAGTCGCTTCAAATCAGGCAGCACAAGCAAAGTGGAAATCTGCCGGTTATAACGGCGGTGACACCAACTAAGATGGAATGAAACTATATTAACCTGAAAGGCATGGCGGTGAAGAATGATTATAAAAGGTCGAACTCGGCATGTACATCGAGGTATGCCCAACATTGTAAGAACTTCCTCTTCCTCTTCCTCTTCCTCTTCCTCTTCCTCTTCTTCTTCTTCTTCTTCTTCTTCTTCTTCTTCTTCTTCTTCTTCTTCTTCTTCTTCTTCTTCTTCTTTTTCTTTTTCTTCTTCTTCTTCTTCCTCCTCTTCCTCTTCCTCTTCCTCTTCCTCTTCCTCTTCCTCTTCCTCTTTCTCTTTCTCTTTCTCTTCCTCTTCCTCTTCCTCTTCTTCTTCTTCTTCTTCTTCTTCTTCTTCCTCTTCTTCTTCTTCTTCTTCTTCTTCTTCTTCACGTCACGGAGTAGGCACTCTGCCCGTTCCGTCTTCACAGAGTATCTCTCCATCTAACTCTCGGTCTTCCTACATCTCTTATACCAAGGGGTCTATATTGAAACGCAACCTTAGGTAGTCGTCCATTCTCCATTCTGTCCAGATGGTGTAACCATTGCATGGGATATGTCTGAATCTTATCATTTGTGGAGAATATCTGTAGCTCTTCTCTAATATCCTCATTGCGCAAAGGATCCTGTCTCGTTCAACCCTTTGTTCTTCTCAGAAACCTAATTTCCAAAGTTTTAATCTGGTTTTTAATCTTCATTGTAGGAACCCGTGTTTCAGATCTATATAGTAAAACAGGCGCTGTCATTGTTTTATAAAACTTAAGCCTTGTCTCTTTCCTTGTATTTTTCCTCAACGTTGTTCGTACAACACCACACATTATCTTAAACCTCGATATTTTTGTAGTGATATCTTGGCCTGTGTCGTTCCCTATACTGATAGTGCAGCCCAGGTAATTGAAGTCACAGACTTGTACCAAAACTGTTCCCACGAGAACAATTTTTTATCTGACTGGATCTTACCCCCAAAAGCTATGGTTTTTGTTCACTGCTTAGATATTTGAAAAAGATATTCTTTACAAATATGATTTAAACGATATAAAAAATACTGCAACTCATTCCCTGTTTTCTGTATTAAGATTAAATCGTATGCACACAATAAAATATCCAAACTCGTGTTCTGAAGCTGATTGTAATTCATAATATTTTTACGGCTTATCAAGGATATTTTTGCTCCTGTATCAACAATAAAATATGGATCATTCCTCCATATTTCTCTTCAATAATTACTACATCAGTCGCTGTCGATATGATTTGATTTCCTTCTTTGTCCTCTAATTTGGAACCTGAACTATTTATCCACTACAGTGACTTTGTTAAGACAGCGACTAATCACTGCACCCAATCACATTTATCCTCAGTTTTCCGAACGATCAATTACCTGTGGTCCTCTCTGACCTGTTTTCTCCTTCCGGATTGACCTCTTCACGACTTGACGATGGCTGGTATCCATCACGATAATGTTCTTTATCATCTCTTCGTGGCTTGTATAGAAGAAAAGAGCCCGAGGAAAGAATTAAACTTGTTAATCTGAACGCCTTTGGTGTCTAATTATATCGGTTCAAATATTTTATAAACACGATTCGCATTGTCGCTTTAAAAATGTTGCCTTACGATAAGGAACGTGAATGGCATTGTTGATTCAAACAGAAACTTTATTAGTGTCGAATTTTGTGTCATGTTTCTACGTTCAATACGGTATGTAGTACATAATATTTAGGTCGCATGATCAATTAACTTTTCAATAACATAATAAGAAAAGGAAAATATTTATAGTAAGTAGAAAAACGTTTGGATATGAATATTCCTTTTCAGTTGAGGTAACATTAGAGAATATTCAAACAAATCTCTCTCCAGTAACAACGGTCGTTCTCGATTATTCCCTGTACGCGAAGACAGTAATTACGCTGTGCATTCATAGAGTCCCTTCCATTGTTTGCTGAATAACAGGCGATAAGACGTTGTTGTTCCAAGTAAGTCTCAGAAATTTTTTTTATTAATACCTCAGACCATCTGTAAACAACTGATGTAACTACATATGTATACAGTAAACAATACTCGGCATGTGTAACATTTTTATTATACACAAAATTATAGACCTAACATTCGCATTACAATTACGAAAATTATAAATTTCACTAAGAGTTTCAGGTTATAAAAAAATTCAAAAAATATGTTTTTTATTTTTATCTTAGAAAAGTGTCCTTTACTTAAATTAAATTAAATTAATATGTATATTCTTATTATTATGTGAGATGTAATATTAAAAAAAAAATCGTATTTATTTTGTTTGTTATTGTGTTTGAAGGCTGTGTCTGAAACATTGTCGTTTTTATGGAGAGCAAGAAACAGCTGCATTTGGCAATATTTTCTTACCTTTTTTATAAGCTGCACTTACATTTTATCTTATCTGTGTTATACTGAAATTGTAATTTAACTTCCTTTTCATAAAATGCGAATCCTCCTCTTTCATCTGATGTGTACTTCTAGTATCCTGTCTGCACATCTGACAAGTGTAACCAGCATATATATTAACAAAATCTTATTATGTAGATAGTATTGAGTACTGTCAACTAACACTCCGACAAAAACTGTTGTAAAAAAAAACTGTTGACAAATGCCGGCACTAAGATATTTGTAGGTAATGACTATGTAAAAGTTATAATATCGTGTGCACATGTGGAACACATATTATTATATTGTTATGATCATTAACAGTTATAAGAAACTTTCGAGACTCCTGAATGCGCGAGGGCCGAGGCTACACGTCTTGTTCACCTTTGTAGAAGGCCCCCTTATGTTTCTGATATTAGTTAAAGCTGCTATACTGATCCCTGTAGTTCGTCCTCACTGGATGCAAATACCACCTGATCGTCACATTTTTTCCTACTTTCGATTAAACAGAATGCTCCTGATTAAGAGTGATATCTAATGAGGATGTTAGTAGGGTTTTGTTTAAATCTGCTACATGTTTAGACTGACCAATATGAAAAGGGCCTGTGTGATACTTAACATGCGGCAACTCACGCAGATGTTTGAAGATCATTCTGTGCGACAGAAATACGTAACCCTCTAGAAACGTAATTTGAGATGCCCCTTCCAGACCTTACTTAACTATTCTAACGGCATCTAGGCCTGCTGTGTCACAACAATGCAAGGTGGCTGACATATAAATACCGGGTTTAGAAGCGGCGAAGTTTAGTTTAGGCCTGGCGATAATACTTCTGCGGTTCGGAGTCATTGTTGCAATTTAGTGAAAGGTGATTATTGTGTTAATTAGTGCGAGAACTTAACAAGGTGACAATTATTGTTGTGTATATGGCAAACTTGACTTGAAATATTATCTGCTGATTTCTAAATGTTGCTTGTGTCTAGTTAAAGTTTGTAATTCGTTAGTGACTGCATTATTGTGAGTTGTTCTGTTTCCACTGTAAAACACGACGATCTGAGCGGCCGTCGTAACGATACATAGAAGCAAAGTTTTAATCATTGAACAATTTATGTCATGGATCTCTGTATGTATTGTTTGTTGATTTTGAGAGGAATTTTGATTCTGTTGACAAGAAGAAAATATGCAGGGCCATGGAAAGATTTGTAATTCCACAGAAGATTGTACGACTTGTACAGGCAATGTATGAAGGAGATACATGTCAAGTGGAGCATGGGGGTAAGTTTGCTGGTAACTAGGGAGTAAGACAGGGATGTCTTCTGTCCCCTATCTTGTTTATCATAGCGCTGGACGGCATGTTGCGAAAGGCAACAAATAAAAAAAGGGGGATTCAGTGAGGCTTAAATAGCCGGTTGGAAGAACTGGATTATGCGGATGACCTGTGCCTTCTTGCAGAAAGTCTACGAGATATGTAAATTAAATTTAACAATCTGAAAACAGAAGCCAAACAAGTAGGGTTAAAGATGAATGACAAAAGGCCAAGAGAATGCGTATTAATCATAGAAATAATTCTGATTTGATACTAGACGGAAAAGTTATAGAAAGGGTAGAGGAATTTTGCTACCTGGGTAGCATGGTTAGTCAGGATTGAGGTTCTCTTAGAGATGTGATAAGTTGTATAAATCAAGCAAAAGGAGCATTTGCACAGTTACGACCAATATGAAGATCACCCCATGTACGCAGGAAGACAAAACTCAGAATACTTGACTCAAATGTTAAATCGGTGTCGCTGTATGGATGTGAGACCTGAAAAATGACAAAAGGACATCACCACAAGGTTACAGACTTTCATAAACCGTTGTGCGAGGTACATAATGAGAATTTGGTGGCCCAAGACCATCTCGAACAGAGATCTATGAGAGGCCACAAGTCAGAGTCTCATCCAACTACAGACAAAGAGATGAAAATGGAGGAGGATCGGGCAGACCCTGAGAAGACCACCAGAAAATATCGCTAGACAGGCACTGAATTGGAATCCGCAAGGTAGCCGCAGACGTGGCAGACTGAGGAACACCTGCAAGAGGACTGTGGAAAGAGAGCTGGCTGGTGTCAGCAAGAGATGGAGGGAGGTGAAGGCCCTGGCAATGGCCAGAATACGCTGGAGAAATTTCGTTAAGGCCCTATGTTCCACCTAGGAATTTAAGAACATAACTAACTAACTAAAATTTTAATGTTCTAAATAAGTTTCTTGAAAAACCGCCATAATTGTTTTTTTTATTTATATATTGTTACACACCTTGTCCGTGTTTTAGGCGTGTAACATACATATCACAATACAACAATATTATACTACAATTAAACAACACTGAAAATCACAATAATTATCAAACTTAACTAGTACCTTTAATTTTTTCTTTCTTCAAAGCTTACTTGGCGACTGAATTACCTGTAATGAAGGGGGGCGTATATAAAAAAAGCAACTCATCAGTTGGTGAGCAGAGTTGAACGAGTTTATTTGTTAAGCAGAACAGAGTTAGCCTTTTTATACTTTTATAATTATGGATCAGCCAGTTTATTACATTTTTTTAATTATTAGATCCTTGGATCTAGAATAAACTAAGTGTTAAACAATCTCAAACTAAATAACTCGAATTGCAATTCATAAGGAAATTTAATAGTAAGCCAAATTAATCAAAATAATTCGGCCACATGTATCAATACCAGTGTACAGGATCGACTACTCACAGCGAGCATGCTGTGGATTGTTACTGAGTTTTGTCTTTACTCTCACTTATAGCTTAGAGTCTCTGGTAATACTAAATGTTCATATTTCCTTCTTTATTGATTATGCGTAACTACCGCTGGGTGTTAATAATTAATTAAACGTGTTACTTGAAAAGCCTGCACCGTATGATGGCGTCGAGTCGGATGGAGTTCACGCCACGTGCTTACGAGTCGCAGGTTCGAGCCTCCGCATAGCTTGTAGGATCTGTATGCATCCGCAAGGTAAAATCGTGTGAAGGGCTGGATTCCTGTAGTTTTTTAACGGGTTGTTGGAATTACTGTCGCCAACATGAAGTTATCATCCTCGACTTGAAGTTATGGTTCCCAACATGGAATTGTCGGCCCCAACGTGGAATTGTCGTCTCCAACGTGGAACCAAGTTCCTACTGCAAATTCCACAACTTTTTAGTATACGTTCCGCATTATTGCGTTAGCACATTTAATTTTACCACATTTAACTTTGATTTATAATACAACTATTGCAATCATAAAGTTAAGCTTTAAATTCCATACCAATATCAACTGACATGAAATTACATAGCTTTCTTTTCTGGTATATCTGTTTTTGACACAAAAAATATTAAACTGATATAAAATTTACATATTTTCTCTTCTGTATTTTACTGGCTGATAATGGCTTTTGTTGAGAGGCTTCATGTTTACAAGCATGTTACTTCATGATACGTTACAAATTACAATTGCTTCTTTTTTCTTTTTTACATAAGATACATATAATACAGTTACAAAATGACAAAGTAATACAACTAGATACTGGTACTGATTCATATTAGCCAAACTGACAATAAATACCTTGGTAAAAAGGCTCCGCACTTAGGCGTCGACTTAGAGACGAGGAGAAGCTCTGCTCACGGCTATTTCAGCGTGTCGACTGACTAACTTCGCCCGGTTAAAACCTTACTAGAGAACGAACGGGGCGAACGGCATGACGTCAGAACGTCGAACAAAGTACGAAAATGGTTCTATATCGCGATTACTTGATTTAATTTTTATTTAATTTGGTGATGCGCCAATCGTTGCATTCGGTGTAAGCCGAATAATTGCAACAATATATACTTAATTAGCTTCAAATTGTCCTTTACAGGTACCGTAACTGTGGGGAGATATTCTAATCAAAATACCTTGAACGGTTTTAAAGCCAATGAATTTATCTGATAAGCGAAAGTCCCAAATTTCTTTTATTACCTTCAGAAAAACTAAAACAGTCTAATTTCAGTTCTTCAAATGAGTTAGAGGTTGGTGGTAAATAGTCATCTGGGACATGGAAATGCTAATCTACAAAGAAAAAAAGTGGGGAAATAAGTGTCACCAGGTTAAGATACATTTCGGTGAAGCAGGCGCGGGGTTAAAAGGAAGTCACAACTGGATAGGGTTACTACTGCTCCATTTATTTGTTACATTCCCTGACTCTTACGTTTCGGTGAAGGTGTAAGACTTCACACTTAGTTAAACACTGCAATCTTTTACGTCTGTCACAGTTTATTGTGAAGTCCTAGCATTGATCTTCTTGTTACTTCAACGAAACTTTGTTGGCATCGTCGTAATTACGATAAATTTACCGACGATCGCATGCTGGTGCTGGGTACAACTTAACTGAAATGGAATCGCTTAACGTAAAACAACCTTAAGTGGTAACTATGTGTAGAGTATTGCAAATCGGTAACACTAATCGTACAGTGGTAATTTTGTACGGGAAAGCAAATCGTGGACGAAAGGAGAAGGAAAGAAGAAAAGGCTCCAAGCATCTGAGGTCTCGTGCTACAGACGAATGTTCAAGGTAAGCTGGAGACAGAAGGTAACTAATGAAGATGTCCTAAGAACAGCTCAAAAGGACAGAAATTTAAAAGGAAACTTAAAACGTAGAAAAGACAAGTTAATATGTTACACACTACGACAAAACGGGTTACTTGAAGTGAATAATTTGAAGGAAACATAGGAGAGAAAAGTTATAGTGCAAGGCCCCCCTTAGGCCGGTCGCATACTGGAGCGATATTTTGTTTTGTGACAGAAGCCTTTTAGCGCCTTGTGTCGCAAACCGTCGCAAACCGTCGCAAACCGTCGCAAACCGTCGCAAACCGTCGCAAACGACTTTACTGCCATTAATGTTAAGCGCCACGCTGGCTGCGACATTGTATAGAGGCGTCGCGAGGCCCTTTGCGACCAAAGGACGAACCTCCTTCAATTTTTGTCTCGCAACAAAACAGCTTACGACATTTTCAACTGCGCATGCGTTGGATTCTAATCACACAAAACGAAGAGTTTATAATTACACTTACTTAGTCCTACGTGGAAATTTGTATTGTCCTTTCGTTCTGATCCTCTGATATTGTCGTATATTTTTATTGTTGTTTTTGTCGTTATTATTATTAATGTTATTGTTATTGTTATAGTTATAAATTGCTACTGAGTGTAAAATGGAAACAAGTGTAGGTGTAGTTGAAACTCACATAGGTGCAAAATAATGCCTGTCACGATCCCACGACCCACACACTTTTACAGTTCAAAAAAAGAACTGACGACAAATTGTTTTGTTGTGAGCCAATGTCTCAAGCCTCACTCCACCGAAGCGACGCTTTGCAACACGATGCGTCAAAACGTTTCTGTCGCAAAACAAAATGTCGCTCCAATGTGCGGCCGGCCTTAGGCGACTTGACTCAAATTACAGAAAATATGGACATTGGAAACTGAAAAGGAAGAGATAGGAATGATTAGGTGTAATGATTACAATTGAAAAGGTAGCGCAACTAACAAAACGAGCATAACGTGTTGTTGTGGGGTACGTCCTACAAACGTTAATGGAACAAGAAGAAGAATAAGGTGGAGGAAATCTCGTCGTTGTTCGTTCTCCAACATCACGACTCATTATACAATTATAAAGCAGTCTCACGTTTGTTTGTCGCAGGCCTGTTCGTACCGTCCTCCTTGGCAAACTTGAGATCATTTTATCTTAGTTATTAAGTCGAACCAATAACCGACCTGTATTTCTCTTCTCATCATGTTTGCTCTGAACGGTCAGCGCTTCGATTCGATCGCGTATTTAGACGCGGACGAAGAATTTCATAATTTGCTTTTGCGTAGCTGACTCAAGTAAATGGTTTTTGTTGAATTTGTTTTCATTCACATAGAATTAGTTCGTCAGTTCTAAGGGTTTTTCGCGGTGTTCTTGAAATTTTTTTAAGCCTATGTTTTCAAAATCTACATCTGCGTGCAGTATTCCGAGCCGCATGTGGTAAACGGAAACACAAATGGTTTGAACAGGCTCATGTTTGTTTCTTTGAAGAGTGTCATAACGAGCGTAGAAGAGAAAGAAGATGAAAGAAAAGGTAGAGAAATAAACAGGAGGAGGAACAGGTGATTGAGGAGGGATAGAAGAAGGGAGGGGGAGAGAAATTGGAGGTAAAGCATAAAGGAAAAAGATAAATAGTGGTGAAGGAAAAACAAAAAAGAAGAAAGGGAAAAGAACGAAGACGATAGGAGGAGGTGGATAAAGACATGATAAGTAGAGGTGGAGTATTAGGAGGAAGGAATGAGGAGGAAGGGACGAGGAAGGGACGAGGAAGCGGAAAAGGAGGAAGAAAACAAGGAGGAAGATGAGGACGATGAGGGGAGAGGTGGCAAAGGTGAGTTTGTGGGCAGGTGAAAGGAAGGAAACTGAAGAAGGAGGGACAGAATGGGCGATGTGATGTTAGAAAGGCTGTTTCTCATCGTTGCTGTGACAGTTCGTACTACGAGAAATCAAAGATTATGACAATGTACTCACGAGAATTGCGATTACGAGAATTACTCAGCTGAGAGTAATAAATTAAGGGCTTGTTATTGGAACTTTAATGTGGTTGATATCTCGAAAAGAGACTTAGCAGGTGTAGTAGTGCTTAAAATCGGAAACAAAATGTAACTACAAGAGAAATCGAATAAATGGAACTCGGTACGAGAAGAGAAGCTCACGAAAACAAAAGAGGAAACCACTGCATTTGTTCACATTTGTAAAACACCATTTCTCATGATAGGCTACATTCTGTTTTCATCACTCTAGTTTACACTGACTTACTCTTAATTAAGTAAGATGCTTTCACTATCTCTGACCTGTGAGAAACTGTAATACGCATCTGTAAAATGAACATCTGCTGAGACTTAATAATTTCTTCAACGAGTCAAATTTTCAACGTGTAGAGTTTGTGCTATTTAATTAGGAAATTAATTTCTGTTTTAATTTAAAGCAAGAGTGTTTTTTCCAGAAATGTTTTCACCACTTTCGTTTACTTTTGAATTTGTACTAATTAAAATTTTGAGTCGTGTTAAAAATGAATACTATAAAGAATTTAAAAGACGTTATTTGTTAAATTTTCTTCTCTCTTTGATTCATAATAAGGAAATTACTTTCTGTTTTATGTGTATGAATCTTTTTATGGAGTTTACATTTTTAAACATACTAGCTTTTACGTGGTAGGCCTGGCCACAGTTTTCAACATATATTGCAAGTTATCGTATGGTGCTTTTACATACACCATGGGTTATTTAGAACGGACGTCAAACTTTGAAGGTTAAATTTTCTCTTAGGATTAGTTATTATTGTTTTCCCAAGTGGATTGAATGTTTGGCTCTATCGTTTGTTGCTGGATATGCCATCTTCTGATAATTTTGTGTTTTCTGTTTTATAAGGTTAGTGGTACTAGCCTGGTTTGAAGTGTAGTTCCTTGCTTTGCCAGAAGGTCGGTTATTTTATTAACACTTATTCCTACATATCAGGGTGCCCAGTAGAATACGATTATCCATCGTCGTCTGTTAAGAATTTTTATGATATCAGTTGCTTCTTTTATTGTTTGAGCTGTAGTCTGTCTACTGGAAGTACAATTTGGATGGCACATTTAGAATCCCCACGCGAAGACAAGCAGATGCATATTTTCGCTCCACGTGTCAAAATCTTCAGTCACAGCTACTGTAGAATATGCAATCAGCAAAGTACAACCATGTACAAAAACCACGTCCTTGTATGAAGAAAATTGGAGTTGGTTTCCGTACCACTCAAGGAAATTATTAATTGTACTCGTGTCGTCTCAAAAGCCACGAGTCCTATAAGCCACGAGTTTCAAAAGCCACGAATCTAAGAAGACGGCCGGTAAGGTTCCGTTGTATACCTGGACCAGTCTCAAAAGCCGCGAGCCGGGACAGCAATGCTTTGGGTTGTTATAAATTGTGGAAGACCTGTTATTTTTTCTTTCCCCTTTTGTCGTCAACGAACCTAGCAAACGGATTGTGTTATCTAGCTTTATTTTACGTCATTATAAGGCCTCAAAATGCCCATAAGAATAACAAAATTATTTTTTGCAAATTTTTATTAAACAAGTATTGTAGGTAGGTTAGATTAGAAATAAAAATAAGCAGGGGGGTCGCAGGGGGGAGGGGCAAGCGAAATTTTCGTTTAAAAAATGTCCAAAAGAGTAAAAAAATTATTTTTTTTTGCAATTTGTTATTAAACAAGTATTCACATATTAGTTAACACAGAATCACATAGAATCATATTAGTTAAGAATTCACATACTTTATTAAACATATTTACATATTCACAGCATTCAGTATTAACTTTTACTTACAATTCTTTTCCTCTTCACTGGATCAATCGGACCGATCAATCCATTTTAACAATGAAAGCCATTACTTCTAGGAATCTCGGAATATCTCTTGTTTCTTCATAAATTTTAGTATTTTTTTCTATCCTCGTGTCAAGTTGGGAATATTTCTTTTTCCTTTTTACACCTTCAAGATTCAATTCCATCCTGACTATCTTGTTGTTTGCTTTTTCAGATTCTTTTTTTAACTGTACTACTAACTCTTTAATTCGGGGGTGGGGCCTTCTTTGAACCTCATTGATATGGTGATGCCACCCTTCTACTGAGTTGTTTGTTCTGTGTCTTCTGTTATAGCAGTTCCACATATCCAGGGGAATCTGTGAATTTTCAAGCCATTGGTTTACGAAGTAGTCAAAAAAACTCAGGTGGCAGGAAGGCTAGTGCTGCACACTTTCTAATTACTAATCGGATTTCCAGATTTGTTTTATAACTTTCAGTGAGACCTACATTCTGAACCTTCCTCCAGATACTTTGGGCTGAGTGAAAAAAACATCCTTGCACTTTGACTGAGGGGAAAACTTCTTTAATTGGTTTTATAGCGGCTGGCTCAAAGTCTACGTTTATTTCTGTTGGATTCCATTCTGGGATCTCTGTTTTTATAATATTGAACAATCTAATGTACGTGTCTGCTGCCTTATTCGGAAGAAGGGCAAATACAACAGGTGCTACATTGGTTTCCTCAGCAGTACTTCCGAGATCAACATGTATTGTATAAAGCTGAGTGAACTGGCTGCTAGAGCTTTTAAAAGTGCCATCCATAAAAAATTTGCTATGCGTTTTCAGGCATTCTCTGCCTTTAGAGCTCGAAAATATTAATACTCTTGCCCCCTCATTGTTGTCTCCGAGAAGAAAGCTACTACCGTCGGTCATGCGCCGGTAACTTAGATGAGTGTTTTCATCTAAGTTAATATCATCTCGACTTCTAGGCTCTTGTTGGACTCCGTGCGCTTGATTTCGTTGTCTGTAGAGTGTTGTCTTTAAATTCGGAAACTGTGGTACCCGAGTGATCAGTTCGTATCCTTTTTGCTGCAAGGGTTCTAGTTCTTCAGCGTAAATCTAAAACGAATTTAGCATAAAAAATTTTGTAACAGATTTGTACATTTCTAAAATTAAAATTAAAAAAACTTTTTCTTCCCCAAGGATGATAATAACGAAAAACTTTACAGTGACTTGGGCGAGTCTCGTGTGCTGGAACTCGAGTTTGTTTACATTCGCGTTTGATATATCTAAACGCTATGCGAATGTAAACAAACTCAAGTTCCAGCAAATGAAACTCGGCCAGATCAGCCGATTTAATAATACATCTTTCTTCTATAATCAACACAAAATTATGAATCAAATACAATCAAATTATTTACATACCTGTGTTACTGATGCTTCACTTTCTTCACGAACTCGTTTTTTGGCTTGGCTGACCGCTTTGCTGACTTCATTTATTGGCTTCATCAGGAACACACTGGTGGTTTTTTCACTCAAAACACGATTGTCACTTGAAGTTGTTATGCTACCGGAACACGCGAAACGTCTTCTTTTATGGCAAAACCAAACAACTTCACCCGACTTGTTTTCACGTTGTTTTAAAAACCGATAACCACTAAACAATAAACACTGTTTACCTTTTTGTGTAGTTATAAACTCCATGTTGTCACAGGTCGATAACACGGAATCGAATGAACAAGTGAGGTACCTGGTCCCTTTCGTCGTGGGTTTTGAGACTCATTAAAATGTTTATTTAGGAAAAGGTTTGTGTCCGTGGCTTTTGGGACTGTTTTCCAAGAATTTTATTTCGTGGCTTTTGAAACTCGTGGCTTCTGGGACACAACCATTGTACTGGGATTATATTCTCACGTAGGCTTTCGCGGCCGGTTTCCATTATGTTTTTAAAGCCTTCTTCCGGTATGGAGCGCATCAAAAATGTTTTGTACGACAACGTTTCACTCATAGTCAATGAGTACCCTCAGGTCTAAGTGACGAAACGCCGGCAAGCGAACTCAGTTATATAGTGTAGAAGTGGCGGTGGGTGGTCCGGCAAGTGAGCCCGGTCCTGTAGGTATTATATATGTAATACAAAATTCTATGCAGTTGCGGAAAGATTTACATTGGGCAGACGGTCCGCCTGATTTACACAAGAGTTCAAGAACATGTCAAACATACGAAGAACTCAGCAATTGAAAACTAGGCAATTGCTGAGCATTCAGCCTTAACTAATCGCATGGTCAAGACCCATGGTTTGAAGACCCGTCTGTAATAATGTAATGGGAATTATGACAGAATGGTCCTAGAAGCAATAGAAATTAATAACCATAAGAATAACATCAAAAGGGAAACGCTTAAGACGACTTGGTACCCTTTACTTTCTGGTCTGACTGCACGCGGTTTGACTGACCGCACAAATAATGCACACAGCGTAACACCTACAGGGCAGCGTCTACCTACCGGACCACACACCGCCACTTCTACACTATACAAATGAGTTCGCTTGCCGGTCTTCTCGTCACTTAAGATACTCATTGCAGTGTGAGTGAAACGTTGTTGTACAAGACAGTTTTGACGCGGTCCATACCGGAAGAAAAATTTAAAAACGTAATATTGTACTGGGCTGCTAGCGGATGAATGTAGTGACTCCAAAACCAGCCACTAGAAAACAATAACAAGTTGTTTTAGGTTTATTTTACTTCAAAAAGTACAAACGCTTGGTAGTTTCGCAATTTATTTTTAACCTCTGACAATTCTTTCAGCCTATTTTGCCTACTCTGAAAGAGGGTCTAAGAGCAATTAAATACAATGAATGTGTAGGAGCATGTAACATGTGCTAAAGGTTTTTTGTGTGTGTGTGGGGGGGGTATGATGGAGGGGTGGATGAGCTCGTATACGAAAGGTAAATTGACTGTAAAAACTATTTATAACAGTAATTTAAATTATGATATTACTAAAATAAATAGCAGCTTTTAACAAAGACAATGCAAAGAATTCCTTCTGTTCAAAAAATACTAAACGTTATTAGTCATAGGACTTTTTCTGACCAATATTGCCTTATTTAAACAAATCGTAAGTTTAGTCTCTAACTTCGTGTTATCAAAACTAATAAAGTGTCTCGAGCGTACTCGGTCGTAATTATGATGCTTTCCGATAAACTCGGGAACATACAGTTCATAAAACTGTAGCCTATATAAATTCATAAAATATCTCTCCCTCTCTCCCTCTCTATTTATGCACCTAAGCATTCAAATAATTTCGACGAAACCGAAACATCGAAACATGATACTTTTTTTTAGGCTTTTGAAACGTATAATGTGGATTACGTTTGGTGGATTACGTAAATCATTTCCAAACCACAGACGATCACAAACAGAGCATGTACAACCAAATTTATTCTCACCAAAACGTTTGCTCAATGTCAGCAGCGATTATTTCTGTCTTGATGCGTTTACATATCAAATTTTGTAGACTGTGGGGAATCGAAAGTGTGGAAGAGTTACGTTTTTCGATGACGTTTTTGTGGAATGATCCCCAGCCTAAAAACATTATCATGTTAAAAACAGAACATTCTTTCTTTCCGTTTTCGTGAGAACAAATGAAATATTCAATATTCTTGCCATATAATTATTTATACAATTATTTATAAGCATTATGTTAACACATGCAAATGTCTTAGTAATCGGCCTACGTTTTTATGGGATTCGCTGAAGGATTTAAAGCTCTGGGGAGGACGATTGATTCCCCTAATCCTCCCCTCGTAGTTACCCCAGTGTCCTCATTTAAAATATCGTGCAGCTCAAAGAAAAAAGCAAGCAAGCTTATTAAAGTCACAACACATAGCCCAAAAAGTAAACTCAACGCGTTTGAAATTAGTCAAGAAAATAATATATACGCGCTATGTCTCTATAAAAACAGTGTCGTTTGTAAGATATTTCTCAAAACTTGTAGCACTTCGTTTGAAGTTTTGCAGTCTACACCGGCTTAGTGTGTTGATTAAATTAAACGCTTTCACCATCTCTCACCTGTGATAAATTGTAATAAGGAAGCGCGAAAATAAACAGCTTCTAAGACTTAATAACTTGTTAAAGCATTTCTGTAACGCGTACAGCATGCAGTATTTAAAAAGGAAATTAAATTTTGTTTTAATTTAAGTGCAAAGAATTTTTTTTAAATTTTTGTTGCAATTGTTTATTTTATAGTTTGTTTGCTTTAAATGTGACCCTAATTAAAATTCCGAGTCGTGTGAAAAAATAACATAAAGAATCTAAAAAATGCTTTTTTATTACATTTAATTTTACCGTCTTTCTTATTCAGGTCATCATCATCATCATCATCATCATCATCATCATCATCATCATCATCATCATCATCATCATCATCATCATCATCATCATCATCGTCATCATCATCATCATCATCATCATCATCATCAACTACTTCAAGGGTTAAACATCTATTATGTCTGTTTCCGCCAAGAAGGTTTCTTGTGTCCATCTTGTCTTTGGGCGTCCGGGATCTCTTTTATCTCTTACTGTATACTGCTAAGCTTTATCGACAATTACAATATTTGGCTGCTGTTTAAATGGTATTTGCATTTGGTACGATACTCTGTTGTGTTTTCCTTTAATGAAAATGCAATCAATTGTACTGATTACCATCTCTACTTGTATATCCTGCAACCGAAGGCAAAAATTTCATCTCTGCAGCCTGGATACGTTTGCAATCATTTTTTTTTTAATGTCCAATCCTCAATGTTATATAAAACACCAGGAACAGTCATTACTATATAAAATTATATTAAGGTGTCTCTACTACGCACCTGTCTTTTGAGTGTTCTAAAATTTGTATCTCACTTATTTTGAAATGTAGATTTTTTCTTTTTAAGATTATAATTTATATTCATAACTCAAATCACATATGTCCTAGCTTATCACATATCGTTGATATTTTAACATTTTTACCTGTTCTATAACAAGGAGAAAGAGAGAAGACGGGAAGAAAGGAGAAAACAGATTAGAATATGGTAAAAGGAATACAACTTGAAGAAAGAAAGAAGTGAAAGAAGAAGTAGATAAAGAGTGAGAACAAGAAAAAGAAGAAGAAGAAGAAGAAGAAGAAGAAGAAGTAAAATAAGAAGAAGAACAACAACAACAACAACAACAACAACAACAACAACAACAAATAAGATGAGAGAAAAAGAAAAGATAGGAGGAAAGTTATGGGGGGGGAGAAGAGAAGAGAAAGAAACAAAAGATGAAGGTTTAGAACGAGGACAAAGGGAAGAAGGTGAAGAAAACTGAAGGAAGAGGACAAGGAAGAGGAATGAGAGTAAAGAGGTAAAAGAATAAAAATTAAGAAGAAGAAGAAGAAGAAGAAGAAGAAGAAGAAGAAGAAGAAGAAGAAGAAGAAGAAGAAGAAGAAGAAGAAGAAGGTGGAAGAGGAGGAAAATAGAAGGTGAAAAGTAGGAGAGTAAGGCAAAGAAGGAGGAGGAGACGATGAAAAAGAAAAAGAAGAAGAAGACGAAGAAGAAAAATAACAAAATCCAAAAAAACAATCCGTGTATGGTTTTTTAATAACCATTTTTACCTGTTGTACAAACAGTAGCTTATACATGACAACGAAACCATGTTTACAAATTCAAAAGCTGAATTCAGTTCAACATATTGTAACTCTTACAGTAATTCAGTGTTGTTATAAACACAGACTGTACAAACCACAGAATATTACAACCGTTCAAGTACATGCAAATGACTCACAATAACCGGATCCTCTAAACGACCGTCAGATTGCCGCTTTGTGTATAAAGCCTTCTTAATGGCTGCAGGAAACTCTACATGGCGGCTTTTCTCCGGAAGCAAAGCAAATATTGAACACGTTCTAATTGTGTGGAGCCTGTGGAAACCGTTTTATTGTCTTAAATGACGTCGCCTCAATAGGGCACACGCGTGTGCACGCAATGATCCACTCTCAAAAAAAATTTCAAGTACTAGGTTACACACACACACACACACACACACACACACACACACACACACACACACACACACACACACACACACACACACACACACACACACACACACACACACACACACACACACACACACACACACACACACACACACACACAACACGTACTACCTGTTATTTGTTTGTATATGTTATATTTGTATAGCCTATGTTTATATATTTGTGTATATGTTACACAGTAGCTAGAACGACGAGCCCTAAGACTCATATACCGCCGACCACGCCTCACGAAGACCTCCAACGCTGCCCTGTATGCGCTTAACAACCGCTTCCCTGACCTAGACTCCTTCCTCGTTAAGCTAAACTGGAAGTATTCCCGAACAGCCTTCCGCCGCACTTCCATACAATCAATAGTCCCTCCAATTAATAGAAACACCCGCAACACAAGCCGACCTTCCTACTTAATAAATCGCCTCCTTACAATAGTCAATGGCCCTCCCCCTCGCCACCCCCTCCGCCGGCGTCAAAGACACATACACATACACTTAAACAATGCATACCAATCCCCCGCCAATGACTCATTTCTCCTCGGCGGTAGCGACTAGACGCACTCAAGCAGCCTAACTACTCAACACACTGCTAAATTCCCCCACACTCTAAAACTCTAAGCCCTATCTTCGCTTCACCACATGAAAACACACACTCTAGTTCCTCACACTTACGTACCCGCTTATAATCCTCAAATCTGTTCCTACTGCCTCCCTTGACGGCACCCTGTCGCCACCTAAGAGCTTAGGCGACCTGCGTCATACGTCCCTGTCTTGGCCGCCACTCGCACACAATATAACTCACAAACAATACTCTCCCAACTATGTGCCTCCACCTTCTCAACGGCCCGGTCAGCAGGCGTACGTCTCCCCTAAAATCCCATACCCATACGGCTGAAGGGAGCTAGTCTCCTAAACAGCCCGAGTCCGACCATATTGGTCGGTCTCAAACAACGAAAAAAAATCACAGTAGTTTGATGTCATTATTGACGCCATCTTCATCTACGTTCAGGGATTGCATTGGACATTTTCCGGCGTCGCAGGTTTGTCGTGCCCAATTTTCTTTTAGGCATGTTGGATCTCTCTTACTCCTCACTGTATGCTCTAAAGCTTTCTTGGTGATGTTATCATCAGACTGAATAATGAAACGTTCTTCCTGTTTGGTGATTTGCTGCATTCCTTTTCCGTTATCTATTAATTTGTTTACTTCTTTTAGTCAAGAGAAGCTTACTGTATGGAGCAAAAACGTGGCGCATCAAAGAAAGAACAAAACGAAAAGATATTTAAATTTGGTAGAGATGGATGTGTTCTGGAGACCCGTAAAAATTTCTAGACGAAACAGAATTTTAAGTGAAGAAATTAGAATAAAGATGGTGATAAAGGAAACTTTGTTTTTCTGGATATTGGAAGAAACCAGTTTATTTGTTACGGCAACATCTAGAGAATGGGCAATGAGAGAATTTCAAAGAAGGTAACGCAGTTAGTTTCTTCCTACCTTCAGAAACAGGGAAGACCGAAAAAATCCTGGAAAGATAGCGTATTAAGAGCCATGGGTGCACTAATGTGGAATGATCTTTTAGAGTGGATGTTAACCATAGAATGATGTGGAAGAACACAACTCTATTTAGTTTGAGCTGTGCGGAGTAGTGACGAGTGCAGCCACATCGTCAGCGTATCGAACCAGACACGTCTCCTCGGACAACTTTAATTGCAGCAGACTGTCGTAGGACACATCTCAGACGCCTGGCGCTAGATACGATCTTTTGGGCTGCCCTAGACGTGCTCGTTGTTCTGCTCTGCCCTTCTGTACTTACGTACGGTAGGGCACGATCCTTCAAAAAGTCGTGCAGTATCCGTTTTTTGAATTGTGTTAGGAAAAAACAACAGAAAATCGCAGAAATGAAATTTTACAGAATAATGGCTGTTTTTAACACTTGCACTTGAAAAAAGTGAACCATAGTCAAAAAGTAAACATGAGATTACGAGAATCCAGTCTGAGGAAACCAAAGCATTGCACATTCAGGGGTAGATTACGAAACGAGGACACAGAACCGAATAGACATTTACTCAATTAGAAAATAACGGTTTTCTTGAAAACTGAAAAGGTTGTAAGTTTGTACATTAAATTAGAGGAGGAGGAGGAGGAGGAGGAGGAGGAGGAGGAGGAGGAGGAGGAGGAGGAGGAGGAGGAGGAGGAGAAACTACCGTATTTTTCTTTTATAAATTACTCTGATCAAATGGTTGGTCGGCTCTTGGTAGAATATTTTGGTAACATTTAAATTTAAATTTAAAGATTATACGCTTAGCTTAGTTCTACAGATATTGTACATTTTCCTGACAATTCTTTCACCAGTTACGCCAGCTTCAGGGGTGTGATTTGACCTGGGGGGGGGGGGGTGAGGGGTTAAGGTGTTGTAGGAGAACGGGGAAATTGGAAAAAACCACAGATAAACGGTCAGTAAACAAATGTGAGTGATCTGGTGCTTGTAACACAGTAACAATACTGTCTAATTATAATTTATATATAGTAATCCTTTGTGTCTAAGCCAATGTATAGAAATCAGTTTGCAACCAAAGCTATATGTACTTCCCAATGTAGTGTTAAACAAAAAAAAATATGTATAATATAAGAATAGTATGAGAAAAATAGATTAAAATTAATAATTCAATTAATGTTGATATTCTTATATATATATAACAGTATAACATATAAAATTCTGAATAAATAAAACAGATTTAAATTACTCAGTGAATTAATGCGTGTCTACCCTCTAGCAGTTTGGAACAAAGAAATGTATTAGAAAACAAAGTTACAGTATAAAATTAATAAACATAAAATAGATTTATCTTATAAATGTGAAAACCTACATTAATTTAAGTTATAAAATATAATAATCTTAAATAAATACTTAAATCAAAATGAATTAATTACTTAATTTAAAGAGTCAATAAATATAAATTTTTTCAAAAGTGAACTAAAAGTTTTTATTTTCTTAAAATCTCAAAGAGGTTCATAAAGAAAAATAGTTAAATTATTTGCAATTTTTTTCTGACACTATTCAGAACTTTACTAGAACTCTGTTTTAAAAGCAACAGACTGTAAGTGATAAAAATGGTGTAAATGTTTCTACAAACGCTCTGCAACTATGAATTAAAACGATAATTAACTCGTAATGAAATGCTTACCGTGTGCTCGTTTTACAACTCTAAAGACGTTAAAAAATTATCAAGTCTGACTCAGGAGACGTGCATCTTTTTACACTTATACTGTTAATAACGTCTTCACAGGTCAGAGATAACGAAAGTGTCTAATTTAATTAGCATCAAGCCTCTGTAAACTGAGACGTCAAAATAAAATGTTACACGTTTTGAGAAATATCACACAAATGGTCTCTATTTGTATAGAAACGTCAAGTATATATTGTTTCTCCACTAAATTCAAATGTGTATTTCTAGCTTGAACGATTTTTTTTTTTAATAAGCTTTCTTGTATCTTGTGCGCTGTACGATATTTCAAGTAAAAATATCTAGTGATAAGCATATTTAACTTCTGACATTTGAATAAAATATAATAAACGTAGAAAATATAGTTGTTAGTTGTTCCGACAATGGACAATTTTACATAAGTTCAGGACTGGTTTTTATTAATAAAGTGCAGACATTTCCTAGTGCTATAGCTTTTTCATGGCCACGTCATCATACTACACCGTTGAGTTCAACAATAGCAAAAGTAACTTCTTCGAATTGTATTGCTTCTCTGCTATGGACAATTTTCCCTCGAACGAGGCCTTTCGGTTTCGCAACCATTATCAAGTTCTTCCTACAACAACCTACAAATAACTGATAATAGACGCGCGTTGCAAGCGGAAGAATTGAATAAGGTAAGCTTAGTGTTTAAATATTTAAAAACTAAAGTAAAATTGAAGAAAACTCTTAGCAAAATATGGTTTAATAAACAGTGCGAGTATAGAAATACAATACCGACATATGCAAAAATTAAGATAAATAATATTGGTGAAGTAGCGACAAAAGTGAAAACATTTAGTGAAAAATTATGGATAAAATTAGAAATTAGGCACCTCTACGGAAAACTAAATACATTTAATAAAGAATAATTTAAAATGCACTTGGAATTATATAAAATATTCTCATTTATAGAATTGGAAGAAATATTATACGGGTTTGGTGAGAATTACGTAAATAAGAAACTAAAGAATTTAAACTACAAATTACTTGGTAAATTAGAGAAACTATCCAAAAAAGGAAATATAAGGGTAGGTAAGAAAAAGAGTAGTGAGGAAGGTTTTGCCCAACGAGTGGTTAACCTTACAGAAGTTACATTCACTGAAGAGGAACAAAAATTATTAGATAAGTGTTTAAAATATGCACCGCCTGTTGGTATAAATAGGGAAAAGGCATTAGTGGAGTGTGAAGTAATAGTAGAGAAAATAGAAAATGAGGATACTAAAAAACAAATGAGGTATGAGTTAAAAGAAATAATTGAAAAAATGTATAATAAAAGTAAAAATCGAAGAAATAAGATGGAAGAACAGGTCACGAAGGATGTAAAGAAATTGAAAAATAAAATAAAAGAAAATAATCTACTAGTTACTAAAGCAGACAAAGGAAATACTTCGGTTGTAATGAAGAAAGAGTGGTACATAAACAAGACAGAAGACTTTATAAAAGAAGGCCCATATCAAGGAATAAAATGTGATTACACAAGCAAATACCAAGTTCAAATTAAAAAGTGTTAAAAGAAATAACATTCCTAAGCGATAAGAAAAAAAAAGGTTGTTGTAGGAAGAACTTGATAGTGGTTGCGAAACCGAAAGGCCTCGTTCGAGGGAAAATTGTACATAGCAGAGAAGCAATAAATTCTACAAAGTTGTTATGAAGACTGCTAACACAAAGGAAATAACTGATAATAGCAAAAGTGCTTATATTTATCTTGGCACGTGGTAGCGCGCGAGGCTGTTTCAGTCGTTTGGAGATCATTCTGGCCGGCAGAATTACGTAACGCTTTAGGTCATTAGAGATACCAGTTCCAGACATTACTCGATTACTCTACCATGGGCATCCACACCCGCTGTATGTCACTACAATACAACGCGGCGGCAAGGTATAATTGAAGCGGTTTCAAGGATTTTGAGCGGCCGAGTTTTAGTTGGTTAGATGTCGCAATCTTACAAGCGTGGATCGACATGATTGTTGCTGTGTAGTTGGAAGTAATCGTTGAGTTAATTAATGCAAAATATGTAATAAGGTGACATTTATTGTTGAGTGTTGGACAAATCAAATTTAATTTAACAGTGCCTTCGCTGGCTTCTAACTGTGTTGTGTCTGATCAAAGTTTGAAATACGACTTCATTATTGGTGTCAGTTATGATGTTTCCAGTGTACAACACAACGATCTGTGAGACCGTCGTAACAATACGATCTTATAAAGTTTATAAAGTATGGCATACCTCACGATGAATATATTAAATTAGCAACAGCTTGGAAATTGACAGTTCTCAAATTATATTTTTTATAGCCTATTATTATATTTATATTGTGTGCGTGTGTGTGTGTGTGTCTGTGTGTGTAAAACATAAAAGTTGGCTGACAATCTATTTAGGAGAACAGCGTCTTATCGTCCGTTATTCAGCAAAAAATGGGAGGGATGCGATGAATGCCCAGCGTAATTAGCGTCTTGGCGTACAGGGAAATCCAGGACGGGCTTTGTTGGTGGAGAGAGAGAGGTTTTGTTTTAATACTGTAATACTGTCTAGTGCTACTTCAGCTGGAAAGTAATATTCTTATCTTGGCGTTCTTATGTTATAAAGTTTTTTTTTTGTACTACTTCGCTATTCAACAATTAACCAATCACGCGACCTAAATAGTACCCAATTGCGGAATGGAAACACATCAGAAAACCAACACTAACCTCGTTTCTGTTTCAGTGAACAATGGCATTTTTACTTACTTAACCAAAACCAATATTCACAGACAAAAAATAAAACGCTTGTATACCGCACTGCATAAGTTACACAAATTTTGATTAGAACTTTTGAATGTGTTTCCGATCTTAGAATAAGCTGAAAGATTGGAAAGCGTTAATCGGGGTTCGTCTATGTAATGTGGTGTACAGCAGTGTCATTTTGTTTTCTGTTATGCTTGTCAAAAAATGAAACTTGTAAAATCATTTTTTTTTTTTTGTCAAAGGGCAAGGAACGTGGAAAAGCATTAGAGGCAACGGGAAAGCAATTATCACGATTAAGGTAGAAATGGGTTCAGGCAACAGCGGCAAGCAGTTTACAAAGCACACAGGGGAACTGTGTTATGCAAATTAAAAAAAAGGAATATAACTGTTAATATAAGTGTGTTCCCTCGGGATACTCTTAACGATTAATTCCATCGTCCGTTACGCCCAATGTAAAAAGTTTAAGAAGACAACTACGATTTTAAATATTACTCGTATAGCATTTTGCGATCGTTCATAAAGATAACATTAACATTGGTTTAGAAACACACGCGCGCGCGCGCATACACACACAAACACAAAATGTTGATATTCAAAACTTAAGCTTTGTCTTTTAACGACAGTTCAATTTTCAGACTACTTAATTCCTTCGTAATAACATCAATTATATCTATAGCAGTAAAACGATGGTTTGAGAGTTTGCTGAAAGTTCATTGTAGACATCTCGTTCTTTCAGAAATATTGAAGCTTTTAATTGGAAATTAATCCTTCAAGTAATAGGTTTGAAAACATGGCGAAAGTGGTTTTAAAAGTTTCTAAACTGTTTAATCTATTAATTTCCATTGCTAACAGAATATAGAATATAAGTTTCCTTCTTATAATCATCATCATTGCCTTCGCTACATAGACTGGAAATTTGCTTGTTCCGTCCATCTGATTATCTTTTCTTCGAGTGTCCTCCATTACATTTCCCTTTTTATTTGTCGAGCTACTTCATAGCTTCTTAAAGCCATCAGTCGTTATCTACTATTTGTGCCTTCCTTCAGTTTTTTAATCTTTAATTTTTTTAAACGACGCTTTACGTTGTAACGTCACAGAACGTTCCATAAAAGAAATCATTTATATAGTAAGTTAGCATAAGAGGAAAGTGAGGTGAACAGTATCGAACCCAAATAGTCCCAAAAAATTGTGTAATTTTGTATAATAATTATTTCTATCAACTTGAAAAAACGACCAAACTATGACTAAGACAAAACCCCATATATATTATTAAAGTGAATAAGAGTGAAAAAACCATAAGTCACTATAAGAGAGAGAAGTAATGTCAGAATCAACCAAAATAAAGTCAATAATTATTAAGTTTTATAACTATGAATAGAGTATTAAAAACTATTTTTTGTGAATAAATGGACATGATCCATTATTATATTATGTGATGTAAATAAAATAAATGTATTAAATGATTTAAATACATTATTAGAAAGAATCTAAGTTAAAATAAAAATGATATATTTGCAATGACAAAAAATATTAATGTGTTGGATTTGAGACCATACACAAAGATTTCATGAAGAAATTAATTATTATCAGATTTAAATAAAAACTATATGTAATTGTCAAGCAGACAATAGTGAAGAATTTATCTTAAATAAAGGAAGCTGTCAAATGAATAAAAAGCAGTCAAAATAGCCAAAAACAGTGTTAACTAAAAACATGTAATAGGCATCTAATATTGTATAATTTATGAATTTAATGTTGCCAAAATGCAACCAAACTGTATTAGAAAGCTGTAATATGATATAAAGCAACTATACTAATATACCTGACTGACTTTAACATTGTAATAGTCAAGTTAGCAAAATATTTACTTATACCATGTATGGCTGAAGCCCATCATCCAGTACAAAAATAATCATATCTGGCTAAATACTTACATAATACTAACAAAAATAAGATAGAAAGGTACAATACATCAGTATACCTTAATAAGAAACAAACTCAGTTGAAAGTAAAGTCAATTCTAAAAGAATTTAACTAATTAGAGTGAGATTTGTCACGCCATAAAAAAGGACATCTCAAGACCAATCAATGATGCTATGTCATCTTGTGATAAATATAATATATGTACAGAGTAACCAGGTATCACAAAAGATAGACAAAATAATAAACTCTGTGTGTACAGTAGTGAAATAATACATATATTAAAGAAAAAGACTAATCATTGTATTAGAAAACTGACAAGAATCTAGGCCATGAGCAGAGGCCATATAAAATTGTATTTATTTGTATTTTATCTATGTTAAAATTTGTTTATTTTGTTGTAGGAAAGTAGTAGTAGTAGATGTTCAGCTTGTGGAAGGAACTTAGTAACTCCACAACAATTTTTGTTATAAAAAATGAGTTTTCAATGACAACAACTCAAGGTGAGGGTTGTATATTGTATTGTTTATTAGACTTAAGTTAATTAGAAACCAATCATATTTAGTATCGCTAGATTCAGTTAAAAACAGGGAATCTAAATGTATTATTGGCATACAAATTGTGAGTACTAATGTAAAACTGTTTGATAAATACCAGAGTAATTTTTGAAATATCCTTTGTATGAAGAATAAGAAATTCGTTCTAAAAGCTTCTACGGAAGTGAAAATTGTTCTATGACATTCCATTTCGTTTATTCTCGAACATTCTAGAAAGAATTTTTACACAAATATACCGGAAGTCGATGAAAACAGTCATCCTGAATTAGTATAAAAGCGAGACCAAATTCGACCCAAACACACTTGAAACTTGAACTCCAGAACTGATGCATCTCACACAACACTGATCAACGCAGCTAAGGCGAAACCGAAGAGGCGACAAATCGACAAGACACGGCAGGAAGGCTTTTCCCGTACATAGACATACCGACTGACTTAACCTCAACGAGAATCTTCGCCAAATGTATCGCTGAAATAGAGCAGCGATACGGCAAATTTTAATAGAAATCACGCAGCCAGAACGTCAAGCGACCCAGGAGGGACCAAAATTTAAATAAAGAACGAATTCTGCTGTGTTCGCATTGACTGACTAACTTGACAAAAAATCCCCTTTCACGTAAACATACAATACACAAAGCCTTCCTCAACACTGCATGGGAATCAGCGCTGCGGTGGCCGTTTTCTGAATTAACGCTAAACAGATGATTCGTAACGGCGGCGTTTGAACGAGATTCTACTGCCAAACGTTTTTACAAAAGTGCGGAAAAAGTAATGATCGCGAAATTTGACTTTAAATAGATTCAGTGTACACCCGAAGAGGCGAGATTGAGAAACTACCCGAAAGGAGTGTCCAGTGCGAGAATAAATAACCATTGGAACGTGAGTTACCAAAATTAAAGTCATTTGTTACCTGGTTACATTTATCACACAGTTGTACTTCACACGCCACACATACACCTTCAAATCACTTAGTTTTTTCTTGTAAGGCATCTAATTGATATGTCTTGGTAGTTCAAAGGAGTCACGTCCTGAGAGTAAAGATTTTTCACGTATTAAACTCATGCTTTTCAACTGAGTCAAAATCTGAAATATACTAGCCGATACTTGATTGGATATATAAAAAATTGTCAATAATAATAACTTGTAAAATTTTTTCTCTGCAATTTTATAATTTTTTTCTATGAATGTTAGTCCTTCAGACGATTTGTTTGTTTTTAAAGAACCATTAAACTTAACTGATTTTTCCAAGCTAAACTGACTTTTTTAAATTTTTTCGTAGATTTAAAAATTTTATCAATCATTTTTTTTCTTGGAACAAACGTTTCCAAGTGGCGCCCACAAAAAAGCATAGTATTAAGTTGTGTTACAGGACTACATCACTGCAGAGGATCCAGTCAACAGAGTAAGTAACAAAAGTGCGCGGAGGTAACGCCCGACAAATTACAACACAAACATTTAAACAACACCCTTTCTTTTTTGTTATAACGTATTTAGTTCGTTGCAAACTCAGAACTCTCAGCTCCACACATTTTATGCATGTCACACGTCGAAGGAACTTTATTTCGAAAATTCCGTTTTGTTGTAATTTTCTTGGCCGTAATCTATGTTTTGATACAATTTAAAAAAACAAAGGCAGTTACCTCTTTTAACTATTTTTTAAGCGTTTTTTCACATTGTCTTCATTAAAATTTTCAGATCCATGCTTTTTGGTATCCAGGCCACTTCTATGTATATAAATAGTAAAACGGTTTTCCTTTTTCTTTTCCGTCTGGTGGCCTTTTTCCTTTACGAAACTCTACGCGTTTCGGGACATATGTCCCCATCATCAGGAATATCCCTTGGTGAAGTTCGTCAATAGTTAAAATATTAAAAACAACTTTTTATACAACTTTACAAATCACAATAAATATAAATATAAACATAAAAAACACATAAAAACCCCAAAATGTGAGAACACACGAGATATCGCTGGTGCGCACCACGAATTACTGTAGTCGACTGCTCATTAGGGCTGTAGTCGAATTAGGGCAGTCGATTCACAATTAGTCAGTAACGATAATTTTTGCCACCACAGTAGAACACGCACCTTTGTCAAACCTCTTACCTGGGGCTTACCATTGGCCGTACGTTACCTCCATCCTTCTCGCGTCTAACATACAATTCAAATCTGTCAGTTCAAATCTAAAACTCTGAAGCTGCTGTAACTGGTGAAACAATTGTCAGGAAAATAATAATTATATGTAGGACTATACCAAGTGTCTTCTTATTCAATTCAAGTATAAATAAACAAAGGCTACAATATTCTGTAGTATACGACACTTGTCCAACAAGTGCTTATGCTTGTCCAGCACACACAGAAACGTAACAAATAATAAGTATCATTTATTGGTGTTGCGCTATATAATGCAAGTCACCAATTGCAGTACCCAATAATGCCCATGTAAACAGTTTACACAAAACCGTTATCAACACGAAAATAACTTTAATAACACGTAATGAATTGCTGATTAAAAAAAAAAAAAAATAAATAAATAAATAAAAAATAAAGACGGGTTGGGTATTACCGCTGCGTCGTGTCTATGTGACAAAAGTAAGCTGGATTGCGGTAGAATAATCGACTATAATCTGTAAGGCGCGTCAGAAATATGTGGTGAATATGTGTAATATTGCGTTGTGAATATGTGGTGAGTATTGCGTAATATTATTGATCACTCAACGAGTACAAAGCGTCGCGTAGTTACAACATGTGTCTGTAACTATCATCGCAGAATCTGACGTTGTAAGAATATTATTCAGTACTTGACGATACAAACGATACTTTTTGTATAAAGTAAGTCGGGCTGAATAATTATTCTTTATTTGAGTAAAAAGCAGAAATTTTTCACACACACACACACACACACACACACACACACACACACACACACACACACACACACACACACACACACACACACACACACACACACACACACACACACACACACACACACACACACACACACACACACACACACACACACACACACACACACACACACACACACACACACACACACGCACGCACGCACGCACGCACGCACGCACGCACGCACACACACACACACACACACACACACACACACACACACACACACACACACAGTATTAAGTTGGAAACATTATTTTCCTGGCTGTTAGGCCGCGGGCTATCGTTTGTGTTTACGGACGTTTCGGATCCCACCATCGGACACCATCGTCAGTGATAGAAGCAATTGGCACGTTGTCCGCCAATTCACGCCAGTGATGAGTTAGAGAAACAGTAGAGGTCGGTTTTTGCCTTAGAAAGCCAACATGGTGGAGCCGAAACGTCTGTAAACACAAACGACAGACCGCGGCCTAACAACT
Organism: Magicicada septendecula; assembly: GCA_034769895.1. Lineage (NCBI taxonomy): Eukaryota > Metazoa > Arthropoda > Insecta > Hemiptera > Cicadidae > Magicicada > Magicicada septendecula. Next base: position 1,398,170,388 of record CM068367.1, read on the forward strand.
TGGCAAATAATGTTTCCAACTTTGTTGACGTCGGCCACGAAAGCCTTAGAAAATCCATATACTGTATTAATGTGCCTGTCATTATTAATTTACCACACATTTCAAACGTCTAGAGCTTAATCGAAATTAATTTCGTCTAGAGTCTTCAAAAAGCTTCGTACGAAATATTTAATTACAGAATTAATTATGAATATTTAAATTATGAATATTGTTATGACGGTCTACTTGATCGTCGTAGGTACACTGGAAACAAAATACAAGACACCAATTAAGTCACTAATCACCAGTTTTAATTTTTACAGTTAAACAGTTCGTAATTAACAACACTGTCTCTTACAACAAATCAAATAAAAATTGTTCACACGCAATAAAATGTCAACTAACATAAAACACAATGTATTACAATTATACCGTCCGATTTATAAAACACAACACTTCACTATTAACCACTTGAACGCACAGAGTAATATCTTGTAATCGCCCGACAATAAACTCGTACCGCACTTCATATATCGCAACTACAACTGAAATAAAGCTGCTGCCGCCTTGTATTTATACCCCCACTAAGAGACCAGAACATTCTGAACTGCGCGTTAGCGCCAGTGTGTACGACGTAATTAATTGCGGCCTTGACTCAGTGCGTGCGGCCGCGCGAATTCTGGCCACAGTCTAGCAAATGTGCTGAGAATCACGTACGCCATACGCATTATATTCTGGATCCCTCTGGAACATTCGATAAACACGTAGATTGTTCTGTGATGTCGTAACAATATTAATTAGGAACATTTAATTACGAATATTTTTATTTTAATTACGGAGACGTAATGATTGTAAGAAACATAAACGTTTAACGGCAAAAGTGATAAACATAACTCAAGTATTGAGAATTATAATCTTTTTTCTGTTTTTGGTAAAAATATGCATATACCGATTGAAAAATAAGGAATTCCAGCTTTATCGTAGGTTACTGATGAACAGCTGATTGTTTTGTACTGGACAAGGTCTTTCGCTGTCTACACCATCATCACACCCTAAACCACGGCCGAGTTGATAATGGTATCTGCACCGAAAAGGTTCGATCAATCAGCAGTTTTCTGCGATAAAGTCACGAAAGAATTATGAAAACTGCTAGCAAATTAACGCAACTGAAAGAAAAATTAAAGTTATAAATTGTTTCTGTGTAAAAGGTAGAAACGCATAAAACATGAGCCTCGAATATTATGAGATTATCAGAAACAAACGGTATGAAAAACTGAGAAAATATGTGACTTTAAACTCAGGAAAATTTCTAAAAAAAACCTCTTAATTCAAAGGAATTAAAAATAGTTTAATTATGGTAACAAGTCATATTAGTCATTTTGTCTTTAGTATTAATCCGCGTCTATAAAAATGCCTTTTGCTGACATTTCACTTCACGCAGAACATTTAACGAAAAGTACGAAGTTGTCGAACAAAGAGGAAGTGGTGCTAAACGGAAACCACAGTGATTTAAAACGCAGTAAAATTAAACCGGCAGAGAGATGGAAATGGCAATGAATTTCCGTTGGTTGGTTAATATTTATTTATGAGCTGGAAAATTAATGGGGCGGCAGGAAGAAACGCGGCGAGAGGCCTAAATTAATGGCGCACAGTTTTCAGCAATAGAATAGGCTACTTTGTTTCTAAATAGTCTCCGTTAAGCGTCCTGAATACACATTTAGTTGATTTAAAGCGTCACCTGGAAAAGTAAGTTTTGTTTATTTGTTTACATTTAGCGAATTACTTAACGCCAAGTGTTCTCTTTATGGACTAGAAAGAGAAATTAATGAACGTAAATTTTAAAGGTAGCTTTAGGTGGGTTATTTATTTTTAGTAATTACTGTATACTTACTTCCTTCGTAGGCTGTACTCAATGTGTTTTCTCGACGGAAGTTAAGCACATTTTCAGTACAAAAACGTAAGCATTTAATGTCGTTACACATTGAAGTTCTTCTAATAACTCTGTCTGTCTGTCTGTCTCTCTCTCTCTCTTGCTCATTCTCTTTCTGTTTCCCTCATTCTTCCTTTCTCATTTTATTTACACATACGCACACATACCACCACCACCACCACCATTACCAGCGCCACCATCGTCGTCGTCATCATCATCGTCGTCGTCGTCGTCGTCGTCGTCGTCGTCGTCGTCGTCGTCGTCTTCATCATCATCATCATCATCATCATCATCATCATCATCATCATCATCATCATCATCATCATCATCATCATCACCATCGTCGTCGTCGTCGTCGTCGTCGCCGTCGTCATAATCATCATCACTATTATTACTGTCTGAGTGGTCATAGGTACTTCCAATCCTCGTCCATAAAATGGGTAAAGACTTGTCTGCAGACTGCCTGTAGTTCCCGGGTACAGAGGGTAACGCGAAGCACACCTTCAACTGTTATAGGTGGCCACAAGAAAAGCGTCTCTGGTAGTGGTGTAGGAAGAATAGCTCCAGATAACTTCATCGGAGTTAAGAAAGCATGTGGCGCATTACGCAGAGAGCATCATTCGGGTGGAGAAGAGAGTCTTAGAGCGTCTGTAGGGTAGATCAATGTAGATGTGAGCCAACTGGGCGCGCCAAGCCTGAAGTAAAACGGTTTCAGGCCAATGCTCGTACGACGGTGGAGAGGTTTCAGTGGGTAGCGCACTTGAGATGGCAGTTCCATACTCTTTGGAAAAATGCATTTCCCTCCTTGAAAGAAGAGAAATTAATATTATTACTGTTGGGTTTGTTTCAATCTTGGTGAGTTATAGAACTTGTGAAATAATTTTTCATGATCATCCTCTCCCTTTTCTCGCTTTTTTTACCTTTCAAGCTTTCTTTATCTTTTCATTATGTTCTTATCTTTCTTTTTATGAGAACATTGTAGGAGTCCCGCAAAATATTTTGTGTCTACTGTCTTTGCAGAAACTATGTTCACTCGAGTTTGGGTCTTAATTCCAAGTTAACGGTTACACTACACTAATCTTAAACCAAATTGCACCAATTTTTAATCAGTTTTTGTATTTTTTTTGTGAGGGTTGTGTTGGTTGGAATAAAACCGTGCCTGTTTTTTTTCCTTTTTTAGAGAAGCGGAAACTTTAAACAAAAGGAGATAAAAACGCTTCGTTCCACTGCAATGCAACATTGAATCTACGTATTTTTAGAATTGGATGATTTTAACACATGGGTAAAGTCACAAATTGGTGTCGTGTCTACAAAAGATGTCATCAGTTTCTCATTTACCTCATTTACCATTTTCTTACTACCGAATTTTCGGAACAAATCGTACTTGGACTCGTTTTCCCAAGTTTTTTGTATTAATTAAAAAAGGTCAAGTTATACCGTAATTGTTTTTGTAACTATTTATATTTTTATTGTTAGTGAGGTAGTGTGAGCTCAACTGTTAAGTAAAAACAATCATTTATTAATATGAGAAGCTAAAGCTCCAGTTGAAACACACGCTTGAAGTCGTTTGCACGTACAAACGTTTAAGTAACACTTGAAGTCATACCGGTAGCTGTTAAAGTATAGTTTAGTCTGTTAACGACAATACTCGAGCTCTTAAATGGTGTCTGTAAGAACAGCGTATGATAACCTTAATGGCTGTCTGAATAGTACTCAACGCTTGTAATGTACAGGCCACTGCACGTGCTGCAGAGCACAAATGGTTATTGAAAGCCATACAAATGTAGTTTCTTTATTATATCTTTTTCGCTCTCTTCCTTGACCAACATCATCAGCACCAGCACCAGCTGCAGCAGCATCACTGTCAACCTCCTCCTTCTGTCCATCCCTCTTTCTTCATCGGCTCTACATATTCGTTCCTTGTTTTCCTCCGACTTTCTTACTTTTCCACTACTCTTACTTCAACTTTCCCTCCTTCCCTTTTTAATCATTTTTGTTGTATCCTTCCTCCGTTTGCTTTTCTCCTTTATGTTATTGTTATCCTAGTCTTCTTCTTTCTTCCCTATTCATCGTCATTTCTTATCTTCCTCCTCCGCCTTTCCCTTTTCCTCATTTCTTCTTTCCTATTTTTCCTCTTCTTCTTCCCTTTTTTCTTCTTAAAATTCCCATCCTATTCCTTTTTTCTCCTTTTTGTTGTCCTTTTTCTTTACTTTCTGCTTTTTATCATTTGTCTGTTATTCAATCTGTTTTCATCCCTTATATTTTCTTCTCTTACTTATTGTCAGTCGTTCTCCTTTTTACTTACTTTCTCATGGGTCTCTCATTCCTTCATCTTTGCTTATTCCTTTTCTCCTTTTTCTGGTCATCTTCTTACATTTTTCTTGGCTTCTCCCTTCTTATATTTCCCTTAGTCTCATTTCTCCATCCTTGTCTTCTTATTTTCCTTCTGCTTCTTCTTGTTTTCGTCCTCGTACTCCTCCTTATTCCGTACAGGCTTTGTTACTGTTTAGTGTATTCCGTAACAAAACAGTGTGTATAAAGCAAATTGTTTGCTGACAGCAACAATAAAAATTCCTGTTGGTGATGAAACAGGTCACCGATGGGGTAAGATATAATGCCCATTGTACAAGATTTTTCTTTGTACAGTTGTTTTGATGGTTCATCCTCTTCATTCACGCACTTAATATTAATGATAAACTGTATTTTCACTTTGAACACTTACATTTCTTATTTGCCTTTCTTATTCTCTTTGTAATATTTCTCCTCTTTTCCTTAAATCCCCGGGGATTGAACAACGTCCTTTTGTTCATCGTCCTCTTGTTTAAACAACATTCTCACTTTTAACTGAGCAAGAACACTTCACTTAGATTGATAAATGGTACTAAATGTTCTTTATACCAAGACATAAGATGTTACTACTAACAGTTCTGTTTCCTCTTGTAACTACACTTTCCCCAATCTCTTCAACTAATTTTTTGCCTTGAGTCTTCTTTCCTACATGAGTAAATATTAAGAAAGGTGGTTTAAATATTTCATAAGTATAGTAAAAAAATGGTGGTCCTAAAATAACACAATGAACAGAATAAGTGTAGCAGAATGTTGTACGAAAATTCATTACAATGCGTTTTCATGTCACGACCCGAAATGTTTAATTAGAATTGCTTTAAAAGAATTAAACTATAAATGAGAAATGTAGAGAAAATATTTGTGTAACAACTTTGAATTATAAACAAACTTTAATTCCTTAATTAAATTAATACTGTTTACGACTTGTAAATGTAAAGACGTTAAGGAATTATCTATTTTTAGCTGAGAAGGCGTAAATTGAAACACTTTCTTACAGGTCAGAGATAGTGAAAGCGCCTAATTTAATTAGCCTACTTGCTTTACGTGAAGACTCTACGTGTAGAAAATAAGAAGCTTTATGTCTCTGTTTACTATTGTCAAACATGTTTACCAGTATCTACATATATTTTTGAATAGAATTATCCTATTTCCTTTGAGCTGCATCAATTTTACGAACTAGAATATATATATATAATTCAAACACTTTCTGCTACAGTCCGTTTGTTGATGTATATAATATATATTTTATAACGACTTTACCTCAAGATGTTTTCTTCCAATTTGGAACATGTTTCGGGAAGCCTTGTGTTCCCATTTTCAGCTTTCCTGATTTTGTGCCTTGTGAGGTATTTGTGTGTTGGCTGGTTGTTGCTTTGGTTTTCTGTTCGTCTCTGGTGCTTTAAATTGGTATTATTGTGTGTGATTGTGGTGTATATTATAGTATTTTGTGTATTTTCTATGTTGAGTGCTTTGAAAATTGTGTCATGTTTGTACTGATTTGTATTTGTTCAGGTATTAGTTTGTTTTGTGTTTTATGTTTGTGTATTTGTAAAACACTGGACATAATATTTGTACACATGCAATAAACACTGGACATGAATTCCCAGACATAACCAATATGACACTAATAAAACACATATCGCACAAAGACACCATAATGAACATCTGGGAAAATTTATGCAATATACAATATATTGAAACGTTACAAGTATTTCAAAAATGCACACAAATACAATTCCATGTACTCAAAGGAACTATGGCATGTATTACACTATCCAGGTCGCAGGATTTTTATATTCTCGTTGCGTCAAGTATATGTAGTTGCACAATAATAAAATAATTTTCAAAGAGGAGTGAGATGTTGTTGACATGAAATAATTAATTAAACCGTTTCAAAATTATTATTCTATGATTTATTAATATTAATCGAAAATATGCAAATATTAAAAATTTCGAATCTTAGATAAATAAAAATATTCTCTTTATAAGTTTACACAAATACAATGTAACCTTCTATGCTGTTCATGACATATAAATTAAACAACCATATAATCTTACTAGCTAAACAGACATGTTAAACAAATGATGTAAATACTTTTTATTTCAGTGTGTCTGACTTTGACTACAATTTTAAATAATGATAGCAACTCATTTACAAACAAAAATAATTTTAAATCTCAAGAATAATACTAATTGTTGCTATAAAGAATATAAAAATCGGTATGGAGAACCATACATGACTTCCATGTTCTAAGATTTATATTTTAAATCATTTACGAAATGAAATGTTTCCATAGAAACTACTTCTTTCCACTTATTGCTTCAGCCTTAACCACAGTACTGTGGTCACTAACCTATACCACCACACGCACTCGATTTTCACTGATGATGGCAGTCGACGGCACTGCCGAAACGTCTGGTTTTGCAGAAAACATTGGACTACGGCCAAACAGCCCGGGAAGTAATATTAACAACAAACTACTACTTTGTTGCCGATAACGTAGTACACATAAAAATTATCCTCTCCCCCTTCAACTATAATTTTCATTTATAGAAAATTACCCCCACCCCGTTCAACTAGCCTCTCCATTTATAGATATTTCGTCTACGTTTCTACAGTGGATTATTAAGATCTTCTTATCAGGATACTTTATTTCTCAAAATTAAGTACTTTACTCTTGTTACAACAAAAAATGTTTCAGGTAAACTGCCCTTTCCCCGTAACCGATCTTCACCAAAATCAATAAGCCTTGAGTCTTCTACAACTCAGTTACATATGTAAAAATTATTTGATTCTGTTTGAATGTACGGCAGTTATCTTTCGTCATGAAAACATTTCTCTTGTTACATCATAAAATGTTGCAGGTAAACTACCCCTTTACCTTAACTGATCTTCACCAAAATTAACAGGCCTTGAGCTCTCTACAAATTAGGGACGTGTGCAAAAACTTATTTGATTATGTTTGAATTTACGGCAGTTATCGTTCGTCATAGAAAAAATTAATCTTGTTATCACATAAAACGTTGCAGGTAAACTACCCCTTTCCCTCAACCGATCTTCACCAAAATCAACAGACCTTGAGTACTTAAAACTCTAGAAACGTATACAACAAATTATTTGATTCTCTTTGAATATGCGGCAGTTATTATTCGTCATAAAAATAAAATTACCCCTTTAAAACATAAAATGTTGCAGGTAAACTACCCTTTTCTCTTAGCCGATCTTCACTAAAATCAACAAACCTTGAGTACTCTGCAATTCAGGAAGGTGTGCAAAAAAGTATCTGATTCTGTTTGAATTTACGGCAGTTATCGTTCGTCATATAAAAAGTTACCCTAGGTAAAACATATAACGTTGCAGGTAAACTACCCTTTTCCCTTAACCAATCTTCACTAAAAACAACAGATCTTGAGAACTCTACAATTTAGCGCTGTATGCGAAACATTATTTGATTCTGTTTGAATTTGCGGCTGTTATCGTTTGCCATAGGAAAAAAATTACTCTTGGTAAAAAAAAAAACGTTGCAGGTAAACTATACCTTTCCCTTAACCGATCTACACCAAAAACAATAGATCTTGAGTGCTTTACAATTCAGGGCTGTATGCAAAAAATTATTTGATTCTGTTTGAATTTACGACTGGTATCGTTTGTTATATAAAAAAATCTACAGACACATAGATAGACAGACAGACACTTTTTGAAAAATGACTTTTTTCATGTTTTGAGAGTAGTACAATCAGAATCTGCAATTATCTCGAACACGATTTCCTTATGGAACATGGAAGTATAAAATATAACATTTACTTCCAACCTATTATTTATTTCTACTGATACACCCAAATTTTAACATACACCAGAAGATTAGTATTTTTAAATTTTCTCTTTAAATTAAATTATTTTCTTCAACTACCATTTCAATTTATGTACAGTGATTATATTTAAACTCTAAGTCTTGACTGTTCATATATAAATTTCTTTTTGAGAATTCTTTTCACAAACAAAAATATAATTATTTATTCATCACCTGCGTCCTGCCGACGTTACCGTTGCCTTTGTGTGTCCTGAATCCTGAGAATTCGATGATGATGATTATGCTGATGCTGTGTTCTCTGTCTCTACGGTTTGTTGGTTGTGAAGGTCCAGAGTTCCTCCATAAGTCTTGGTGTGTGTGGTAACGATCGGTCAATCGGCAGCCCAGCAGCGTGACGTTGTGTGAAGATATCTTGAGTCTGAGACCGCCCCAAAATTACCGGTGGTATTTATACTGGACGGAAATCTGACAAGTCCAGGACTGTTTTCGACCTGTTAGATATTGTCGCTTCGTGGAAAGCGTCCTTTTAATTACAAATCACTTTTTGGTTCATTTTCGCGATTTCGTAAACATACTCGTAGCACGAGCGATATCACTGTTTGCGTAATTTTTTTCTGGTCACTCACATATATCACAATTATTAATTACTATTTAATTACACTAGTAATTAACATTAAATTACCTATTGTTTTTATTATTGAAAATTTCTGCAAACTTTTACATCACTATATTCGTTAAAAATTCATTAATTTAATGGTGTTTTTATAATTGGGGTAAGTCTTTGTTCACAGGTTTAAAACGTATTAATTAGTTTATTTTTATCCGGTTAAAACCTGATTACAGACGTACGCATCACCCCATCGTAGACTTTTTTCCTGTCGTAGCTTGCGTTCACACACACAATCACATAAGCGCAGTATTCACTCGCGGGGCAGGTGTTCGATTTCTGACAATTCTTAGCTTGCATAATATTGTTAAAAACTGTTCATCATATATTTTCTATGCTAAATATTTACAAACATACCGCCCTGGGCAAATATGCAAATATATGTATTGTTGCAATATATATATATATTGTAACGTTCAGTGAATACAATCCTTCTTATGCATCCCGTGAATGTGGAAGGCCCCACTTCTGAGCGTCAATATGTAATATCAAAACAAATTAGTATCCCTTACTAATAAAGTATAACCTGTTTTATTTTTAAATAGAGGATTATTCATCTGAACCTCAGGGTCAACATACAATTTACATATAGAACAGACAATACAACTTTGATGCATGAGACACGGTAATACAATGTTGTTAAGTCTGTTGAATGTTTGTGGGTCCTTTTAAACAACTATTAACTACAACAAAAACTCTTATAATTAACAACCATTTTCATAATAGTACACTAACGCAAGTCACAATTATTATTATTTATTTATTTGTTTATTGTTTTTACAGTTATTGTTTTTGTGGTATGATCTCACCAACTTTGCAGGTTTCACAATGCATTCATTTGTTGATTCCGCTCCTGGACACCTGGTTTTTCGCTCTCTCTCGGTCAAAACATCACTCCTCTAGGTCCCGGGTTGGTTCTCCTGGTCATCTCAGCTTCCACCGGTCCTCAATTTCTATCAACTCAGCAGTCACTTATCTTAAACGTTCTGGCTTGCAATTCACAATTTTTAACAATAATCTTCTTCCACTCAATAACATTAATTTCTTTAGTTAAAGGCCATGGCTATATTTTTTATGGGTCACAGGTTCGGTGTACCATTTCTAATTAATAATATTCTGTTGACCTTTACTTTTATTTTTCCTTCTTAACTATATTATTATAAGTTTTTTAACGTAAGAGTTTCTATCTTTTAAATTATTTACTTTGTTTGATTTCACTATATGGGTTATATGCCTGGTTCATATGGATTATATAATTCTTCAACATTCATATTTTAATTATACTTAATCACTCTCTTCATACATGATTCTTTTTTTTAAACGTATTTCACTGTTATTTTCTCTCCTTAACAACGTCACACAATATAACTTTTAGAATTACAGTTGACCTTATTATATTTGTAAAACTTAAATAATTCACTTATATGAAAATTTTTTTCTTGATAAATAAAATAACGGTCTGAGGTGCGCAGACCTCCCCATAGTTAAATTAGATTTATTTACATTTTAATGTAATGAAGTTAATAATAATATAAATTGTTTTATTACAATAAATTATTTTTTAGCTAGTATGTTATGTTTTATGTTTGGTGAAACGACAAGTTACAATAAATATATTCAAAACGTTTTGCTACAGTCTATTTCTTGATATATAATATATTTAATATTTGTAATAACTTGACCTCAAGATGTTTTTCCCTTATTTGGAACATGTTTTGGGAAACTTGAGGATGGGAACAATTAGTTTCCCGAAACATATTCGAGATAAGAATAAAACATCTTCGGGTAAAGTAATTATAAATATTATACGTGTGTGTATAATTTACGTGTTTTCAAATAGTAAATACTTCTGCAAATATATTTTGTTCAATTATATATACAATATATATACAATACATACACAACGATATGTTCTTATCTGGCTAACGTTTTACAGAATTAATCTGTTTCATCACGGGTATCTTGATTAATTAAGAAATAATAGATTTGCTTTTTATTACAATATAAATAAACGAGTAATCGATTATATTTCGATGTAAGTTTATATATTAAATTATTACGTAGGCAAGGTTATTACGTTGCCCCTTGTCTATTACTATACATGTCTCATTTTGTGTGTGGCAGAACTCGTTTTCCACTAATACTAGCTTTTAACACTGAAAAAAGTTTATAAGGACGTGTCGCACATTTGAAAACGACCGCTGGTGCGTGAACAAAAATGGGAACCGGTGAGTTTCCATAGAAACTACTTCTTTTGTTGTCAATAACGTAGTACACATATAAAACTTGAATGCGACTACATTTAGCTTATAATCTGTACATTGGTAAATGAAGAATGAATTCATTGATTGGTGAATGAAGAATGAATTCATTGATTGGTGAATGAACATGAATATATATATTTTTTAGATTTATTGAAGCATTTTCAATGCCCTTCTCTGTGCATTACATTTGTGCAATGCCTGTAAATTTTTTCTCTAATACTCATTTTTTTGCGCAGATCACTGAAGAAGCAACCAACTCGAAAGAAGACAGATTGCTATATAGTTTACGTCGTTAATTTGTTTGTGTTTCGCATAAAATTTCTTTCCAATGAAGTTTGTAAGATTTTACTGAATAACATAAAAGAATATTGATCACCTAACGAACAACAAATCTTGTTTTCATTTGATAGTACTTTTTTTTTTAATCTTACTATTCAAAACTAATTGTATTTTTCACTTTTTTCGTTGTTAGTTTTGTTAAAAATTACGTTATGTTTTTTGTTTTTAATGTTTCTCCCGTTCAAGCATTGTGCAGACATATTTAAAGTCATATTTTTCTTAACATGGCTTTTATTTCTTTAAACAATAAGATAAAACCCAGAAACCATTATTACCATGTCTGACAAATGGAACAACACGTATTTTCGCTTTACATTAAGAAACAGAATAATTTACAATTAGTACACTTCTTCTTCTTCACATCGTAGTACATCGATACAATCGCATATTCAAAACATCGAAAATGTAGTGCGGGGTACGGGTACTGGAACAGTACCAAATCTGCTTTACTGACTTTCCTTAAATAAATTTTAGTCCGTAGCATTACGGACGAATATCCACTGTGTGCTTTAATTAATACGAAACTGTTTATTAGTTTTTCAGCTACATTGTTTGAGAACGGAGTAGGAGAAATAAAATGGAACGTAACTGAGCAGTATCGTTTTAATATTACCGCCAGTGTGGCTTATCGCAGTAGAATTAAAACAGCAGTAACTGCGGACAGTTTAATCGGATGCATTGTGTCGCCCACTGGGGCTGACAATAAAGCGCACAACTATTTAACTATTGGGTAAACTGACGCACTTATTGTGGCCAATGGTAACGGAGCCGCGGTATCGTTACTTAGCCGAACGTTATTGAAAATAGATAATACATTTCGTATATTATGGGGCCCTGCTACTGTATACTCTGCCCTCATTTCTTTTTCTATAACATACGCGTCTATGACAGAAGAATTTATAGGAAAAAACACTAGTATAAAGCGGGAGTTATAAACACAAATCAATAATGACTTAATCACAGACTACTGGACAAAATTAACAAATGGACGTTTGAAAAGAATGGATACTGCTCGTATAGCTAAAACGGTAATTTACTGTCGCCATCAGAACTTCATTGGAACCCGTATACAGGCATTCTTCTTCTTTAGTACAACTGTCTTGTGACACGTTTCTAGTGGATTCTCCTTTAATTTTCTCGGTACTGTCCATCTGTCTACGGTTCCTTTCGTTTATGATGTCACCTAACATTCCAACCTTTCTTATTCCCGTCTTCTGTATCCTACTACCTCTTTCCCTGTATGATCGTTAGCTTCGGTCAGTTTCTACGCAATAAAGCCCAATGAAGGTGTTTTCTTTATTATTGCTACGACGGTCTCACAGGTCGTCGTATGGTACAGTTCAGTTCGTAGTCCTTCAGTCTTTCGACTGGTTAGTACCCTCCCCGTATATACCCGTGGTGAGTAACACACTGAATCTCTCACAGGTATATGGGACCTACAGTTTAACGCAAGATCCGAACGGCATTTTTTTTTTTTTTTTTTTTAAGGGGAGGGTTTATATTTATACTAGGCAGGATACCACTCGCTGGGTTGCCATTACCTTGCGATGGGGAACGGTCGTTTCTAAATCAGATGGCCCCTGGCGGGAATTGAACCCGCGCCGACAGCGTAGCAGAGTCACATGCTAGCCACTACGCCACGACCGCTCCAGTGCCTACATACGCCTCGTATGGTACATTGGAAACAAAATACAGCCACCAATTAAATCACTAATTCCCAGCTTTAATGAGTCGCAAATAACAATTTGAAGTCAACAAGATTTTCTCATAACTGAAAAGTTCGAGTTAAGTTTACTCACACGGAAAAAAAAATTGCCAATCATAAAAACCTCCGCACTAATTATAATCCGCACAATAATCACTCTCCACAACAACCACTTGAGCCGCACTGAGTAAATTGCCCAACGTAACTGACTCACTAAGCCAGCCGCTGTTGTTTATATAGCCGGCAGATGTTCCAGATTAATGTTCCATAATTTTCGTCGTTAATGTCGAGTGCTCTCAAAGACTCAAGAGGTACTCTACTGAGTGGCCTTGAGAGAGACACGCCACTGGTCGGCTAGCCGAGAAACGGTAGAACGCCGCTCTCGACTGTTCCACAGCGTTCCGCTGTAACATTATTACTTTCATCAAATTTTCCTCTCCTATTCTTGTCAGTACTTCATCATTTCTCACTCTCTCAGTTCATTTCACTTTAATCGTTATTCGTTGCAACCATATTTCGAATCTCTCCAGGTATCTTCATTATGTCTTTTTGCTGGTCCACGTTTCATCGCCATACAAAACCACACTCCAAATAAAACCTTTATCAAACCTCTTTCTCATCTCTATCGGAATTCTTATTGCTATCGGTAATGTTTTCAGCTTGTCATAAGCTCTGCTACCGATAGGGATCCTAATTCTGATTTCCTTGTACAACTTCCTGTCTACGTCACTGTACTCTCCGGATAACTAAATATGATTACTTACCCTGCAGTTTCCTTTCCAAGAATACATTAACGAAACCTTTATTCTTCACCTAACCCAACCTAACCTTACCTGACCAAACCTAACCTAACCTTCTAATCACTTTAACTAGGATTTCTTTAATTAAGTATTAAAACGTTTTCTGCCGCGTTTGTCATAAAAACCTAAAACGGGTCATCACACAAATCACACTATGTCAATCATTATGACCGAAGAATCAAATTACAATTACATTGTACGAAACAAAAACCATTAGGTGCAGGAGGACGGAGTCACAAATAAAGCAGGTAGAGAACGTGTTAAATCGATTTTGCTAAGCCAATAGAAGAGTTAAAATGAGTTTGTATATCGCTTAAAAAAAAAAAAAAAAAAAAATGCATCAATTACAAAATAATACGCTTAACCACGCTTTTAAAGTATTTATGCATTATACATTGAAGAATAAGGTACTAGTAAAGATAGATATTGATAAATACCGACTTGGTTTTAGAAATGCATCTGGCATTAGAAAGGCTATGCATCCGCTTAACGTACGTGATCAAAAATAATGTGACCAAAGTGAAGAATTTTTGCCAGTTTCGTTGACTCCGAAAAAGAGCCTTAAACATAGGGCCCGGTAAGAGCCCAGTCAAGGTTAAAGAGGTCAAATGGTCAATGTTCCTACAGACTAGAGAGGAAGGTTTTCCAATGGCGCTAGGGACAGTAGAACTTACTAGGTTTTGTCTCCGAATGAAACACAGAGGAAGACCGGAGGGTCAAATGTAGCACTTCTACCACTGGCCGTAGTCTGCAGTAGGTTGGTAACCTCCTTAGAGGACTTTTATCCTACTAGAATGTCAGAAGAAAGAAATCAGAGTTTGGCAGTACAAGCCAATTGGTCAAAGAAATATAGGAAAACTTAGGTAGCATTGGTGCAGTGGGTGTGTTTCTTTCAGACGAGATCAGGTGATTTGCGTATTCCTTGATGGAAGAAGAAAAATACTTAGTACATCATAAAAGAGTTGCACAGCAGCACACAGAACCCATCTTGGAATTGTTCACGGTTGAACAATCCAAAATTAAACTTAAACGTTAAGAAAACAAAATGTATAATCTTCAGTCTTCACTGTATGCAGATACAAGACTCCAAATAAATTGAGAGCTGTTATGTTCCAGAGCCGTTTGTACTATACTGAGCACGTAGGGTAATACCTGTAGCGTCTGACCCAGCTTCGCTTTAGTTTCTCATTTCTGCAAATTGTCATCTATTCTAACTAGTAAGCTCCCTCAGATGCAGAACTATTATTACTATTACAACAGTTATTACTATTACTATTACTATTACTATTACTATTATTATTATTATTATTATTATTGGACGGTAGCGCAATGATTTTATTTTCTAGGTTGGCTAATCTGATTTATATCGCGCATCAATTTTTGCGTGGTTGAACTTTGCACAGTTCACATTCAGTTTTCTCGGCGTTCGGTTCGCCGAACTCTTCTCTGTCAATTAGTGTCGACATTAAATGTAGGCTTTAGGCCTTCTTATTCTCGCTTATGGCCAACTAGCGCCATAATTAACTTATTCTCGGTTATGGCCGACTAGGCTCTCTTCATGTTTAACTAAATTCGTATTAACTTGCAACATGCAGTATTAGCCAGCCTCATTCAAATTTACATCTGTAATGTGATTATTTAAATATTAAACTTATTCGTATACAGTCCATTTCTCGTTATTTCTTAATTCAGAATAATTCATTTACACATTATCTCAATCACTATGGAAGACCAGCCAGCAGAATATTTAAACCAAGAAGAATACATTTAGCCCACTCGGGCCCAATTAACTAACACTTCCTGTCCACGCTTGTGGAACATTATTTTATTCAACAGTTTCGGTCCACTTGGACCGGGACCAACCAATTATTATTATTATTATGACTTATTATTACAGAAATTTTTTAATAATAGGAACAATTACAAAAATTCCAATTTTTCTACTACAGGTATACCCCTAGTAACGTAACAATAGTACAAAATCATACAATGAACACTACAAATAGTAGTGTTTGGGTTGTAATTGATTTGTGTTGTAATTGATTTTAGTCTGACACTCTGGTGGGTTTTCACAATTTTCATTAAATTTTTAATATACTTTCTTGGGACAAAAAATTTTAAAATTTTCTAAGTCCAAAACTACATGTATATTTAAAATTTTACATTTAGTAAGAAATTAGTTAAATTCTACATTTAAAATAACATTATTTCGTTAAAATTCCCTTTAAATAACACCATTTAATTAAAATTCTCTCTTTGGTACCCCACATAAATTTGTGAAGTTTTATAGACACTTTTTAAGATCTTACGTTGCAATACTTTGAAATTAAAAAAGAATAAAATCTATATATTCAGATAGTGGTTTACATGCACTTTAATTTGTCACACCACATGGATGTTTTGCGATTTTATCGAACTTTTCACTTCTTTTTTTGGCGCTGATGTCCACAAAATTTTACATTTTCAAAAATGAACACTGTTTTCAAATGATGATTTAACTTCCGTTTAATTTAATACTGTACATGACTTTTGCGATTTTCTTTACAATTTTCGCCCCCGACATTTATGCCTCCCACATCCCTATTTTTGGGTATATCAATCTCAAAAACAATAGGGTTCTGTAGGCTAAAGTATGGACACGCATGCTCAGTTTGACAAAAATCAATTGATGCTGAGTTCAAAAGTTATCGTGAGGCAGGCAGACAGTAAAATTAAATGCCAAACGGTCACGTCAAAACTGATAACTCCATTCGCTCGTTCAATTAGATTAGGTAACAGTTTTATTAAATTTATTTATTAAATTTATTTATTAAATAAGCTTAAACAATAAACTTTATTTAATAAGACAAGTTTGCTATAGTAAAGCAGAATAAACTACTCAAGCGTTTAACGACTGTATTGTAACTAAAACAATAACCGTACATCAGAGCGTATTACACGACATATGTGTAATGTATGTGGTGTGTAATACACGGAACAGTGACATGTGGGGTTACTACACTGTAAGTACACAGTAATTAACTTCACCACGACACAGAGTTACAACGTACAAGCCATAACGGGCGCTAACCGACTTGTAAATAACTAAACTTTGGTAACAGTCTTTAGAGGTGGAATTATAGCCAAGAAGCGCGTTGTAATCAAGTTGTGGTTTATTAGTGTTCACGATTATCGTGAGCCGCACGTCCGAGACTCAGATATTGTACTTGGGTTGTTTCGATAAGTGAACTATCACTGTCTGAATGAATATTACTCGTAGAATCGTATAAATGAAAACTACACAAAAACTAAGTTAGCTTTAAAAAAAATTAAAGTAATATGATGGAAAGAAAAAGTTAAAAGACAGAAGTCTATTAAAGAAATGTATATAGTTAATATATATATATAATATAATACATTAATATATAATATATAAAACGTAAATAATATACAACTTTTCTTTTTAGAGTTTCGTCTCATTTTCATATCTCGCATGCTGCCGTTGCATATAAGTCTCTACGCTCATGAATATTACAGCAATAAACAAGGAAACTACAATACTACATTGAAAATTTAACAAGCGAAGAAATGTAATGATTTGTCTCATTTGTCGATAATAGCTTTCAGGGAAGACTCCCCTACAAACAGACACCCGTGAGCAACTATTAATTGCTAAAGAATGTTGTCAAAAATCGACACAAATGTTTACGACTGTGTGTTGATAATGACTGAAACTCACAGTGAATTTCATAATTTATTAATTCTTGTTCATAAGACTAGACTAAACTAAGACTAAGACTAAACTAAGGATTAGTTTTACTGCCGAGCTAACGTCTAACGAATCACACTGTGTAATACAAATTACAAACGGTTCCTATTCATAGCCTGACAGACACAAAAACTTTGAACGTTCTACAGAAATTTGTTACATTTATTAAAGAAACATATTTTAAAATTATACTTTATAAATACGATCAAGCACACAAACAAGCAGGCAGAGTTTCTTCAATGAAAGTATAAAGTTCGAAGTGGGGGCATTGCAGCTTAGCTTTTTGAGGAGAGAAAATTAATTGCAAAGGAATCATATAGGCTACTGTCAATTAGGCGCTTCATTACTCCCCCTTAAATTGTTTCTTTGAACGTGACTAAAGAAAATTACTACTTCTTCATTATCAGAATTGTTGTTACAAGAGATAAATTATATTCTGCCGTATATGCGGAAAAAGTTATTTTTGGTCCTCATAATATTGACTACCACAGCCACTGTGACTAACAGAATTGCTCGACCTTCTTCTTCTTCTTCTTCTTCTTCTTCTTCTTCTTCTTCTTCTTCTTCTTCTTCTTCTTCTTCTTCTTCTTCTTCTTCTTCTTCTTCTTCTTCTTCTTCTTGTTGTTGTTGTTGTTGTTGTTGTTGTTGTTGTTGTTGTTGTTGTTGTTGTTGTTGTTGTTGTTGTTGTTCTTCTTCTTCTTCTTCTTCTTCTTCTTCTTCTTCTTCTTCTTCTTCTTCTTCTTCTTCTTCTTCTTTATTCACTTCACGGAGTAGGCACATTGTCTGTTGCGACTTCACGGTATATATTGCTATCTTGTTCTTGGTCTTCCTACATGCCTTGTTCCAAAGGGCCTATACCTATATACTACTTTAGGTAGCCCACTATCTTCCATTCTGTCCAGATGTTGTTATCATTTCAGGCGATATTTTTGGATTGTATCGTTCACGGAGAATACCTGTAGGTTATTCCTAATGTCCTAATTACGCAAACGATCTCGCCTTGGACAACCTTTCTTCGTCTCAGAAAACTGATTTCTGAACTTTGAATTTGGTTTGTAATCTTCCTTGTGTACACTTATGATTTGCACTCATATATTAAAACAGGCACTGCCATTGTTTTTTAACATGTAATCCTTGTTTTATTCTTAAGTGTTCTATTATAATGCCACACGCAGCCTGAAACTTCGATAATATCGTCATGACATCACGTCCTGTTTCATACCCAATACTGATAACACAAACTAGATAATTAAACCCAGGGATTTGTCCCACAACTGACGTGACAAGAATAATTTTTAATCTGAGTAGATGCTTTTCCCGTGGTCTTTGTTTTCTACTTTGATATTTTGAAATAGTTCTGATTGCAAAATCCTTTAAACGACCTAAAGAATACAACAAATTATTCTCCGTTTATTGTATTAAGACTCCATCGTCAACGTACAATAAAGTATCTAAATTAATGTTTTCATTGATTTTATTTTCCTCTGCTAACATCTTCTTTCCATGCTCGGTTGAAGTTTTTATCAAAATAGATCTTAAAAAGTGACTGGAAAATAATTCATCCCTGTCTAACCTCTTTGTTTACTAAACTTTCTTCAGTTTCTGTATTTCCTGTAGTTACTATAACTTTGGAGTTTCAATATAAACGTTTGACTACATTTATGAATTTCTGTGCCTAGCCGCGACGCTGCACAATAGACTGTAATCGATCTAAAAATGTTGGAAACAAAGTGACTAAACTCCGGACTATTGGGAAAAAAACTACGCTGTGTTACAGTAGTGTGGTTAACTGACGAAGACCATGTCAGTTAGCGAATCGTTTTGCACACTGAAGATGGAGAGGCCGAAACGTCTGCTAGTAACAACAAAAGTGGACTGCGACCCAATACCCCGGAGTTAAGTCAGTCTGTTTCCAACACTTGACGCCGGCTGTGAAATCCTGCTTTAACAACAAAAGTGGACTGTGACCCAATACCCCGGAGTTTAGTCAGTCTGTTTCCAACACTTGACGCCGTCTGTGAAACCCTGCTTTAACAACAAAAGTGGACTGCGACCCAATCCCCCGGAGTTTAGTCAGTCTGTTTCCAACACTTGACGCCGGCTGTGAAACCCTGCTTTAACAACAAAAGTGGACTGCGACCCAATACCCCGGAGTTTAGTCAGTCTGTTTCCAACACTTGACGCCGGCTGTGAAACCCTGCTTTAACAACAAAAGTGGACTGCGACCCAATCCCCCGGAGTTTAGTCAGTCTGTTTCCAACACTTGACGCCGGCTGTGAAACCCTGCTTTAACAACAAAAGTGGACTGCGACCCTATACCCCGGAGTTTAGTCAGTCTGTTTCCAACACTTGACGCCGGCTGTGAAACCCTGCTTTAACACCAAAAGTGGACTGCGACCCAATACCCCGGAGTTTAGTCAGTCTGTTTCCAACACTTGACGCCGGCTGTGAAATCCTGCTTTAACAACAAAAGTGGACTGCGACCCAATACCCCGGAGTTTAGTCAGTCTGTTTCCAACATTTGACGCCGGCTGTGAAATCCTGCTTTAACAACAAAAGTGGACTGCGACCCAATACCCCGGAGTTTAGTCAGTCTGTTTCCAACACTTGAAGCCGGCTGTGAAATCCTGCTTTAACAACAAAAGTGGACTGCGACCCAATACCCCGGAGTTTAGTCAGTCTGTTTCCAACACTTGACGCCGGCTGTGAAATCCTGCTTTAACAACAAAAGTGGACTGCGACCCAATACTCCGGAGTTTAGTCAGTCTGTTTCCAACACTTGACGCCGGCTGTGATATCCTGCTTTAACAACAAAAGTGGACTGTGACCCAATACCCCGGAGTTTAATCAGTCTGTTTCCAACACTTGACGCCGGCTGTGAAATCCTGCTTTAACAACAAAAGTGGACTGCGACCCAATACCCCGGAGTTTAGTCAGTCTGTTTCCTACACTTGACGTCGGCTGTGAAATCCTGCTTTAACAACAAAAGTGGACTGCGACCCAATACCCCGGAGTTTAGTCAGTCTGTTTCCAACAATTGACGCCTTCTGTGAAACCCTGCTTTAACAACAAAAATGTTAATAATTTTTTTTTAACGTCGAAACGATTATTTTATTATTTTGCGCAATTAATTGACAAAACCTCACTAAACATTTTGTTAATAATTCATTATAGAATAATTGTAACAGACACACATATTAAGTATTTAGTCACATGCACATCCATACGAATTCAAAACAAAGACGATATAGATTAGAAATTTAAAAAATCCATTTTATTTTTCCTTAAAGAATACGAAACGTAGAATAATATAAAAGACATCTCGAATACAATTATCACGATTAAGGTAGCAATGAGTTCAGGCAACAGCGCCGAACACTATATAAAACAGAAGAGAGGATCTGTGTTATGCAAATTAAAAAAAATATAACTTTCAAGAGAAGTACGTTCCCTGGGGATACTGTCAACGATTAATTCCACCGTCCGTTACGCCCACTGTAAACGTTTAAGAAGGTTATATTTTAAAATATT
Organism: Magicicada septendecula; assembly: GCA_034769895.1. NCBI lineage: Eukaryota > Metazoa > Arthropoda > Insecta > Hemiptera > Cicadidae > Magicicada > Magicicada septendecula. The sequence goes on from CM068367.1 coordinate 1,398,191,509, forward strand.
TTAGCCTTTCGCAAGCAATCATAAAGATAACGTTAACATTGTTTTGGAACACCAAGCAAGCACACGTGCTGTTTATACAAGAAAAATTAAGCATTGTGTAACGATAATTTAATTCTCAGACTGTTTAAGTCCTTCCTAACAACGCCAATTGTTTATAGCAGTATAAATAACGGTGGTTTGGGCGTTTGCAAGTTCTTTGTAGACATCTAGCTCTTCCTGAAATAGCGATGTTTTTAATTGGAAATTAATCCTTCAGAATAATAGGTTTGTAAACGTGGTGAAAGTGATTTTAAAAGTTTTTAAACTTTTTAATCTACAATTTCTATTATTGGCAGAATATAGAATAACAGTTTACTTTTTCGATTGTTATCATCATTATCTTCTCTACGCAGGATGGAATTTTCCAGTTCTGTAACGGATCATCTTTCTTTGGTTGTCCTGTATTTCTTCTGCATAATAATTTCCGGGCCGTTTGAAAGCTTCTCAAAACCATCAATCGTTACACATATTTTGTGGCTTTCTTCGGTGTTTGCTTATAATTGTTAATTTTTAATCGTTCATGAATGTATTTACTTCGTAGCAAACTCAGAACTCTCCACACATCTTGTAATCCACGTCATATCTCGGTAAACATTATCTTGGAAAATTTTATTTTGTTTAAACTTTGCAGCCATAGTCTATGTTTTGATACCATAAAGAAAACAAGGGCAGCTATCTCTTTCAGGCAATTGTTTAAAATACTTTTAACATTGCCGTCGTTAAAATTTTGAGCCGTGTAACAAAATAACGTTAAAGAAGTTATATTAAAGCAATTCTGCTAAAATTTCTCTGTGACATATGTTACCTTGTAACTTGTAGGTATTTGCAAGCCCAAAGGAGACCGACAAAACAGGTGAGGAAGAAGAAGAAGAAAGTAGATTAGAAAGAGAAGAGACGCAACACAGAGATACAAAAGGAAAACAAGAAGAAAAACAATGCAAACACAGAAGGAAAAAGAATATGGAGATGAAGAAAAAGAATCGGTAGAAGGTGGAACAGGTGGACTAGAAGAAGGAGGAAGAGAGGAGGAGGAGGATGAAGAGAAGGGAAAGGAGAAGGAGGAGGAGCAATAACAGCAGGAGAAGGAGGATGAGGAGCAATAACAGCAGGAGAAGTAGTACGAGCTGGAATACCAAGATTAGTAGGAGGACGAAGATGTGGTGGTGGTAGTAGAGGAGGAGGAGGAGGAGAAGAGCGGAGGAGGACGACGACGAGGATGAGGACGAGGAGCAGTAGTAGCAGGAGAGGTTAAAGGTGGTGGAGGACTAGGTGAAGGAAGACGGCAAGGAAGTAGCAGGAAATCAGTTCCTACAGGTAATCAGCGATAAAGTACTGTATATTTAATTGTTGTGTTCTAACGACTATTGTTGTATTTTGAGCTGAATTGTTGCCCTAACCTTATTGTTGGAGAGTAAATTTTATACCGATTTGGATCACTAAGGGTGGATGAAACCTAATAATGGTCCTCAATTAAACTTTATTTGTTTCTATTTATCCTAGTCGTACTTAAACCTGCGCAATTATCGAATAAGTTAGAATCTGTTTTATAGGCGGACATTAACACGTTTTACGGTCGGTTTTATTGACACGTAAATGCTCACCTCGTTTAACGGTGTTGGCTTATTAGAATGCTTGCTGTTTCTCTAACCGATTGAAGCATTTAAATTTTGTGTTCCATCTGTGTGTAATTAAACTGGGTAATTAAGGCTACGTAACCTCGGTTTCCATTTTTACTTACGTAGGCCTATTTTAAGTAAGTTCAAGCAGGCGCAAATAGGTGGTTTATAACGGTGATAGGGCAATTGAAATGTTTGCTTCAAGGTAAGAAAACAACCTACAAAACCAAGAACACGATTCACTCTGCCTTCTTAAAAACATGGTCACCCATAGCTGTGAAACTTGGGAGATAAATAAAGAAAAGCTCCCGAAGTGTCCGAGTACAGAAGTGGAAACCGACTTTTGGAAGTCTTGATTCGTTAGAAATGAACACAGGCAGGAGGCAGATTCGTGTAGACAAAACGATTTTTAGACACCTTGAATAGGAAACACCTCTTTTGACATGGGCAGGTGGAAAGAGCTTCTGAGATCGTTGGCGCACAAACTTATTAAACTGGTCTCCGATTAGAAGATGGAACGGAGTACACCCAGGGAATGGCGGAATGAAGACACGTACGATGGGGTGGAGGAAATGAGACATGCAATGAGAAGATTGGAAAAATGGTGGCGTGTGGAGCCCAGGATACAGAACACGGGATGGGTGGACGGCGATCTCTTACGTGAGTTGAAACTTTTTTCACTTTTGTTACGTTTCGTCAACCAGCTAACTTGAATTTTCGGGATCTTGATTTTAAAACAGTGGATTAAATCGTTAACAAATAGACATTTACCACAATCGCGTACAGTAATTCTATGTACTGGTGAAATTAATCGGTTACCAAATCAAATTTTGTGAAGAAATAATATTATTATTAAGTTATAAAGTTGAGACATTCCAAAACAAATGTTGTTAGATAATATGGAAGTCTAAAGAAACAGTCACTTGTCTAAAGAAATAAAACCAAAAGTATTGCAAAACATCTGATTGCGGAAAAATAAACATTTGAACGAGATGCAAAAAATAATATCAGTTCTAGATGACCGATATCAATAATCTACAATTATCACTTTATAGTAAACGACAACTCTTACGGGTAAATCCTCTATTTGGATTGCTTCCATCGCAATATTCCATCGTAATCCTCTATTTGGATTGCTTCCATCGTAATATTCCATCGTAATCCTCTATTTCGATTGCTTCCATCGTAATATTCCATCGTAATCCTCTATTTGGATTGCTTCCATCGCAATATTCCATCGTAATCCTCTACTTGGACTGCTTCCATCGTAATCCTCTACTCGGACTGCTTCCATCGTAATATTCCATCGTGATCCTCTATTTGGATTGCTTCCATCGTAATATTCCATCGTAATCCTCTACTTGGACTGCTTCCATCGTAATATTCCATCGTGATCCTCTATTTGGATTGCTTCCATCGTAATATTACATCGTAATCCTCTATCTGGATTGCTTCCATCGTAATATTCCATCGTAATACTCTATTTGGATTGCTTCCATCGTAATATTCCATCGTAATTCTCTATTTGGATTGCTTCCATCGTAATATTCCATCGTGATCCTCTATTTGGATTGCTTCCATCGTAATCCTCTACTTGGACTGCTTCCATCGTAATATTCCATCGTAATCCTCTATTTGGATTGCTTCCATCGTAATATTCCGTCGTAATCCTCTACTTGGATTGCTTCCATCGTAATATTCCGTCGTAATCCTCTATCTGGATTGCTTCCATCGTAATATTCCATCGTAATCCTCTATTTGCATTGCTTCCATCGTA